>CM039601.1:10486617-10600613 GCA_022457205.1 Saccharum spontaneum
TGAGCACTAGCAGAAATACTACCAAATGCATGATCCCATAGGTGACAAGGTACAAGTACAAAGCTAGGAAATCCTTATTAGTAATCGAGGTAGACACATGCAAGGTGAATAGGTAACAAGGATGATCCCAAGCTATACTTGCCTTTTACACTTGCTTTCCGCTCAAGGCAACTGCTGATAGAAATTCTTCAATCATTTTCTTGTCTTTCGGTCTCCAGCGCTTACGTACGGTTCTCTTCTACTCGTAGGAAACACCAAGAAACTCGAGCAAACATACAAGCAAACAAGGTAGACTAAGAACAACACACCAATCAAAGGAAAAGCTCTAAAACAACGTATTAAGACAGAGGGCTCGATGCTATGGTTGCTAGAGCGCATGAAACACCGAAAACGGATCTACTGTTGAAAGAAATGACTACCGAGAGCTTTATATATTATAAAAGAAAGAAAAAGTCTTTATGCTTGATTTATTTTAATTGAGTAAAACCATATAAAGCATATTAATTCAGATTACACGAAATCATATTTATTTTAAAACCCGAGTTAAACTAGTCATATTTTTATTTAGAAACATACATGTGTTATTTCATTCATTTAAGAATTTACTTTAAAAAGACACATAAAACATGTGAGAGCAACTAACCGGTTTTAATATATGTGTTCAGACTAAACAAAATTATAATTTAAAAGTACATTAAGGTTAACAATTTATCATATTAATGTTTGTATATAAAACACCTACCTATATGAATTTTAATTACAAACCCGATTGTATATGCGTTAATCAATTAATAAGATCATAATCACGTGTAATGAAAACATTAGCACTACTACATAGAGCGCATCGTTACGAAACTAACGCAATTTGAACGGAGCCAAATGGAATTAATAAGAACAAACAATGGACAAATTACTATCCGGTGGCAATTTCGCAATTACCTCGTCTTGTACCTCTGTCCATCTTCTTCGTGGATCACAGGGAGCTATGGCCACGGTTGAACCAGCCATGGGGAGGAAGGGGTGGATGACCGGCTGGCTGGGGATGTCTGGGCTGGGGCTGCGGAAGGGGGCTGGCCATGGTGGTACACGGCCGCGCGCAGCGCATGCTCGCCCAGACCGGGCAGCGGCGTGACCGGTCAAGCTGGGCGGCCTGCACGCTCATGCAGTGGCACGCGCGGCGGCGGTGGCGGATGCGGCCGATGGAGAGAGGAAGAGGGCTCAGAGAGGGGTGAGGTGGTGGCGTCGTGCGAACGCGATGCCGGGGCCTCCCTTTTATAGGGCAGAGAGGGAGGGAGCGAGTGGTGGTGGAGCTCTGGTTGCGCGGTCAATGGCGACTGATCGAGTCCTGGCGATAGCGGGGAGCACGGATCAAGGCTGTACTGCATCGAGCGGTGAGCGAGGATGGAGCAGGTGCTGCACTGGTGGCACTGGGGACGCGGGGGAAAGCTCGGTCACGCGGTGATGGTGGAGGAGCAGGGGCGTCGGAGGTGGGAGATGACGGGTGGGGGCCACGCGTCGGTGAGAGGAGGTGCGGGGCCCGCCTGGATGTGAGATAAAGAGGGGGAGGCGCTGGAGTGGGTTGTCGGCCGGCTTCGGGTGGGATGCGGGGCCTGGGCCGAGGTCCACGCGGAGAGGAGGTGAGGTGCGGGGGAGGGATTGGGCCGGCCCGGGTGGAGAGTGGAGGAGGCCGAAGTCGGGAGCTAGGCCAGCTGGGAAAGGGGAGGGGGCTGACAGCGGGGTCCGCTGGGCAGTGGTAGAGGGGCACGGGCGCTGCTGCTGCTGTGGTCCAGCTAGGCTGGGCCAAGGCCCAAGGGCGGGGCGCACGCGCAGGGGTAGGGGCAGGCCGGGCGGCTGCAAAGGCTGGGCCGGAGCAGGCCTGCTAGCGGGCTCGGGCTGAAAGCAAAGGAGAAAAAAGGGAAGAGAGAATAAAAGGCTTTTCTTTTTATAGAAAGTGATTCAAACCATTTTGAATCTATTTTGATTTCATTTTTCACACAACCAGGCCAAAGCAAGGCATGAATACAGCACCCTTTCAATTTAATTATAAAAGTTTATAGAAAATCATATTTTGCACTATTTTAAATTGCCAACAACCTAACTAAATCTTGAAAATTTTATAAAAAGTATAAAATCTTTTTATTTGATTTATGGTTTTCTATTCACATCCCAAAATTGAAATTTTTGGGGTGTGACAATTTAAGTGGCTTCATGTCTATCTAAACCTCATAGCATATCACATAGGTTCGGTATTTGGTAAGGGGACCTTAGAAAATATATGAAGATGAAGCCACTAGCCTTGCTAACAGTGGCTACTACTTGTTGGTCAAGAGGCTTAGGGGAATGACATATTTTTTTTAAAAAAGAATAAATTCTCTCCTTTGCAAGTTACTACCTCCGTCGCAGAAAAGATGTGATTATAGAGTTTGAATCATGTCCCAAAACTAATGGAAACGTGAGTGAAGATCAGCCTTTTGTGGGACCCACTGATAAACAAAGAATTGCATGCAGAACCTATCAATCCATCCATCGGAGATTCTCCACGGCTCCATGCAGCCTTTCGACCTCCACCAGCACCCGGATAAAAAATAGCGGATCCGAAGAATCCTGAAGCGTACGGACACGGTTAGACAGCATAATTGCTAACGCGCGTGGAAAAGGACAAAATGTCACATGTGTAATTTTACACTTCCTTCGAGTTAGCCTTGAAAAACGATATTTCCATGTTTATAGGGACGAAGGGAGTACCTTCATAGTTATGCATTGGCTACATATACGTGCTGTTCTCTATAAACATGTCTTATAGGATTTGCATGTGGAGGCTTTGCAGCATTTGGTATAGGTGTCCAATGTTATCCTTCTTTACCTGTTACATGGGTGGCGATGTAGCATATATTGAGTAATTGAAAACAGAGGGATTACAGGTGTGTTTTGTTTAATTTCGTAGTTGTGTGTTTCTTGATACGGAGAGGTCAGGAGGTCTGTTTTCAAACCTTATTATTACCATGACAATAGAACTGCTTTATAAACATGTACAGATACAATGGCAGAATGGCTGGTGTACTGACTAATCTGGCAATCGAAAAGGGATGGAAGGTAGTCCTTTTTGGCATAAAAATAAGCGCGTTCAGCAATGAGCATATAGACACCCTTCTGCTGTCCTCTGGACGCTATGACATGCTACTGCTAATCATTTCGTTCCTGTCAATCATAAATTACAGAGGCACTGCAAAGCCTGTAACAACTGACATGCTTTTTCAGTAAATGTCCGTTACACAAATACTGCAAGTAATGCAGAAAGCCAAAGAAGCTTTGAACAGAAGTTGCATGGACTTTGTTGGTGAAAGTTAGGGCACGTGTTAGAACCTGACACCCCGTAGTTATGCACTAGCAGCACTCGGGTTCTTAATAAGATAGTATGATACAAGCTTACTTTGTACCGTATCATGAAGGGCAAAGATGAATTGCATTCAATAGTATGGAATAATTTTTATAGACATTTGTTTCCATTTCTAATAGAGGCGGTCGACTTAGGAAACTGTCTAAAACCTTAGCAGGAGGTACTGTAGCTACACATCTGTTCGTTGGAAATCAATTTTCAGGGACAGTTCCGTTAAGAAAACAGCCCCAAGAAATGTATCCATTTCTATGAGTGGTTTCCTTAAGAGAACCGCCCCTGAAATAGGATTTTTGGGGACGGACATCTTTATGGAACCGTCTCTAGAAGAGACAGGGTTTTAGGGACGACAGTTCTCTTAAGAGAACCGCGTTTGAAATCTAATAATAGGGGTGGTTTTTTAAACAGGCCTTTATGATCGTTTTTTACCGTTAGCAAAATCATTTCTATACCAGTGATAAGGGTTCTCATTACCAGTTGTTACCTTGAACCATCAGTGGTAGCCTTTGATACTGCTGCTTTATGACCTAGCAGCAGTAGGAGTCATCAGCACCATTTGCCCACTGCCGACACCAATTCTTGCAATAGTTGTGGTTTGTGTTGGCCCGATTGGATCTTAAATTCAGATCTGGGACTACCAGAGGATAGCTTGGCCCTTGGCCGCTTGTATTGAATGGAAATGCAATGGCTTGTTTTTTACAATGACACTCCCTTGCCCTTTATAGGCAAAGGGGACTCTCACTTGTTACAACATATTCTAACCACTAAAGTGGATGCTGAGCATATTCCTAACACTAGGCTTGGAAGCCAAGAAAAGTAAAAAGTGTAGGAAAAGTAAGATACAAGTGCTTTAGTACTAGGCTTATTTATCAATTCTCCCCCTAAGCCTTGTGCCGAGCACTGGAGGTGATCTGCTGTAGTCCAATCCTCTCCCTCATCTCCTGGAACTTGGACTTCCCCCAGCGACTTGGTGAGAATGTCAGCCAGCTGATCAGTAGTGGCAATGTGGCTGGCCTTGATGCTCCCGTCCTCCGAGCAATTTCTGATGAAGTGGTACTTGATGCGGATGTGCTTGTTTCTTTCATGGAAGACAGGGGTCTTGGCCAGAGCTAGAGCAGACTTACTGTCCACCTTCAGTTCAACCACATCCACCTTCCTGCCAAGGAGCTCTGCCAACATCCTTGACAACCATAGCGCTTGTGTTGCGGCAATGGCGATGTACTCCGCTTCACAGCTTGAGAGGGCCACCACCTTCTGCTTGAGGGATTGCTAGCTGACTAAGCAATCACTGAGAAAGAACATCATCCCAGTTGTGCTCTTGCTAGTATCCACATCGCCGGCGAAGTTGCTGTTGCAGTAGCCGATGAACCACGCCGTGTCGGGGGCCCTTCCGTAGTGAAGACAATAGTCGAGGGTGCCCGCCACATAGCGCAGGATTCGCTTGACGGCCTGTAGATGCTCCATCGTCGGCTGCTCCATGAACCGGCTCATGTACCCGACGGCGAACGTGATGTCCAGCTTGGTATGGAGTAGGTAGCGCAAGCTCTTGTGCCGGTAATGGGTTGTATCGACCTCCTCCGCCATGCTCTCCTGACTCAGCTTAAGCTTCTCCTCCATCGGGGTGTGGGTTAGATTGCAGCTTATCATGCCGCCGAGCTCGAGGATGTGCTTCGCGTAGTGGGTTTGGCGGAGGGCGATCCTGCTGGCGCCCTGGCGCACTTCGACACCGAGGTCGAAACAGAGGAGGCCAAGGTTGCTCATGTCAAACACCTTCTTCATTTGCGCCTTGAACACCTCCACTTTCTACTCTTCAGCACCGGTGATGATGAGGTCGTCGATGTAGACACCGACCAGTAGAATGTTGCGTCCGCTACCCTGCCGATACACCGCCGCCTCATGCGCGCTTTGCTTGAAGCCCATCTTCTTGAGTGTGGCGTCAACCTTCGTGTTCCAGGCGCGCGGTGCCTGGCGCACGCCATAGAGTGCCTTGCGCTGGCGGTACACCTTTCCCTCTTCTCCGACGATGGCGTAACTAGGTGGCTAGCGCACGTAGACCTCCCCATTGAGGTCACCGCTGAGGAAGGCAGACTTCATGTTCATGTGGTGGACTTGCCACCCCTCTTGAGCCGCCAGCGCAAAGAGGACATGGACTGACTCCATGCATGCCATGGGGTGAAGGCGTCGTCGTAGTCGATCCCCTCTTGCTAGACGAAGCCACGTGCTACCAGCCGCGCTATGTGCTTGATCATTGCGCCTAGCTCGTCCTTCTTGAGCTTGAACACCCACTTCAGGGTGATGGGGCGGTGGCCGTCAGGCAGTGGCACTAGCTCCTAGGTGCGGTTCTGCTCGACGGACTTGAGCTCCTACTCCATCGCCACCCGCCACGCTGGATCACCTTGCGCCTCAGCGTAAGTGGTCCGCTCACCAGCGTGCGTCAGATGTAGTTGAGCAAAGAGCCTCTTGGGCTGGTTTGGTGGGGACTCTTCTCCAAGGATGTTTACCACTGTGCGGTAGCGGAGGGACTCGTCATCGTAGTAGGTGTCCAGGCGGTCTTCATCATCCTCTAGTGGCGTCACGTACTCGACCCCCGGCTGCCCTGCGTGCGCTGGTGCCATAGCGGGCGAGGTAGAAGACGCCGAGGGGGTCGACTGGTTCGCCAGAGAGGTCGGCTGCAGTGCTGGAGAGGTCGGAGCTGCTGCCGATGGACTGCCGACCACCGCCGATGGGCTGCTGACCACCACCAATGGGCTACTGAGCTCCCCCGGATTTGTAATGGCGAGCGAGGCGGAGTTGGTGAAGAGGTCGGCGCTGGTAATGAAGACCTAGACATCGATAAAGATGCACCTTGTGCTTCCTCAGCACCTCTAGCCCACGCGTACTCAACGGTGAAGTTGCGAAGCACGGTCACCGATCCGTCATCCACTGCCTTGTCCCATCCCTAGCCGCATCCTTCATTGAACAAGACGTCGCGTGCCACATGCACGCGGCGTGTCGCTGGGTCGAGCATGCAGTAGGCCTTACCCCTCTGTGTATCTGATGAAGACCCCCGGCGAGTTGCAATTGTCGAGAATGCCGATGTGGTTTGGCTCCTTGACGAAGGTGAGGTAGCCGAAGATGCACAGATAGCTGACCGCCGGCTTGCACCCATGCCAGGCCTCATATGGCGTCTTTTCTGTCGAGTGCACTGGTCGGCGAGCGGTTGAGCAGATGTATGGCGGTCATCACAGCCTCCCCCCAGTAGATTGCCGGCATGTCGCGCTGGTTGAGGAGGGCATGTGCCACTACCACCGTCTGATTGCGGTGTTCGACCATGCCATTCTGCTGCGGTGAGTAGGGCGTGGAGTAGTGGTGCTGAATTCCCTTGTCGATGCAGTACGCCGTGAACTCAGCTGACGTGAATTCACTACTGTTGTCTGTGCGGAGCACCTGAAGTTTGCGGCCGCACTCCTTCTCCACGGCTACCTGGTGGCGCTTGATGGCATCCGCAGCTACCGCCCTGGAATCGAGCAGCACGACCCACATATAGTGGGTGGTGTCGTCAACAAGTAGCAGGAAGTAGCACCGACCTCCTAGAGTGGACGGTGACACTGGACCGTAGAGGTCGCCGTGCACCAACTCTAGCTGCTCGGTGGCGCGGTAGGAGGCTTGATGTGGGAAAGGCCGGCGCTTCAGCTTGGTCACCACATAGGGGTCGCGGAGCTGCTCGACGTGGTCCACGCAGGGCATGCCACGGACCATCTCCTTCTTGCCGAGCTGTTTCAGGACCTCGAAGTGAAGATGCCCGAAACGCTCGTGCCAGCACCACGCCTCATCATCCCGGCACGTGGCAAGGCAGAGGGGTTGCGCCACCTGCACATGGAGCTCGTAAAGGTGGTTGCTTCCTCAGTTCACCTTGGCAACGAGGCAGTGGCTTCTATCCCAGATGCACAACACACTGTCCTCGATCTTCAGCCACGAGCTGTTCTCATCCAGCTGCCCGACGCTGTTGATGGAGTTCCTCAAGGCCGAGATGTAGTATACCCCGGTGAGAAGACGGTGCTCCCCCGTCTTGGCCTTGAAGATGACCAAGGTGACGCCCTTGATCTCGATGGCGGAGGCATCACCAAACTTGACGGAGGCCTTCACGCTGTCGTCTAGGTTGGAGAAGAACTTGCGCCGACCAGTCATGTGGTGCATTGAACCGATGTCGAGGTACCAGCCATCAATCTTATCATCGATGGAACCTTTGTCGAGGAAGGCATGGGCGCGTGGTTCATCGAGGTGGAGCTCGGCGGAGCCAGCCGACTCGGAAAGGGGAAAGCTTGAACCTTTCACCCCCCATGTGTCTTCCTGCAGCTCAACACATCTGTGCACTAGGAACAGGGTGGTATCCTGCTCCTCTGCTTGCACAACGTGAGCCAGCCCGCCGCGGCGTGGAGGAAGACGGCAGTCCTTGGCCCAGTGGCTAGTCCTGCCACAGTTGTTGCAGGTGTCATGCCGGGTCGCCTAGCGTTTGCCGGCGACGCCACCATCAGTGCCGACCTGGCCCTAGGGCCCCTTATCCTCCTTCTTCTTGCCGCCGCGTGGGCGCTGGTGACACTCCTTGGAGCCGGACGAGCCTGATCCTTCTTCCTTCTTCTTGTAGAAGGCACGCCATTGCTCCATCGTGTACAACAGCTTGCCTCCGGCGGCGCCCTGCTCATTGTTCGGCAGCTGCTTGCGGTCTTGCACTGCCTTGAGCCTCCCAGTGACGTTCTCGATGGTGAGCTGCTTGAAGTCGAGGAGCGTCTCGATCAAATTGATGATCTACACGTATCTCTTCGGCATGCAGCGGAAGAATTTCTCCACCGCGCGCTCCTCTGTGAGGTCGGTGTCACCATTGCGCACTATCTGCTCCATCAGATTGGAAAGACTTGCTCACCAGGCTAAAAGGAGAGGCCTTCCCACTCCCCTCGGAGGCGCTACAACGTTGCTCGGCACACACGATCTCCGCTGATGTGTGCTGCGGCGATCGATTAACACGCCAGCTTTGCCGTAGCCTTGTTGGCGAGGGAGGTGACAAGCTCGGTGGAGACGACAGCACACAACGCCTCTAGCGCCCAGCGATCGTCGTCGTAGTCGACGCCACTGACGTGAACCACTCCGGAGTCGCCAGGCCTGCAGCTTAACCTTCATCAGCAGGCTCCACTCGTGGTAGTTCGACTTGGTGAGCATCGGTCACGGCGTTCCCGCTCCGGAGTCGTAGTAGACCGTCTGCAGCACCGGGGAGCGGCCACGCCAACCACGACACCGCTCTGGTGACGGCGACTGGCGGCGGCGCCCTACCGGGCTACGCGATCCTACAGCTGGCTCCGGCTCCCGCACTCCATCTCGGTGCGTAGCACTGCGGCCGTGGCTACCACGGCCTAGGCCGTAGCCACTGCCTCTGCAGTAGCAAGGCGCGTCGCGTGATCGTCGGCTCTGGCACCCACGGCGGCGCGCGCTCTCGCTATCTGGCTGGCGGTGGACATGGCGCTCGCTCACTCAAGAACCCTCTCGGCTTTGATACCAGATTGTTGGCCCGATTGGATCTCAGATTCAGATCTGGAACTACCAGAGGACAGCTTGGCCCTTGCCGCTTGGATTGAATGAAAATGCAATGGCTTGTTTTTTTATAATGACACTCCCTTGCCCTTTATAGGCAAAGGGGACTCCCACTTGCTACAGCATATTCTAACCACTAAGTGGATGCTGAGCATATTCCTAACACTAGGCCTGGAAGCTAAAGAAAATAAAAAGTGTAGGAAAAGTAAGATACAAATGCTTTAGCACTAGGCTTATTTATCTGTTTGGAACCACCAGTACTGGATGGTTCTGTAGTAGCGCAACATAATGCGCCAATGCAAGACCTATTATCACGTAATGGCTTGCAGCTCCCCAACCCCGGTTGCAAAATATCATGAGCGTCATATTCACCTAGACAGCTACTTTTCTATTAATATGGCTATATATAGCGTGCCCAAGTGTATCTTCAGTTCTCAACAACACAAGCCCTCAACTAATCAGCTATCAGCGGTGAGTCCTTTTATTTCTGTTAGCTCGTCGATTTTATTTTGTTCGGTAGGATTCAATATACAATTCCCTTTTATTGTGTCATCAAAAATTGAAGCCTAACACGTACACATGCATCTAACATATACGCAGATGAAGCCTACAACTGTGGCACTGCTCATTTTGATGAACATGATGTCCACTATTGGATACTTTGATCATGCAAGTTTTCTTGGAACAAAGGCCCAAGAAACGAGCTTGCTGGCAAATTCATATGGAAGCAATGAAGGAACTGGTTTTACGAAGGGCATAAATCTTGGAAGGAAGCTGACGGTGACGGACCGTGACTGGCATGCTAGAGATATCTGCTGCAAAATGGCCTCCAATCCTTGCAAACTGACATATGCTTGTTAGAGATATATGCTTGCATTCCGATGCATATGGAGGACGGATATCCTATATATAGACACAGTATGTTGCATCAGCAGGTTCTTAAGTCCCTTGTATCATCTGGGTTTAGACCTATCTAAATAATCTCCGGGGTCATGAAATGCCGTGTAGTATTGTACTGAGCGTACGCTCAATATTAAACAATAAATTAAAATATGTCCTGTGTGTGATAATAAGTCACTCAGATAAATCCATAAGGATGATGAGGTTCTTGGTCAAAGAACCTTTGGCCATCGTTTACAGTATATACTGCTCTTTGCCTCTACATCACCACGTTCTTTTTTTACATTGAGAATAATAATAATTACTTTAAAACAAGAAAGAAATTTATCATTGATTGGTCATCACCCCAAGAAAACAGGTAAGGGTCAATCAACATATTAGATCGATGGCCCCAGTGGCATTTCTTATGATGTGTTTTGGAAAATATTCAATATGCAGTGATGTTCAAGAAATTTTGATGACTCGTCAGCTAAATCAAATTTTATGTCGCCCATTCAAATATTTGTGTGTATCTATGCATGGAAAGTTTTTACTGCCCAACTGAGATCGTTCAGGATACGCCTGCAAGAGGCCTTTTCTTGAACCCCCGGTCTGTTGAGGTAAAATAAGGTTTACAGTTCGACCCGAATCTTTATTTCTCTTGCGTTAAATACCCGCGGTGCACCGAGGTTCGAACCTCATGCTCAGAATAGAGTTTCCAAGGGAGCGAATTGTATGCATAGTGCTAACTTCTGACGTTAACTTCTGATGAGGCCGTTCAGCGTCAGTGCGTCAATTAGCTTCTGTAGTTGATGCAACAAGCAACGATATTACGCCGTTTCTAACTAATTTGAACATAAAATTAATTACTCATTTTAATTTGCAACATTGGTTCAAGCTTCCCCGAAAGAAAATACATGGTGGTACTATTAATCCAACATAGGCAGAAGAAATACAGGAGCCATACGTATGGTTCATTCAAAGACCACAGAACCACAATCATTGATTCAGTAAGAAACTAGTGTAAATCCACGAGTACCGAACAGGACAACATCATATACAAAATTTAGTCTGACGAACCATAAGATCAATCTAGGAGACTACAAGAGGATCATATCTAAATCTACTACTGTAAATTGCAAGGGGCGTGTTTCTTGCCAAGTGGCTGCGAGCCTGCGACTGCATATTTGTACTAACCTATGTGCTGTTTACAGGTATCGGGGAGTGTGGTTGATAACTCGCTGTGGTTTATTGTTCGAGAATCACTTAGACGTCCATCATTTCAAGCTCTGTATTTCGATTTTGTTTATGTATGGTCTGTTCTTCCGGATCGTTGCATTTCTGAATATGATTTTACTGAATAAGAAATGAGTGAATTCAAGATGTACACCTTTCTCATAAACATATTCATTTAACTGTAAATTAGTTTCTGTTCTTTACTACTAAAAGTTAATAAAAGTGAAAGGTGCAAAAACTTTGTCTTCACAGGGAAAGGAAGATGCTTGAGATACCTCATCTTCAATAATTATATTATAGTTGATTACTTTGCACAATGTTATTGCTGTTGTAATGCTTTGTGTTAGTAGCCTTGTATAAGCTTCCATGGTAAACATAAAAAGTGTTGATCATGTACATGGAGGGATGATGCTTGGAAAAATTTCTTAGTTTTGATAGTAACCAAAGGATAAAAAAGAAAGTAGCACCGTTAATTTCAGAGGCATGTGTCATGAACTGGGTTGCCAAGTGGGCCGAAAGTGGGCTGGCATGTGGGCTGGGTTGAAGAAAGGGCTTCAACTGTTTTAATCCACTTAGATTGTACAGAAACTGAGTGAATCTTACTGTTATTGTTGAGTAGTATTCTTGTCCGGACATGACCTTGGTTTTGTTTTAATTTCTGAAAGGGCCAACTAGCGGTTGAAATGGATTGACTGCTCAAATGTGCAATAGAAATCAAACAATTCAAATTCAAATCCAAGTACGAATGTCTATTTGATTTTTTAAAACATCAGTCTTGAAGCCCTTTTCATTTAGACAGATTAAGCCGAATCGTTGAGACACCTGAACATTTACAAATTCTAGGAGGGGATCGGCCCAAACATGATACGGATCCAGGTCTCAACTATGTGATATACATGCAAGCTCGTGCATGCGCAGACAGAGTTACCGGTTAGGCCTTGTGGATGTTGTTGGATTCATCTCAATCCACATCTGTTGGAGTGAATTGGGGTAGAATTTAGTATAACTTCTACTCCAATTCACCCAACACATGTGGATTGATGTGAATCCGACTACTTCCAAACAAGGCCTTATGTGAATGGACATGCATGAGATATCTATGTGTACAGAGTTTTCCTGCACTATCCATGCATCGACATGGAATCTAGAGCTTGGAGTAGAATTGTAGAGTCGGATTCTAGTTGGATGCTAGAGATGCTCAACACCAATGCTTAAAAAAGTCTTTTCAGATTGGCCATCCCTTCAGCTATCACTTTATCATGAACCGCCAACAAATTCCGTTAGGGCTTACCGCTATGCATGCTTTACTGTTTCCTCTTTTTTTTTCTCTCTAGATATATGTGCCGTCCCATATATTGACAACAAGGAAACTGCAGCAAGATTAAATGGTCTCATATGGAAAGTTCGTCATTTATCTCTATAGGTGAAAAATACATAATGGTACATCCAATATTAAGTTTAAAATTAACAGCATGCGTCATACACAATAAAGGCGATGAGATTTTTCTCAATCTGCTGTAGGAACACTCCCCAATCTCAAATCCTGTTTTCTTAATCCCCTATAGGAGATTTTTAAGGAACCGGATACTCAATCTGGTAGAGATGCTCTTAGGTGCAATGGTTTTTGTGTCATTTATTTTGTTTGTGTCATAAACTCATTGAAATCGTACAACCTCTTTTTCTATCAGAACTGCAAAGTGAAATAAAATGTGTCTTATTCTTGATATAAGATAATTTCATTTTGTTGTTTTGAAAGCCCGAATCTCATGTCTGTATAATGATGTTTATAGCATCAAGTACATCCTCCATCGGGCTAGACATGCCAATCACACCATCATCTCATATTCATGAAGCGGTTACAGAGGCTGATGTTCTTCTTTCTTCAGGAGGAATATTTCGTTATAAAAGAACCTATACATAAAGTGTAGCGATAGCTAGCTAGGTAGGTTTGTGAAAACCATGATGTGTTGTTGGTATTAGTAAAAGCTCAAGAACAGCAGCTTTAACATCTACAAACATAGAGGGAATCATGGTGATATATATGCTACTGAGTACTGACACTACCATCCAAGTAACAAACAATAAAGCTAATGCTACGCTGGAGGCAAGATTGTACCTGAAGCAAGGGATTAGATTGTCTCAACGGCTAGATATTGCCTTTTTCGTTCTAGCTGGTGGTAGACATGTTGAATTAGTGGATGCCTGGAACCACCTGAAGCAAGTTATAAAATTGTAGGATTCCAGCAAGTTGGATTCATTTTTCTAATTCATGATGATCAGACAGCGTCTTTCTTCAGGTGGTATTTTTCTTCAAAAGAAATAATTCTTTTGAACCTAAAGTAGCAAAAAAAATTGTGGTGTTTTATTTTTGTTAGCGAAATTTAGAAGTAATCATGGTAATACTTTTGTCTACTTCTAGGCTTGCATGTACGAACATTCTTTTTTCTCGGTAAAACTGACAAGGTTGTCAAAGTTGTTCAAAAGTAATTGCAGCTTGAACTTGTCGTGAATGTAAATCATGTAAAAAAAGTTCTAAAAATACGTGATGGTCAAGCGATGTATGCAGCAAAGGGCCATTTGACTATATAGAGATATTATGGAACGACATGCAGTTCAGTATGATGAATATGTAATGGCAAGCTAATATTGAAATGTTTATATATTCTTTTTCTTATTACATGACCATCCATTGTCGGAGTTGGCCACAGAATTTTGTTAGTGCTCATGATATATCATTTAATTTAGTTCTGCACATTTTCTACTTGGATCAGTAATGAAAAATATTATTTCCGGGATTTAAGTTTTACACGCATAGGCTGATAGGCATATATCAGGTACAACTGGTGAGTAGTGTCGAAGTGTGTTTTAGTATTCAGTATGTGATTAACAGATGAAATATTGTAAAATAATGCCTATGTCTGGTGATAGAGGCTGGAAAAAAAAAATCCATTTTCTAAAAAAAAAACCAAGAAAGTTTTTTTAGAACATGTGATCGGCATGCATTAGTTAATTAATTCAATAGAAGCATTGTTTTAAGTGTCCAATAACTAAAATGTTGATAAGAAATTGGTAGAATCTTGGACACATAGTCTATTACTTGGCTTTGTTTACAAATCATGACAACACTTATTTCATGCATTAGCGCTAGTGCGCTACAACCATCAATACTTGATCCTTTCTTATACGAGAAATCACCAATAAAATACTTAAGCTGTATTCCTGCCCATTTTTTATTCAAAACCCAAAATATTAACTTGGAAATTGTCCACAAATGATATAAATTTTATAGTGCAAAATTTTATCATTGGATACATGTTCTAACAGACCCTCCATGCGTTATATGTTGAAATATAACAGGGGAATAGTAAGCAATATACATATGTATAATCATTTATATGAGTGACAAGTATTACCCTAAAGTTCTAGACATCCAAAGTGTGTGTTGGGTGCGCATGCCATCAAGTAATTTTCGTGTTATTGGTGACATAATTATATCTTCTATCTTATATGTGTGTTGGACATATCAAAATATTCTACGCGTGCATTGTGATTCTTCTTCACAAAGAGAAGTGCGCGTGCGGAAAACCCACTACCCTATTTGGGAGATTGATACTCTTTTTATCGGGTAACGTCAACCAATATCTCTCCATTCAAATCTCTAATTGTAGGACGACATCCCAAACTTGATTCCATACAAATAGGAACTACTAAACCGTCAATTATTATCAGGACATAGTGGGGGTAAAGATTGGAATAATTTTGGTCCAATTTCTAACCAATTCATGTCTACATAAAATTATTGAACTAACATTAAACCGTCATTGTCCAACTAAATAGTAAACCCTGCCATATCTCTAGCTACCTAGGTAGCATTAGTCAGTAATCAAGCTATTAATGTAACTAAAAAAATAAAAATTTCATAACTAAAACCAACATTTTAAGAATTAATTTCCACTAATTAATCTTCAACCCAACTCACAAAAACAGTATTGTGTTAATCCCTTCTCTCTCTCTCTCTCTCCCCCATACATATATACCTTGATATAGACCTAGTTCTAGATCCAAAATGGATACCTATTTTAAAATGAACTAGTTCACCACAAATATCATGACATTTGGCCAAGAAAATGGGAGAATCTTGTTCACCTACTCAATCTACCCTTGTGCCTTAAAGATTTGATCTACTTTCATGTCTAATTGCACACCACCATGCCTTTAGAGTGGTTTGTAAGACCAGCTACCCCAAAAAATCGATTCTCAGGGGTGATCCATTAGACGGGGCTTGTTAGAGAAGTGTCTCGAGAGGTTGTTCTTGATCTAGCTGCCCCTGAAAAAAATAGGACGTCTCTGAAAATAGTTTCTATAATAGTGCACCATTTGTATGCTGTCCTTGCATAAGGACTAAATCTTGAAGTGATCGTAAAAAAACATATCAAAGTATACTGTTCAATATACTATAAAAAATAGTTATCACATTGGAAGCTGCTCCCTCTGATATATATGTTAATGCGTTTCTGAAAACAAAATTATTGTTTAGCACTTGGTCTATCTTACTAGATGGTGATTTGTCTTTCTTCAGGTCGTATATTTCTTCAAAAGAAATAATTCCTTTGAACCTAATGTAGCAAAAGATCATGGTGTTTTATTATTTGTGTTACTGAAGTTTCATGGTCTACAGTTTTAGCAGCTAAAATTTAGAAGTAATCATGGTAACACTTTTGTCTACTTTTGGTGTTGCGTGTATGAATAGCTTTTTTCCTCTGTAAAACTGACAAGGTTGTCTGAATACTAAAGAGTTCTTCTCAATATAATCCGCTTCTTCAATTTTAAGAATCCCATACGGACAATAAAACAGCTCCAAAGTGATGACAGCCTGAATTTTTCATGAATGTAAATCACGTCAAAAAAACTGTTATAAGAATACTTGATGCATGATCAGGCTATGTATGCAGCAGATGGCCATATATTGGCTGTAGACATTATGGAACGATATACAGTTCAGTGTGATGAACACATAATGACATGCTAATACTTATAATTGTCGTCTAATCTTATTTTTTTCCTATTGCATGACTGTACAATAATTATTGGAGTTTGGTTGGCCACCGAATTTTCTTGGTGCTCAAGATATATCCTTGAGCTCTGCACATTTTGTATCTGGAACAATAAAGGAAAATATTATTTTGCCAAATCTAATAAGTTTTAGGCATAGGCATATATCAGCTAGAACGGGAGAGAGTTAGTGTTGAAATGTGTTTCAGTGTTGAGGATGTGATTAGCTGATGAAATCTTGTAAAAATATGCCTATGTGCGGTCACAAGGCTAGCTGGAAACAATTCCATTTCCTCAAAAATTAAAAAAAGGAAAAAGGGAAACAAAGAGAGATTTTTGAGAACATGTGATTGGCATGCATTCAATAGAAGCGTTTTTTTAAATGTCCATTCACTAGAAGATTGATACGAAATCAGTACAATCTAGGACTCATGGTCTATTACATGCCTTTTTGTTTTCAAATCATGATAACTTATAATTATTTCATTGATTAACTACGACCATCAATACTTCATCCTTTCTTATTATATGAGAAATATCCAATAAAATGCTTAAGTTGTATTCTTACCATTCTACTTTACAGGATCTGCACCTAATTTTTGATTCAGAACCCATAATATTAACCTAGAAATTATCCTCACATGATATATAGAATTTATAATGCGAAAAAAAATCTTTGTACTAACGTTTTAACAGACCCTCGATCTTGTGGTTATGAACTTTTTTATTCAGAAACTATATTATAGAAGGAATTATGTGGCAAAGTCTATTTTTCTGGTCCTCTTTAGATGAAACCATGCATTATATGTTGAAATATAGGGGAGTATATGAATGACAAGTATTTCCATAAAGTTCTAGACATCGAAAGTGTGTGTTTGGTGCGCGTGCTGTCAAGTTGATATCATGTTACTGGTGACATAATTATATCATCTGTCTTATTTCTGTGTTGGACGTATCAAAATATTCCATGGGTTCACTGCTATTCTTATTCACAAGTTGAAGTGCGCGTGCACAAAACCCACTACCCTAGTTGGGAGATTGATACTATTATTGTCGGGATAATGACAACCAATCTTCTCCTAAATTGTAGAGTTTAAAGAGATCTAAAACTTTTGTTGATAAGTTTTTAATTCGAGATGGTTTACAAGTCCAAATATGCAATATAAGTTCTCAGATCTGATTTAACATGATTAACAATGTCAAATGGAGACAAAGTCAACATCAAAATTATAGTACCCAACAATATCTCTACAACTTTGCAGTTAGCAACTTTTTCATTAGAGATTGTTTAGAGCGTCAAATATACAATATAAGAATTCAAATGTGTGGTTAAAAGAATAGCGTCAGCTATATAATCGCATGTGTCGCGTATCTTAGCTGGTATGTGCGTTCAAGGGAACGTGAACGTTGATGTCTCAAGTTTGAATCCTAGAAACCACATATTTTCTATCTCGTTATCACCTATAACTGCCGGGTGATGAGGGGTTGAGACCCGGTAGTGATGGTCTATTTTGTGGTAGTGATGGTCATGGTTTGGATACATTTATTTTCGCATCACTTAGGCTTCTATAAGATTTTTTTTAGTTTAGATTAGGTCACGTAGCTCACTGCAGGGACCAAACATTGCAAGTTCCAATATTTGTGCATTTTGGTGCCAACTGTCAAGAAGCATGTGTCTAAGAATCCCAGTGTTTTGAATGAATTGAGCACTTGCTTTTTTGAATGACATCTTACCTAAGCTATTTGGTCAGTAATTTACGTGGCTTCATGTCTATCTAAACCTCGTAGCATATCACGTAAGTTCGGCATTTGGTAAGGAGGCCTTAGAAAATATATGAAGATGAAGCCACTAGCCTTGCTAGCAGTGGCTACTACTTGTTGGTCACTCTGGCTTAGGAGGAATGACATAATTTTTAGAAAAGAATAAATTCTCTCCTTTGCAAGTTACCTCCATAGCTACGCATTGGCTACATATATGTGCTGTTCTCCAGAAGCATGTCTTATAGGATTTGCACGTGGAGGCTTTGCAGCATTTGGTATAGGTGCCCAATGTTATCATTTACCTGTTACAAGGGTGGCGATGTAGCATATATTGATTAATTGTCAACAGAGGGATTACAGGTGTGTTTTGTTTAATTTTGTAGTTGTGTGTTTCTTGATAAGTTGAGGCCAGGAGGTCTATTTTCAAATCTTATTACCATGGGCCATGGCCGCGCCTTATTACCATGACAATAGAACTGCTTTATAAACATGTACAGATACAATGGCAGAATGACCCGTGTAGTGACTAATCTGGCATTCTTGTCTCGAGAATAAAGCTTGTGGTTTCAAAAATCGAAAAGGGATGGAAGGTAGACTTTTGTTTGGCATAAAAATAAGTGCATTCAGCGCAATCAGCATATAGACACCCTTTTGCTGCCCTCTGGTCGCTATGACATGCTACTGCTAATCATTTCGTTCCAGTCAGGCGTGCCTTGGAAAATGGGTGGTATGTACATTTATATGTTATTGTGTCTACGTGGTTCATGTCAATCACAAATTACAGAGGCACTGCAAAGCCTGTAACAAACGACATGCTTTTTCAGTTAATGTCCGCAGAAAGCCAAAGAAGCTGTGAACGGAAGTTGTTCCATGGACTTCGTTGGTGAAAGTTAGGGCACGTGTTAGAACCTGACACCTCGTAGTTATGCACTAGCAGCACTCGGATTGTTAATAACATAGTATGATACAAGTGTACCGTATCATGAAGGGCAAAGATGAATTGCATTCACTAGTACAAAAATATTTTTTACAGACAGTTTCCATTTCTAATAGAGGCGGTCGACTGAGGAAATCATATGTAACCTTGGCAGGAGGCACTGTAGCTACACAACCAATTTTGGAAATCAACTTTCAGGGACGGTTATGTTAATAAAACTACCCCTAGAAATGTATTCATTTCGGGGCGGTTTCCTTAAGAGAACTGTCTTCTGAAATATGATTTTTGGGACTGAAGTCTTTACCGAACCGTCTCTAGAAGAGACAGAGTTTCAGGGACGGTTCTTCTCTTAAGTGAACCGTGTTTGAAATCTAATAATAGGGGCGGTGCTCTACAATTGGTAGCATAGTGGCAGTTTTTTAAACAGGCCTTTAAGATCGTTTTTACCCGTTAGCAAAATCATTTATGTACTAGTGATAAGGGTTCTCGTTACCGGTTGGTACACCGTCAGTGTGCAATAGGAGGAGCCATCAGTCCCGGTTGCCCACCGCCGACACCAATTCTTGCAATAGTAGTGGTTTGGAACCACCGGTACTGGATGATTCTCTAGTAGTACAACATAATGCACAAAGACCTATTATCACCTAATGGCATGCAGCACCCCAACCCCAGTTGCATAATATCATGAGCGTCATATTCACCTGAACAGCTACTCTTCTATTAATATGTCTATATATAGTGTGCCCATGTGTATCTTCGGTTATCAACAACACAAGCCCTCGACTAATAATCAACTATCAGGGGTGAGTCCTTTTCTTTCTGTGGGCTCATCAGTTTTATTTTGTTCGGTATGATTCAATATACAATTCCCTTTTATTGTGTTGGAAATTGAAGCCTAAGACATACACATCCATCTAACATATACACATGCAGATGAAGCCTACAACAGTGGCACTGCTCATTTTGATGAACATGATGTGCACTATTGGATATTTTGGTCATGCAAGTTTTCTTGGAACAAAGGCCCAAGAAACCACCTTACTGGCAAATTCATATGGAAGCAATGAAGGAACCAGTTTTACGACGGGCATAAATCCTGGAAGGAAGCTGATGGCCCGCAGCTGGGATAGTAGAGATATATGCTGCAAAATGAGCTCCAGTCCTTGCAAAGTAAGATATGATTGTCCTTAGAGATATATGCTTGCATTCCCATGCATATGGAAGACGGATATCCTATATATAGACACGGTATGTTGCATCAGCAGGTTCTTGAGTCCCTTGTATCATCATCTGGGTTTAGACCAATCTAAATAATCTCTGGGTTGTGAAATGCCGTGTAATTGTACTGAGCGTACGCTCAATATTAAACAATAAATTAAAAGATGTCCTGTGTGTGATAATAAGTCACTCAGATAAATCCATGGATGAAGTTCTTGGTGAAAGAACATTTGGCCATCTTTAATAGTATTTACTGCTCTTTGCCTCTACATCATCACGTTCTTTTTTATATTCAGAATAATAAACGGGGAGCGAACGCTGTGAACTAAATGGGGCGACCCTAGGTTCGATTTGGATCAACAGGTTTGTCACACCCAAATTTAAAGACAAATCTGAATGTAAACCATATGTGCGCCCAGGAGTCAATTACACACATACAAAGACAAATGAAAGGAGAATACCAAGCACAGTGCTTTATTACATCACGAATATTTAATCCATTACATAAATGTATCAAAGTCTAGCAAGTGGAAATAAATAAAGATAACTCCATGGCGCCTCCATAGCCACAGGAACGGTTGACTAGTTGATCGCAAGACTAGTAATCCTCGAGAAAATCCTCGTAACCATTGCCATCTGTTACTCATCCGGGATTTTTATTCAAATAATGAAAATAAACAAGCATAAGTATATCTCGTACTTAACAAAAATAACATGGGTTTATGAAGCTCAAAAGGTCGACACTGGTTATATTGCGGTTAGCATTTTTATTAAGTCACAAATTTTAACACTATATTAACATTTAGTTGTGCTTGAGCCCCAATTATACCACATGATCATATAAGTAACATTTTATCTCATCATTAATCATCAACAATAATAGTCCTCTATTCTGTGAGTTTTTCGGGCCACTCGTGTCCGTGAGCATGGCTATTATAATAGTTTTTTTAATAATTTGCAGAGTTTGTACATCTTTACCCGAGAGCCGTAATTTACCCTTTCGCCCGAGGTAGCTAATCTCTTAACCCCCTTCCTAGGGAGGTCGACAGGGTTCACTATGAAGCTTTTCAAAGGTTTCCCTAATAAGTTTGTAGCTGCTAGGATTCCTTGGTAGGCAGATGTAGGAACCCCTTTCAAATGGCACAATTTCTCTGCGGCTATACACATAGGAACAGAGGCTGTCCTACGCCTAAAGTGGCGAGCCCCTTTTGCGCCGTTTTGGGTAACCACTAACAAGCTAGAAAAGGTCCTGCTACTGGGCTAAAGCCAGAGCCATGTGGCACTCCCGGTTGTACTGTAAATCCTAGCTTTTGCCGATAGATAAGTCCTTAGGGAGGGCCAAGAGCATCATAATGAAAACAAGAGCTCTCTCGCCCTATGTCCAAGTTGCTAAAAAGCAAGTTTTAACAGTTGTTGCTTATAACCATTAGTCACTATTTAGATCAGGTTTAATTAAATTGAGCGCTAGCAACTACCCATATGCAAACCCTTCGGTAATCAAGGTACAAGGTAAAAAATAACTAGGATGTCCTTACAGGTACCAAATTGACACATGCATATGACTAATTAATTAAATGGTGAGTAGGACAACAAGGAAATCCCATGCTATACTTGCCTTGATCAACGAATTCCTGCTGGTCGTCGAAGTATTGGCCTTGATCACTCTCGTAACGCTCACCCTCTATACTCAGACCAATAATAAAGCAACACACATACATCCATGCTATCGTGCACAAGCAAACAAGTTTAAAAACATGTTTAAAAAGCATATAAAATTATTCTACACGTCGCTACGAACACATAGACGCAAAAATCACCAAAATCGGATTTGGAATGGTGAAGATATGATGAAAATGGGTTGTGGATGGCAGTTTCATAAATACTGTGAACTATTTCCGTATTAAAATAAATCAAAATTCAGCATTTTTAATCAGGCTGAGGACTACGGTACAATCACTAGGAAACTAAAGGTCTCTTAAGCAAAATGGCCGGCGAAGGGGTACGGGCCAATCTGGTCCGTTGCATCGATGCTGGACGACCCAGATTAGATTAGAGGAGAGAGAGAGAGGGATGACTACCGCTAGAACAGTAGCGGCCATAGCGGACCTCCCTAGCTGGCAGCGAAGCTTCACCGGTGATCTCAGGTTAAGGCCCTATGGGCCACGGCAGAGCAAACCAAGGGCACAGGGAGAGAACAGGGATGAAGGCGAGTCCATCAAGGGGCTTAACGCGGCCAGAAAAGCGGGCCAGCGCGAAGGCAACCATGGGCGGCGGCAAGATACCTCGCCGGCGCACATGAACCTAGCCCTAGAGGCCACGAATCACCTCAGGAATCGCATGGTAAGAAAGAGGAAGCCACGGCGAACTCACCACGCACGAAGTTGAGGGTGGCAATGGATTGAGGATGGCGTGCGGCTTGAGCTGGTGGACGGGAATGGTCTGCAAACGATGGCAACGCGACATGAGCGATAGAGGGCGATAAGAACAGAAAAATGGAGCAGGGAAATTCTGTACCGTTTGGAGAAGCTTGAAAGTTTGTCAGGTGTGCATGATGTGTTTCATGTCTCTCAATTGAAGAAGTGTTTGTGGGTACCAGAAGAGCAGATTCCTTTAGAAGAACTTGTTGTTAAGGAAGATCTCACATATGAAGAGTATCCGGTAAAGATCTTAGAAACCACAGAAAGGGTTACAAGAAGCCGAACTATAGAGATGTGCAATATACAGTAGAATCGATATTTAGAAGATAAGGCTACTTGGGAAAGAGAAGAGGATCTGAGAAAATCTTACCCGCGGCTATTTAAGTAAGCATCATCCAAATCTCAAGGACAAGATTCTTCTTAGGGGATAGAATTGTAACACCCTAAAATTTGCATTCTTCAAAAATAGTTAAATTTGATTTATTTATGCAATTATGTGTGCATCCAAATGTAGGAAATAAGAATTTTTGTGAAATTAAAATCAATCATAGGGATAGATACATGTTGATGCACTCATGCTGCTGCATTTCATTTATTAAGATGTCTGGTTTGATCCAAATGCTAAAAGGATTCAAAATTTTTTGAAAATGAATTTGGAAAACTGATTTGGAAAAAGAAAAGCAAATTCTTTTCCCTTCCTCTTCCTTCCTCGTTTTCGGCCTTGCTCTACTTGAGGCCTAGCTAGGCCTGCTTCCTCACCCACACCAGTTGGCCCGCTCGCTCTCCCCTTCCCCCCCTATTTCCTTCTTGGGCTGGCCCAAATCGGAGTTGGCAACCATTGCCGCCCCTTCCCTCTGTCGCTTGCAGACCGAGCTCATGCGTCAGCGCCGTCCCCCACCTCCCGCATCATGCACGATCATAGCGAAACCGCCGCAGCTCGTGCCCGCACCTCGCATCGTGGGAGCGTCCCTCATGCCCTGGCCTCCATAAAAGGGATCCTGCACTCGATGCCGCTCCCCTGCTGCTCCTTGTCCCAGTTTCCCTCCCTCGAGAGCGGAAACCACAGCACAACAAACCGCCGGAGCCATCGCCGTGGTGACCGCAGTGCCACCGCCTAGCCACCACAATTCGTTCCTCGCCGAGTTCCTTCGAGCCATAAGGATACCCCCGAGGTAGTTCAATTGTTGCTTTTCAACCCCGTTCGCTCACAATTCCTTGCCAAACTTCGCAGAGCCTCGCCGTCCGCCACTCTGGGTGGTTCGTCGTCCTCGCTCCATCTCGGACTTCGTTTTCCTCCATGGTGAGCTCGCCTTGACCCCATCTTTCTCTTCATGCTTTTCCTTTGTCGTAATGTGGCCTCTAGGGCCCTAGCCGTGCGCACCAGCGAGCTTCTTCCTACTGCTGGCCATGGCGAGTGCCGCGCGAGTCGTTCCCCGGCTGCGATATGCCTCGGGATGGACTTGTTTCATCGAATCGTGGCCCGTAGGCCTTGTTTCCCGCACACCAGTGAGGTCCTCGCCACTGGCCATGGCAGCGCCACCGCGCCGGCAGTGTTCCCGAGTGGTGCCTCTCTCTCTTCCTCCCTACTATAATCCGGGCCATCCATCTCGGATCCGATGGTGCAGACATGCCGATACCCCTTCGCGGGTCACTTTGCTAAAGAGCCCCTCGATTTTTCACAAATTGTGTCCGCCGTCCTTCAGCCAATTCAAAATCTGATTTTTTTATTTATTTAAATTCGTTTAATCTTCGCAGTATTTATAGATTTGCCACTAAGAATGTTTTGCTCATAAAAACTTCGTTTTAGCTCCGATTCACCGTTCAACTTGCGTTAGATTCGTAATTGCATAATCTATGTGTTAATGCTACTGTTAACCATGTTAGCAACTTTTAAATTTCATGGTTAAATTTAATTAAGTAAATGGCTATAGAGAAACTTGTTTAATTTATAACTTTCACGTTTTAGCTCCGATTTTCGTGATCTTCACGTCTGTGTGATCGTAGCGAGACATAGATTCTTTTCATAAACCTTTTATCTTGTTTTATTTACTACTAATGCACTGTTCTAACTGTAGGCTTGTTTGCTTTGCATGAATTTCTTTGGAATGTTGTTTGTTGCGTTGTTGGTCGGGTTCAGACGGTGAGGAGTACGTTGGAAACCCGGAGTTCTTTCAAGATCAGCTAGGACAGCCCGAGTACACTAAGCAAGACAAGTATAGCATGGGATCTACCTTGATGTCCTATTCACTGTTAATTGTTTACTCATTTGCATGTGTCTAACTTTGATAACCGTAAGGACATCCTAGTTGTTGATGGCATGGTTCCTTGACTCCTATGGGTTAAATGCATATGGATAGTTTGCTAGCGCTCAACATAACCTGACATGATCTACAAATGACTAATGGTTCTATGGAACAAAAACGTAAAATTTACTTTTAAACAATTGGACTATAGGGCGAAAGAGCAAATGACTTTTGATCATGATGCTCTCGGTCCTCCGTAAGGACTTATCTGTCGGCAAAAGTTGGGATTGACAGTGCAACCGTGAGGGTCACATGGCTCTGATTTTAGCTCAGTAATAGGACTTTTTCTAACTTGTTAGAGGTTACCTTTATGGCGCAAAAGGGGCTTGTCACGTTGGGTATAGGACTGCCCCTATTCTTATCTGTATAGCCACGAAGCATTTGTGCCATATGAAATGGGGGTTCCTCCATCTGCCTGCCGAGGAAACCTAGCGGCCCTAAATTGTTAGAGAAACCTGTGAAAGGCTTCATAGTGTACCATGCCCGCTCACCTTGGTAGTGTTATGGGAGTAATTAACCGGGCATTTGGGGCAACATGACTCATGGGTAAAGATGCATAACCTCTACAAAGTGTTAAAAAACTGTTATAACAGCCGTGCTCACGGTCATGAGTGGCCCAAAAAACTCACAGAATAAATGGTCACTTATACCGTTGTTTATGCATGATGACTATGATGATATTATGATGATGTTTCATTACTCAATTGGTTCTGTCATATGATCATGGGTTAACTGGGGCTAAGCATGACTTGATACTATTTAATGCTAAAATCTTGAATTACTAAAAATGCTAAATGCAGTCAACCAGTGTCACTCCCTTTTTGAGCTTCATAACCCCATGATATCTTGCTAAATACGATATGTACTTATGCTTGTTTATTTTCTTTACTTGGATAAAAATCCCGGATGGGTAACAGATGACAGTTGGTATGAGGACTTCCCTGAAGATTTCCAGGTTTGAATCAACTAGTTGACAGTCCCTGTGATGGTGCTACCACGAGAAAGATTCATCCTTTTATTTCGCTTTGTGATGTAAAGACTATGCGACGGTATTAAACGTGATGTAATGTACACTGTGATGATACTATTTGTAATTTGTCGACTTATGTGTGTGACTGATCTGGGGTGCACATAAGGTTTTTGCACTCCATTTTATCCTTAAAATTGAGTGTGACAAATTGGTATCAAAGCCGTGTTGACTGTAGGACACAAACCTGGGTAGTGATCATCGTTTCAATATCTTTTGTTCACTTGTTTCTTGCTTACTACCTCAGTCTTGTTATTTTGTTAAACTTACTATGCTCTTACTCTTTATTCTATTATATAAAATTATTGATTCTAATTCTATTCTAATCTGAATCTATAGATGCCTTGTGACCAGAAGCCCGTTCGTCTCAGCTCTATAGCCTACCGAGCTTTGTTCACCCCCAGTGCATCACCGGTGGAGCCGGATGTGGTGATCATCTCTGACAACGAGGAGGATCCCATGATCGTGGAGGACATCCCTGAGGACGAGGAGGAGTCGATGGCTACCCCGACACCTACACCTACTCCTACTCCAGTTGCTGCACCAGTGCCTACTCCCACTCCAGCTGCTGTACCAGTTCATTCTACTGCATCAGCGGTGACTCCCTCATCAACTACTTCACTGACACCCGTGCCATCTCTAGCTGTTTAGGTGGTGGACGAGGAGATGTGCTAGAGGCGCAAATACTACTTCAAGCCTGCTCCAGAGATGGCTCACTACCACACTCTACTCACCAGGGTGATGGATGACTACTACCCTGATCTGCATGCTTCCATCAAGTACTAGTGTGTGGAGTACCAGCATCCCTTGGAGGCTACCTAATAGAAGGCGGACCTGGCCGTCTGTGCATGGAATGACATCAAGAATGCACATGAGATAGAGACTGTCCATAGGCACATGGCCAGGCGGGCCAATGCTTTTGGACAGTATGGAGGACGCCGCACAGGAGGCGTACATCTACTACCATGGTCGTCGTTTTGATGCCATGAAGAAGGATTGTTTCAGGTTCCTCCCTCACAGTGATCCTGATCCTGAGGGAACTTGGTTGGTCCTAGCTCCTCCAGTAGGGTACCCGATTCTGGATGAGTGAGACATGTCCATGCCATGTAGGAGGCAGATGATGATCTTAAGAGAGAGTTGCACGAGTCTCAGAGGACCATGAGGCGCCTCCAGAAGCAAGTTGACGCCCTGCGCGCTCAGCTTGGGCAGCCTCTGATCTACAAGAAGAAGCCCCGGCCGTTCACCATGGTCGACACAGCCCCATAGGTGTCTTGGTGCCCTTGGAAAAATAAAGACGTTGCTAGTTCGTGTGTCTTGTTTAGTATTTGTGAGTCTTGTGAACTTTGATGCTTAGTTGCTTATGTTGGTAAACTTGGTTGATTTGGATTAACTCTTGAATGTTAGGAGAGTGTGGGCATGTCCGCACATCTCTTAGTTATGAACCTTTAAGTTAGTTGATGCATAATATAGTTGGGTTGATTATCATATTTCTGCTGTACACATTTCTGGTGCAGTCTGCAATCTTTATCATGTATCTCTAAATCCGTGTGTCTAAGAATTATGAAATTTTTATGAGAACAACTAGACTCCTGTATCTTTCAAATGTCTCTGGAATCACGTTTTTATCAGCTCTGGTTTGAGAGATATAGCTGTTACAAAATAAAGTTTCTGCGCAATCTGGGACTGAGAATAGATTCGGTTTAGCACTGTTTTTGACTAAGTTGATTTCAGAATCTGTAAAAGTGTTCTAAATAAAATTTATAGATGACTTTCTAAGCTTTCCAAACATGTATGGCACGCCTCTGTTGGGTCTCTGAAACTCAAGTTATAATTTATTTACCGATCTGTTGTTAATGGAACTCGCCCAGAAAGTTTCCACCAATGCTCTTTATCTTTTATAAGTGATCTATAAAATTGGGAAGATCTCTAAACTCTTGCACATTTGTTTGGAAAACAGATGGCCGCCAGAGGAGGAAGAGGCAGAGGCCAAGGCAGGGGCCGTGGTAGAGGTGCACCCATTGAACCAAGCGCCAATGATGTTCGTGGAGAAATTGGTGGGAATGCAAGCATAGCTGATGCAGGCGATGATGCAATGCCTGTACTATGAACCCGTGGGAGGACCACCACATGTTCAGGTTAGAGACAAGCATGGGGAGTTCATGAAGGGATGCCCACCTGTGTTCACCCATGCCTCTGATCCATTGGAGGTAGATGACTGGTTGCGGGCTGTAGAGAAGCAATTAAACATAGCACAATGTAATGATTTAGAAAAGGTACTGTATGCTTCCAGCCAGCTTCCGGGGCTAGCTCAAGATTGGTGTGAGTCCATCCAGTATGGACGTCCCAATGATGCTCTTGCTATCACCTGGCAAGAGTTCAGGGACAATTTCAGGTCCTATCATATCCCTGAAGGTTTAGTGGAGCTAAAACAAGAGGAATTCAGGGCTCTGAAGCAAGGGTCCATGTCTGTGCGGAATACCATGACAAGTTTGCACAACTGTCATGCTACTCCCCTAATGATGTGGCTAATGATGATCAGAAGCAACACCGCTTTCTCAAGGGATTGTATGATGCCTTCGGCTCCAGCTCATGTCAAATACATACCCCAACTTCCAGGCATTAGTGAACCGCGCTATTGTAATTGACAATAAGCGCAAGGAGATGGACGCCAAGAAGAGGAAGCTCCAAGGGCAGGCTTCTAGGAGCAACACTCACCCGCGTGCTTATCCCCAGCAGGGTTTTCATTAGAGGAACCAAGGGCCACCCAATCAGTGGAATCGTGGCCAGTACCCTTAGCGTAACCAGAACTAGCAGCGTCCATAATACCAGCAATAGTATGCAACCAGCATCCCCCGTAGCAGACTGGCAATCAGGCACCACGTTAGGGAGTGTCCAACAATGCTCCCATGAAGGGTGGTGCACCCAACAACCCCAATGCATGCTATCGTTGTGGAGAAGTTGGTCACTTTGCTCATCAGTGTCCTAGAAAACAAAACCCACCAGCTCCACAAAACCAGTATGGCAACCAGAAGTTTAATGCCCAACCACCTCACACTGGAAAAGTGAACCATGTGTCCTCTGATACAGCTTAGGAGGTGCCTGAGGTTATGTTGAGTACATTCAGTGTCAACTCTATCTCTACTACAATACTTTTTGATTTTGGTGCTTTGTATTCTTTCATTTCACAAGCTTTTGTTAGAATGCATAGCATACCTTTATGAGCCATGAAAAACCCATAATAGTGAATTCACCAGGAGGTAGCATGTTAGCTTCTTATTGGAGTCCCTCAACTAGTATTTCCTTAAGGGGGTAGACTTCAAAGTGAGCCCAATTATGTTGAGAACAGTGGGAATTGATCTCATCCTGGGTATGGATTGGATGAAACAACACAAGGCAGTGATTCAGTGTCAGGAGAAAGCAGTTGTTGTGACATCACCTAATGGAGATAAAATTTGTGTTGAAGTGTTGGTGCAAGCACAACCAACTACCACTGTGAATTAGTTGAGTGATGATGCCAAACATGAGGACCTAGTTCTAGAAGAGTTCCTGGATGTGTTCCCCGATAATTTGCTAGGTATGCCACCTGATCGTGACATTGAATTTATTATTGAGCTTTTACCTGGAATTGCACCTATAGCTAAGAGACCATATAGAATGGGGGTAGATGAATTAGAAGAACTTAAGAAACAAATTAAGGAGTTGTAGGAGAAAGGTTTTATTCATCCTAGTTCTTCACCTTGGGGAGCACCAGTGATTTTTATTGATAAGAAAGATGGTACTCAGAGAATGTGTGTTGATTATCGGTCACTTAATGAAGTTACTATCAAGAAAAAGTACTCATTGCCTAGAATTGATGGTTTATTTGATCAGTTGAGAGGTGCTTGTGTGTTTTCTAAGATTGATCTTCATTTTGGCTAGCATCAACTGAAGATTCGTGGATCTGATATACCTAAGACAACCTTTACTACAAGGTATGGCTTGTATATATGAGTATATAGTTATGTCTTTTGGGTTGACCAATGTGTAACACCCCTGGTGTTAGTTAGCCTCATAATGCATTCATAATGCATGATCATGACATCCTAGTCTCTTATCATGAACATAGCATCATGTTTGATTAGTAAAAGTGTTGAAACATTTGAAACATAAGTATGAAACATACTCAATTATGCTTGTTTCATAAATTGTGTTTATGAAAAATGGTTAGTGCAACATGTAGATGCAACATGTGTTTTTCATACCTTGAAACATATCATTATTGTTAGTGTAATATGACAAGCTTAAGTTGTGTAACAAGGTCATGAAACAGGTGAAACATGGTTTTGAAACAATTGCAACATTTGTGGTTTTCTATGTGTTTCCTTTATGTGTTTCTAGGGTTTTTGTGTAGATGACACTTGTGATGCTCTAACATGATCTCTAGTAGCTTAACTATACTTAGGACACCTAATGGAGCACTGTTCATGTTGACCGAAATGACTGATTTGCCCTCTAGGGGAGGTTTGACCTTGAGGTGACCTCTAGAGTGCCCTAGTTTGACTAATTAAAAAGTCCAACCTAGAGACCTTGCATGGATGTGCACCCTTTACCAACGTTGTAGCAAATTTATCAAGGAACCAAAGTCTCAATATGGCCATCTCATGAAAATGGCTAGAAGATGCTCAAACAGGGCCCACAAGTCTGGATCCCATGCTGTTTCAACACTTAAAATTTTTCTAAGTCCTTGACTAACTTACAGTTTCACTGAACCTTACTTTGGAGTCCTATATCTCTCTAACCGTGCCGATCTAGCTCGAGCCCCAATTGGCAAAGTTGAAGATCTCATATAGCTCTACAACTTTGTAAACTATGGCATGACCTAATGCGAGCTGGTTTGGGAGATGGGGGCCTTTGAAGTTGCTCTGACAGTCATCATCTACGAGCTTTGATTCAGAGCTAACCGGGATTCGGTGGCCGACCAAGCTCAGGCTTCGGTCGACATCTGTCGACCATACGCCGTCGCCGGGCCTACAGGCCGAGCCACGGTGCCCTTGAGGCAGCCACGGCGCCCTTCACTCGTCCCCTCTCCCCATTTTCATCTCCCTCGCCCTCTGTGCTTGCCGAAGCAGAGGAACGCACCACCGCCGCTGCCGCGAGCTCGCTGAGCTCATGAGCCACCGTCGTTGTGCCTCTGCCCTATCTCAACCGCACAAATCCCCGCCTTAACCCCCTCCACCTCACCATCCCCTCCGTGGAGCCATATGAGCACCGGTGAACCCAATCGGATGAATTTGTTATTTTTAGTTTATCCCCCGTTTAACTCATCAATTACTGGTCTATATGTTTTTTCCTCCATATTTATTTTTTTTCTAATTTAATTGGCAACTCCATATTTTTACAATATACATTTAGTTGAGATCTTAGCTTAAACTATGGTGGTCCTCATTGCAACCCATGTCTTATAGGGTTAATTGGATATATGCCATTATACATTTGCTGTTTACGAAGCACACCATAGGAACTCACCAAACAAAAGTGCCATTATAATTATGCCGAACATAGAAATATGGGCCCACATTTAGGCATAGGGAGACCCCCATATTTTTGTATCAACGCTATTGCCCCTACTACTATCCCTTCCATGGGGCCCACTCATCATCTCCCTTCCATCACAGCTCCCTCTGGCCATCTCTCCATCTCTAGCGAGCATAGACATTGGTAGCCAGAGCTATACCTGGGCATGGGGCCGGCCCGGCCCGGGCTGGCACGGCACGGTGGCCATCGGGCCGAGGAGGCACGCTGTGCCATGCGGGCTGTGCCTCACCGGCCTGCGGGCTTGGCCTTCGGGCCAGGCACCGGCCTTTGGGCCATTTTTCGTGCCGTGCTGGCCCGTGAGGCACGGCAAAAATGGTGGGCCGTGCCAGCCCATAGCCCGTTATGGCAAAAACATATCAAAAATTCAAAATACATATCTCAGATAAGAGAACAGATTTAAATATCAAAATGACTGTTTTGTGCAATGCTGCCTCATTAAAAACCTACCTAGGTAAAACTCACCATTGTGAGAAACCCTAGGCAGGGAAAAAGAGTGCAGCCAGCTCCAAATGCCTTAATGAAGTTATTATAGACCATTGTTCAAATGTTCAAATGAAAAACTAAGCAAGTGAGGGAGGGACAGGTCCACTCTCAACTCACACAAAAGATTCTGGTTCCCTAAATTCCCAGACACATGCCAATCTCAGCCACTAGATGCCACATCTTCACCTTCTGGTTCTTCGAGGAACAGATTCTGGAATGCATCTTCAATTTCCTTGGTATCAGCAGCGCCATGTTGTTCCCTCTTCTCTCCTAGCTCCCAGTCCATCAACAAGGTCAGCATCTCAACATGTTCAAGTTTCAAGCTCCGGCGTCATTCTTCATGGATTCTTCCTGATAAACTAAAACAAAACTATGAAGAACAAGTGGAAACAGGAACTGACATGATATCTCTGGCCATAATAGCCATGATGGGATAGGTTAGTTTGTGGTCACACCACGAGAGAAGAATGTGAAAACCATGCTCATAAGAACTTATGCAGTCGCTGTCCAAATAGCATGCAAGTTCAGAAGCAGTAGAGTGAGAAGAAGAGCTGGCAGTGGCAAGGGAAGGACCAGCAACACCTGATCCTCCAAATATTCTTCCCCAAGCCTGTTTTCTCTTACCAGTGGGAGGGGTAGGACCAGCAACCCTTTGAGACCTGACTGCACCAAACTTCCTCTCATATTTCTCAAACAATTTACTCAACTCAGTTTTCACAGTAGCATAATAAGAAGTGTAATCAGTACAGTGGTTTCATTAAGTAAATGCAGGACACTTTGCATACCTCTGAGCTTAGCTCTAGGGTCAAGAATGAATGCAAATGAGTATAAGAGAGGAATGTCAGCCCAGTACTTAAGAAATTTAAGCTGCATAGGGTACACAAAATGTCTCATATTAACATCCCTTTCACATGCATGCAAATGAGTTAGAATCTCTAGAACATGGTGCATCACAAGTGGACTGGTAGGATAATAAACACCAGACAATGTAACAGTACAGTCATAAAATATTTCCAGGAACTCCAATTAAGAAGGATGAAGAACGGCGGCGGAAGAGAGACGGGGAGGCGGACTCACATGTTCACCGAGAGGACAGCGTAGGAGGAAGAGAGAAGGGAGTAGGGGACTCAGGGAGGGAGAGTTGCTGCCTTGCAGGAGCAGCGGCGAGGGCGATGTCACCGGATCGGCGGACGACGGGCGGACCGGCGAAGATGGATCGACGAGCGGAGGTGAGGAGCGAGCGTCCGAGCGAGGAGCGAGATGCGAGAGCAAGTGCGGCGGTTGCGGACTGGGGAAGTGGCGAGTGGGGATTAGGGTTAGGCGGGCGTGGGGGGCGGGGGCTTATATATGGGAGGCGCGCTATGGGCCGGCGGCCGGCCTGCTAGCCGTTGGAAAAACGGGTCGGTCAGGCCTCCCGTTATTTAGCGGGCCATGCCGTGCCGGCCCACGTGCCTGGGGTGTGGCCCAGGCATGGCCTGCATCCCTGTGCCATGCCAGCCCGGGCCCATTGGTCTTTGGGCCGGGCTAAAAAAGCGGCCTTCGTGCCGGGCTCACGGGCTCGGGTTGCATGCCCAGATATAGCCAAAGCAGCGTGTGGTGGGGTCAATAGCATGGCAGCCGAGGCCGAGCTCCTTGATGGCGATGTTGGACATCGGCAGGAATGAAGACTGCATCGTGGAGGATGGCAACTATGAGATGGTGGCGGCCGCACCTGCACTCATCGGTACTGCCGTCGGACCCGCTGCCATGCCCAATGTAGTTAGCTCTACCTGCCGAAACCTCCGCCGCGCACGTGCTCGACCTCACCACCCGCAAGCCCTGTCTCTGTGGCCCAGCTCGCCGTCTGGCTCCGGCGTGCACCCGAGCACCGCGCCCAGCACCCTGCTACTGCCGGATCGCCTCAACAAGCGCCTCCTACCACAGTTTGCAGGTCTCCTTGCGCACTCGCACAGCCATGTCTTCTGCCTGAACGTGGTGTGGCGGGTGCACTGACTCTTGATCGACGAGGCCACCTTCATCCTCCTCTAGGGCACTGCCTACGGCCGCTACCACGCAATCTCACTCACCATGGCGCTGTGCTGTCCTGTTCGATTATGGTTGGCCAACGTGGACACCCTCACTTGGAGGCCCTTCAAGATGGTCAATGACGAGAGCTACATCCGCGTGTGCGATGAGTTCAAACCGCAACCTCCATGCCAAAGGTAGGCACCGCTTCTGGCATCCTAGAAGTGTCTCTAGAGGTGGTTCTTGACCATCTAGCTGCCCGTGAAAGAATAGGGCGTCACTGAAAATAGTTTCTATGATAGTGCACCATTGTCCAGCAAACATACTTGTTGCAGTCCCAGTTCTCTTTTGTTTGAAATGTCTTGAACGAAATATTAAAGATGGATGCAGTCCTTGCACAAGGAATAAGTCTTGAAGTGATTGTAAAAAACATATCAATGTAAGCATACAGTTCACTATAATCTAAAAAAATAGTTATCACATTGGAAGCTGCTCGCTTTGATATGTTAATGTGTTTTTGAAATGAAAATTAATTGACTAGTACTTATTATTGGAGTCAGGAACACAATCACAGCGATAATTCGATGAATTTTGGCTAGCCTAGAACACGGGAACGCAAGCAATGTACACGAACAGCACAGGAACCGCCAGGGTGACGGCGCCCCTTTTCGCCTTTCACAAATTCGAGTACAAAGGTGTTTACAACCAACACAATGCGATAACCCACTCATCTTACAACACACTACTTATACCAGTAGCTGTTGACGGTCCTTAAGTATCAATTATAACTATCAAATAAATAGAGAAAAGGATCCAAATGAAACCAACACCTAGACTTAGGGTTTTATCTGACAGAATTCCACGAGTTTTGCTGTTTATCTATTTCTATAGGGGGTTATCAGGAAATACGGAAGAAAGGCCCACATGTCGGATTAATGACGGGATATTAACCGAACACGTAATTATCTTACATCTAGAAGAGTCCAGAAGCCACGAGAACGAACGGGAGGCGTAACGGAGCCGGACACAGGGCGCCCGCCCTGGTCCTTAGGGCGCCCGCCCTAGCCCCGGAGCCAATCAGGCTCCGCCTCGAGGATTATGCTCCACCGACCTAGAGGATCAAGGAAAACCGCACGATTAATGTCGGTTTGATCCAACGGCCCAGATTCATCCGAAAGGGCTATATAAGCAAGGCCCCTGACCCTGGAGGAGAGGCCCTCGTCTCATACTTCAAACCCTAATTCAGGAGGAGAGCCTCTGATCAAGCCCTAGAGCCACCACATCAACTAGATCTCTAGTTAGCATAGCTACATAGGATTAGAACTAGAAGGAGTCAATCTTCGATTGGTTCCCGGATCTGTCAAGAGGATTCTTGGTAATTCCTCTATTGTTCTTCAATTGTTCATCATTGTTCTTCAATATTATGAATATGACTTTGTTCTATTTCAATATATTGGTTATGACTTTGCTCTACTTGATTATATTTGCAATTATATTGTTCTTAGTTTATCATAGTTATATGCTTGTCTTAGTTAGATTGGAATTATATACATGCTTAGGATCGTATAGCGTTTATCCATGTGTACAGTGGGTGAATGATAATTATTGTGTAGACGTGGTGTCTATACCGTATTTATCTGCGATTGCACCCTATATGCCGGATTGTGGGGTAGTTCGCGATAGTGACAGCTTCGTTGATTCTTATATAGTCCCCCTCTCGTGTATAGGGCAGGCAGAGCAACACTATTACAGGGGAGTGATTGCTATGTTCTTCATCTTCCTTGCTAATATTCACTATGCATGGATATAGTCTTTTCTCACCATGATTGCCAAGTATAATTGCACTAACTATGATATGCTAGACTTTATAGTTAATAATAACTTAGGGAATATCTTTGTAGTTCATCCTAATTCCATGCTAATGACTTGCTAGAATATCTGTTGAGGTGCTTATCATTATTATATGTGGCTAGCTGATCAGATTAATTATCTTTGTCACCATTATCACTTTACCTTTACTTAATGTGACATTTATACCTGTATAAAGAGATTGATAAATACTCTCGGTTATACATGCAATGATGTGTACTCAGTTCCATATTCTCATTCCATTATCAACCATGATACTTAGAAATCCCTTCCCAGTGGTAAAAATATAAATAACGATACCTGGAATACTTCCCGGTTAAAATGCTACATCGGTATTAATCTGTGCGCTTGCAGATCCCTTTTATTATTTATCTTGATGAGCAAATGCATATTTCAATACCGCGTCTCTCATGTCATGCTGGGGATGACAACTTGGCTTAAGTGGCATGAGGGATAGGTTTGGCATTTTTGGCGCCGTTATCAGAATTAGAAAACTAAGTCTACTTTTGGTAGTGACGTTAAGAATGCCCAACAAGCATTTTTGGCGCCGTTGCCGGAGAAGGTTGATTACTAAGTAGGAATGAATACGGAACTTTGAGTCATCATTTGCATCACTAATCTGATCGAGCTTATCAATTCTCTTATACAGTTTTACCCCTGTATTTTCCATTTTGATTATTTATTGTAGGGTGATGCATGAATAGAAGACATCTTCCAAACAATTTTGTTGACGATCCCGAAGCCTTATTCAGAAGAACAAGAGCCAAGCTCAAGAAGACATCGTCAACACTTCAGCACAAAGCTTCATCCAAATCCAAAGACCGCCGAAGTTTTATCCGGAATTTATCGACTGAATTCGAAGCCATGGCGAACAAGTCGATCCGCGAGTTCTCAGCTCCCACTACGGACAACATCCGCACTGGACCTGCTGGGGAGATCGACCGCAACTTCGAGCTCAAGCCTGGGCTCATCAACATGGTGCAAGCTAACCAGTTCTGTGGGAAGCCACACGAAGACGCTAGTGCTCATCTTCAACACTTCCTAGAGATCTGCAGCACTTTCACCATGGCTGAAGTCCCCAGAGACGCCATACTACTTCGCCTTTTCCCATTCTCACTGTTGGGGAGAGCGAAGCAGTGGTTCTACGCTACAAAGGAGAAGAACACTACGTGGGCACTCTGCTCCACGAACTTTCTGGCCAAATTCTTTCCCATGGGCAAGACCAATGCTCTCCGTGGGAAGATTATAAGTTTTCAGCAACAACATGATGAATCCGTTCCAGAAGCATGGGAGCGCTTCCAAGACTACATCCTAGAATGTCCCCATCATGGAATGGAAAGCTGGCTGTTGATGCAGACATTTTATCATGGGCTCATTAACAGTGCCCGTGAAACCATGGATGCTGCAGTTGGAGGAGCATTCCTATCACTCACCATACCTCAAGCCACAGCTCTTGTGGAGAAGATGGCATCCAACCAAGGTTGGAATGAAGAAAGAACTCAGACACGCAAGAGAGGTGGAGGTATGCACCAGCTCAAGGAGGTAGACATGCTGTCTGCCAAGCTAGACCTGCTCATGAAGAAGCTCGATGATCGAGCTGGAGAAAAGAAAGAAGTCATGCACGTCTACGACTCCCACATGACTTGTGAGGAGTGTGGAGGTACTGGACACTCGGGCAATCACTATCCTGAGTTGCTGGAGGACGTGAACTACATCAACAATAACAACAACAACTACTACAACAGTCCTCAGCAGAATCAAGGTTGGAATTAACAGAGGCCTAACTACTCAGGTAATTACCAAGGTAACAATTCTTTCAATAATAATAATTATCCACCTTTGAGAGAGTTAGTATCCAACCAAGGAAAGCTAATGGATAACCTGTCTACGAAATTGGCATCTAATGATAAAATACTAGAAAATATAAATAATAGAATGGATAATTTCTCTACTGCCATCAAGAACCAGATTAGCTTTAATAAAATGATTGAATCTCAGTTGAATCAAATAGTTGCTGCTGTTCCTGCTACTAACCCCGGTATACCATCACAACCGGAAGGACTAGAATCTGCAAATCTTGTAGACATGTTTGATGCAGGAGATTACTGGAGTAACCCTATCATGGAAGTAAGTACTGACCGTCTGCCGGTCAATAGAGGCGATCCAGGATGCCCCGTCATCCCGATCTCCATCGGCATGCGAGACTTCCCAGAAGCACTCTGTGACTTTGGCTCCAGCGTCAACATCATGCCCAGGGTACTCTATGAAAAACTCTTTTCACAACCATTATTAGAAACAACCATGTGTTTGCAGCTTGCAGATAGGACACTGAGTTTCCCGAGAGGAATATTGAAGAACATCTGTGTCCGAGTGGGTTCCTCGTACGCTCCAGCAGACTTCGTAGTGATAGAGACCGGTTCTGATGAGAGGGCTCCCGTCATCCTAGGGAGACCATTCCTGAACACCACAGGAGCTGTCATCTACGCTAGTGCTGCCAAGATCAGTTTCTACATCAAGGGGAGGAAGGAAACGTTTTCCTTCAAGAACAAGACCGCACAAATTCTAGAGCAACCCTAATATGAACCAAGGAAGAGGACCAACAGGAGGAACAAGAGCAAGAAGCAAGTATGGACCGAGACAGCTAAGATGGTCACTGCCATGCACAAAGGTCAAGATCGCCAACTCAAGTCACCGTTCTTGCCTAAGAAGGACGACCCAGGTATGCCAAGCATTTATTGCTCCATTAATGGGTCCCACTTCTACAAGACACTTTGCGACACTGGGTCGGGCGTCAACATAATGGCCAAGGTCACCTATGAACTTCTGTTCGGAACCATGCCCTTAAACCCAACATATATTCAGCTCCAGATGGTAGATCAGACATTCCGACAGGTCGAAGGTACAGTAACTGACGTCCCTGTCAAGATAGACGATCACTTTGTCCATACAGACTTTCAGGTTATTGACATGGGAGAAGACGAATATGATCCACCCATCATCCTTGGAAGACCATTCCTAAGTACTGTTAAAGCAATCATTTACATTGGAACTGGAGAAGTCCACATGCACTTCCCCTCTGAGAAGGTACGTCTTTACTTTACTGACCCTAACTATGTATTTGAAGAATCCAAGCAGGTCAGGACAAGAAGAAGGCGGCGTAACCACAATCAGAAGCAACAGGTCATCAAGGACGGATGGGCAGATTATGAAGGAGAATTGGTAAGATCTGAAGACATACCACTCAACCAACACTGTCCTGAGGAGACCAAAGCACCGAGACAGGTATGGAAAGAAAAGACAGTTGTACATGAAGAGGAGGCACCGCCGGAACCACCGACTACGCCATCCACCAAGTCCCAGGACGACTGAACGAATAAGAGTCCCGTTCGGAGGACTTAAAAACACCGAACGCCTTGCCAAGAGGTAACTTGGTAGTTATCCTTTCCTTTTTAATTATTTACTTTATCTTAAATAGTTTGCTTAGTTAATCATATTCATACTATCTTAAAAAGAAAATAAAAATGTTAAAAACCCTAAAGCCCCATGTGAGTATGCGAGTGGCATAAAACCCATAAGTACATTCACTGTGGTGGCATAAAAAATATATATATAATAAATACATAAATATTTTCTTCTGCTTTATAAAAGAAAAAAACAACATAAAAAAATCAAGGAGGCTCAGCATGATAAAGGCTAGATATTTATGCTAACACTTAATCAGTTCCACAAAGCTTTGTTGTCTATTTGAGCTTCACAGAATTCAAGGAGACTAGCAGACAGAGGACATTCTAATCGCTGTCAGGGTGCTGCCGACTTTCAAATACACCTCCGCCATCTGCTAGCTACATCAGAAGAGATTATGTCAAGATCCAGCTTGGGGGAGAGCACCCCCATTATCTTGCTATGTATTTCTATCTTTATCTTTATATTTATATATACTTCTACCCTATAAAAATAAAAATATACATAACTATGAAAAAAAAACCAAATAAAGATTTTGTGCTTATATATATACCTATATCTTTTGCTTAGTGTGTTTTAATAAATAAATAAAGTGGCTATGCTAAACTGAATCTAGATAATAATAAAACTCTAGCATGGATATGATGAATAGTTGCTTTGCCTAACTTTCAAATTTGAAGTCCTCTCTCTAAGTTTAGACATAACTGTTATCATTTAAAGCTTGCTCTAAACCTGAACTTGTGGGAAGAGAACTTGATCTAAAGTCTAAGTTGTTAACCGATATGATATGGGAAGGTTGAGCTGCTGTTTATCTATTCCTAGAGATGCTAGAATTCTGGAGAATTTTATCTTTGAAAATCTTAAAATGCTACATGATGAGTTCCTGTATGATGAGAGTTTAAGTTCCTACCACAACCATACATACATGCTTGCTAGACTTTAAGCCATACATTTACTTTTTACTGCTTATGAGCATTGAGTATAGTCAAGCTGTGTAGACCCTTAGGAGCTTGTCATGCAGTTAAAATCAAGATTCACTTGCACGATCACTCATACATGCTGCTTCTACTCCGGAAGTACGCATCCACATATATCCACTCATTCTCATCTCCAGATCCACATAAAATTATTCTACTCCTAATCCGGGAGAGAATAGCCAAAAATATTTTCCCATTCTTGTTATCCCCTGTGAAATAAATGCTCAAGCTATTTTGGTTACTACCACTTGCTATATTGTTCTAAGGAGATGAGTGCTCTATACGAGGAAATAAAAAGGGGCAAGTGCCCGGAACCTCGAAAAGAAAAAGATACGAGAAAATAAAAAGGAGCAAGTGCTCGGAACCTCGATGAAAAAAAAAGAAAAAGTGTGAGAAGAGAGGCAAAAATGGACAAGTGTCCGACAGTAGAATTAGGGGTACAAGATACCCACCTGAAAAAAAAAGAAAATATAGAGCACCTCATTCTCCTCAAGAGCTTTAAAAGCAAGAAAGGTACGTATCCCTTCAAAAAGAGCAAAAGTAGAATTAGACTTTCATCATTGTTATCATCACTACCACCATACACCATTTATTCGCCACACATGCACATCTTGATTTGACTTATTGGCTTGTTTCTCTGGATCCATGGTTTGACTATGCAATAAATGTCTTGTAAGTATGTATACTTTATCTCCCACCGATGAGCTCCAGATATCAAAAGCCTTATTAGAATAGGATGAGAGAGAAGGCAATGTCACTCTGTCTTATACCACAAATACTACATACTTTGCTTTGAGAGAAGGCAGACATCATTACTGCCTTGGTGAGGATCCAGAAATACCACAAAAGAGAGACCTGAGAGAGTCATACAAGGAATCTCTGAGTTTTATTTGAAAATCTGCAAAAAACTCCAAGAGCTATAGCTAATCAAGAATAAGAGACATGGCGCTTGACTAGACTGTTCTATCTTTTAACCGCTCAAGACAAAGGTGACGGTTGCAAGCCCCATGGTGAAAGGTATAATGAGTAAGTTTTAAGTCTTGACAGTTTACTTTAACTCAGAGATGAGACTCTATTTGAAAGCATGTGTACCGTCAAAATTCAAAGGCATTTCAGCAACTACTGAGTCTCTCCTTGCTCAGGGACGAGCAAGAGGTAAGCTTGGGGGAGTTTGTTGACGGTCCTTAAGTATCAATTATAACTATCAAATAAATAGAGAAAAGGATCCAAATGAAACCAACACCTAGACTTAGGGTTTTATCTGACAGAATTCCACGAGTTTTGCTGTTTATCTATTTCTGCAGGGGGTTATCAGGAAATACGGAAGAAAGGCCCACATGTCGGATTAATGACGGGATATTAACCGAACACGTAATTATCTTACATCTAGAAGAGTCCAGAAGCCACGAGAACGAACGGGAGGCGTAACGGAGCCGGACATAGGGCGCCCGCCCTGGTCCTTAGGGCGCCCGCCCTGGCCCCGGAGCCAATCAGGCTCCGCCTCGAGGATTATACTCCACCGACCTAGAGGATCAAGGAAAACCGCACGATTAATGTCGGTTTGATCCAACAGCCCAGATTCATCCGAAAGGGCTATATAAGCAAGGCCCCTGACCCTGGAGGAGAGGCCCTCGTCTCATACTTCAAACCCTAATTTAGGAGGAGAGCCTCTGATCAAGCCCTAGAGCCACCACATCAACGAGATCTCTAGTTAGCATAGCTACATAGGATTAGAACTAGAAGGAGTCAATCTTCGATTGGTTCCCGGATCTGTCAAGAGGATTCTTGGTAATTCCTCTATTGTTCTTCAATTGTTCATCATTGTTCTTCAATATTATGAATATGACTTTGTTCTATTTCAATATATTGGTTATGACTTTGCTCTACTTGATTATATTTGCAATTATATTGTTCTTAGTTTATCATAGTTATATGCTTGGCTTAGTTAGATTGGAATTATATACATGCTTAGGATCGTATAGCGTTTATCCATGTGTACAGTGGGTGAATGATAATTATTGTGTAGACGTGGTGTCTATACCGTATTTATCTGCGATTGCACCCTATATGCCGGATTGTGGGGTAGTTCGCGATAGTGACAGCTTCGTTGATTCTTATATAGTCCCCCTCTCGTGTATAGGGCAGGCAGAGCAACACTATTACAGGGGAGTGATTGCTATGTTCTTCATCTTCCTTGCTAATATTCACTATGCATGGATATAGTCTTTTCTCACCATGATTGCCAAGTATAATTGCACTAACTATGATATGCTAGACTTTATAGTTAATAATAACTTAGGGAATATCTTTGTAGTTCATCCTAATTCCATGCTAATGACTTGCTAGAATATCTGTTATGGTGCTTATCATTATTATATGTGGCTAGCTGATCAGATTAATTATCTTTGTCACCATTATCACTTTACCTTTACTTAATGTGACATTTATACCTGTATAAAGAGATTGATATATACTCTCGGTTATACATGCAATGATGTGTACTTAGTTCCATATTCTCATTCCATTATCAACCATGATACTTAGAAATCCCTTCCCAGTGGTAAAAATATAAATAACGATACCTGGAATACTTCCCGGTTAAAATGCTACATCGGTATTAATCTGTGCGCTTGCATATCCCTTTTATTATTTATCTTGATGAGCAAATGCATATTTCAATACTGCGTCTCTCATGTCATGCTGGGGATGACAACTTGGCTTAAGTGGCATGAGGGATAGGTTTGGCATTTTTGGCGCCGTTATCAGAATTAGAAAACTAAGTCTACTTTTGGTAGTGACGTTAAGAATGCCCAACAGTAGCTGATGGACATGGTTACACACATGAAATTCAAATAAACTAGATACAAAGGTGGGCAGATGTAACTGCTTGCTCCAGAGCGCGCCATGGGCGCGGTCACCACGTCTGATGAAGCCAACCGTCCTCGCTCCCATTCAAATTTGAATCTCATGGACGTTCCCACTTTTCCAGCTCAGCTTCATCTCCACCACGTCATCTCTGCAGCAAGCTTACTCCCACATTATCCCCCTTAAGCTTGATGCACCTCAAGTTCTCTGACACCGAGTAGGTGTCTCATCTCTGACAGCTTCACCACTGCCATTGCCTTTGTCAGTGAATCAGCCTTCTGCTCCAAAGTTCCAATCCACTTCACCTTCACTTCTCCTCGCTCCACACACTCTCTGATGTAGTGGAATTTGATGTCAATGTGTTTGCTTCGACCATGGAACACTGGATTCTTCATTAACTGAATTGCAGAAATATTATCCACATGAAGTGTCACACACATTGGTTTCTTGTTTGTCAGCTCACTCAACAAGCTTCTCAGCCACATGGCCTGCATAGCAGCTGCTGTTGCAGCCATAAATTCTGCCTCACAGCTAGATAGTGCAACTATTTTCTCCTTGTGAGAACACCAAGTGATTAGACTGTCATTCAGATAAAAAGCCATTCCTCCAGTGCTTCTTCTGTGATTAGCATCACCACCATGATCACTGTCTGAATATCCAACTAGTTTCTCTTCTTTCTCTTCTCTGGTATAGACTAATCCATAATTCACTGTTCCACCCAAGTATCTGAGTATCTGCTTTACTGCATTCAGATGCATTGTGGTAGGATGCTCCATGAACCTACTAGCCATCCCCACTGAGAAAGCCAAATCTGGCCTTGTATGTAACATATATCTAAGGCAACCAATGATCCTCCTGTACTTAGTAGCATCAACATATTTTCCTCCTTTATCTTCATGCAACTTGTACCCTGGACTCAGTGGTATCTTAGTTGGGTTACAATCTGCCATTCCAAACTGAGACAGTATCTTCTTGGCATAACTAGTTTGCTTGATTGTAATATAGTCCTCCTACTGATCAACTTCTATCCCCAAATAGAATGACAATAGCCCAAGGTCACTCATTTCAAATTCTGAAGTCATCTGCTTCTTGAAGACTGCAATTTCTCTTGGATCACCTCCAGTTACAATCAAATCATCCACATATACACCAAGAATCAATTTTGTCCTCCCAACTCCTCTAGTATACACAACTGGTTCAAATTTGCATTTTCTGAACCCCAACTTCTTAAGACTATTGTCTAGTTTCACATTCCAGGCCCTAGGAGCCTGCTTAAGCCCATAGAGGGCTTTGCTCAGCTTGTACACCATCTGCTCCTTGCCCTTCACCACATATCCATCTGGTTGTGAAACAAAAACATCCTCCAAAAGTTCTCTATTCAGAAAAGCAGTTTTGACATCAAGGTGGTGAACCTGCCAACCCCAATTAGCTGCCATTGCAAGTAACAATCTCACAGTGTCAAGTCCTGCCATAGGTGAAAAGACTTCTTCATAGTCTATTCCATGTTTTTGCACATAACCCTTAGCAACCAATCTGGCTTTATGCTTCACTACCTCCCCATTGTAACACCCTAAAAATTTGAAAAGAAGAAAAATAGGAAAATATGATTTTTATATATATTTTTGTGAGCATGCAAATTTAGAATAAGAATAATTTTTATAAATTTAAAATCAATTATAAGTGTAGAAACATGATTGAGCATTCATGCTGCTGCATTTGAAGTTTTGTATTGAGTGGTTTAAATCAAATTCAAATTTGATTTGAAAATTTTTTGAAAATTTGCTTTGAATAATTGGAAAAAGAAAAAAAGAGAAGAGAAATTCATTTCATCTGGTTTTTGGCCCATCTCGGCCTGCTTGGGCGCGGCCCACATCCCTCTCTCCCTCCCGCGCCCCGCTCCCGCGTGGGCCGAGCCCAGGCGCGGCCTGCTAAGCCCAACAGCGCACGCGTAGCCGCTCCGAGTCGCCGACACGAGGGACCCGCCTGTCAGCGTCTCTTTCCCACCTTCCTTTCTTCTTCCTCCTGACGTCGGCCGGATTTCCCTTCCTTCTTTCCACCGATCGAATCCGCGGCTCAATCTCCCTATTTCCTTTCTTGAGGGCGCCTTCGGGCTATAAAACGGGGTCACCGCACCTCCCCGCTCCACATCCACCCGCAAATCGCAGCTCCATCGTCCCATGATAGCTACATCCGAAGCACCACCCTAGCCGCCCGCCCCTCCGAGCCGCACGCGTTCCTCACTTCATCCTCGGCTACGGTTTAACCCTAGGTGAGTTGACGTTCGAGTTGTCTACCCGCACGTGCTCTCCATTCGAGTTTTCGTGCACCGTAGAGCAAGATAGGCCAGTCCGGCCATGGCGCCGCTGCGGGGAGTCGCCGTCGGGCTGTTTCCGGCCGGAGCGCCGCCGGCCGCACCCCCGATTCAATCTGGACCGTCCGATCTAGAACGGATGGCTAACATTTCATGATACCGGTTTGTTTGTAAAATTGTAAAAGAGACCCTGAGGTTTTTGAGTTTATAACCCGCAGTCCAAAACGTAAAACGGGAAAATACGTTTTGATTAATTGAAAACGTAATTCGTTTCGGAAAAAGAAAAATACGCTTTCTCATATTTACAGTTTTGCCATTCAATTTGTTTTAGTCGTAGAATCTTCGTTTTAACTCCGATTTGGTCCATTCAAATTGCGTTAGATTCATATTTGCGAGCTCTATGTAACTATACAACTGTACAGTAGGTTTGGATCAATTTATTTTCGAGTTTTAATTAAAGTATTTATTTTTCTATAGGAAATCTTTGGAAATTCGTAACTTTGTCGTTTTAGCTCCGTTTTTCGTGATCTTCGCGTCTATGTGATCCTAGTGAGTTGTAGATTCGTTTTAAAGACTTTTTATCTTATTTTCTTACTGTTGGTTTACTGTTCTAATTATAGTCTTGTTTGTCTATGCATGATTGCCTCTGGATGTGTGTTGTTGATATTGGTTGATCGAGTATAGACGGTGAGCAAATCGTTGGGGATCAAGAGCCTTACTACGAGCAAGATCTTCAGGACCAGTTTCAGCAAGGCAAGTATAGCATGGGATTATCCTTGTTGTCCTATTCACATTATGCAATTAATATCATTATGCATTTATTCCTTGTTAAGGATGACTTAGTGATTGATCCTACACCTTGGTACCTATTGCGATGCATTGAGTAGTATGGCTAGTGCTTAAACATGGACTATGATCATGTAAATTGATTAGAGGAATATGCAACAAACATTAAAAGATGATTTTGATTAATGTTTAAAGGGGATTAGAGCATGGGGGTTACTTTTGATGCTCTAATTGCTCTCCATAAGGACTCATCTATAAGCGACAATCCGGGATTTACAGTACAACTGTGGGGGCTATATGACTCTGGCTTTAGTCATATAGAAGGACCTTTTCTAGCTTGTTAGAGGTAACCTTTTTGGTGTAAGAACGGCTTGACGAATCAGGTATAGTGCGGCCTCTGTCCTTTTGTGTATAGGCTGTGGGTTATTGTGCCATTTGGAAGGGGGGCTCTACATCTGTTTGCCGAGTGAATCTAATGGCCCTAACTTGTTAGACGAACCTTCGAAAGACTTCATAGTGTTTACCCTGCCTGCTCACCTTGGTAGTGTTTTGGGAGTAATTAACCCGGGCATTTGGGTAACACGACTCACAGTGAAAGTGTACAACCTCTGCAGAGTGTAAAACTGTTATAACAGCCATGCTCACGGTCACGAGTGGCCTTGGACCCTTATAGAATAGTTGATAATGGTTAATGGTTATGTTTTTGTTATTCATCAATCATTTCACATGGATCATATGTTTATTGTTTACATTGAGACATCTTGATGCTATTGATATGCTAAAATTTATGCTAATTAAAAGCTACATGCTGACAAACCAATGTTATGCCTTTTTGAGTCTCATGAACCCCATGTTACACTTGTTGAGTACGAGATGTACTTACGCTTGTTTATTTTTCTTACTTGGATAAAAATCCCGGATGGGTAACAGATGGAGGTAATAGTGACTACTACGCCTATTTCCCTGAAGATTACTAGTCTTGCTGTCAACCAGTCAATGTACCTGTGACTGGAGCTACCACGAGAGTTATTTATTTATACTATATTTGTGTTAAGACTATGTATTAAATATTGTGATGTAATAACATTTGTGATGATACTTCCGTTATAATTTATGAACTTATGTGTGATTGATCTCTGGGCGCACGTAAGGGTATGCAGTCCATTTGGTCGTTAAATGGGTGTGACAAATTGGTATCAAAGCTCTTGTTGACTGTAGGACGCAAGCCTAGCTAGAAATGGTCGATTTAGTATCATCTTTACACTATTTTTATGCTCACTATCTTGCTCTTGTTATTTGATAAATTTTTATGCTTCTTATGTCTCATTCTATTACGAAATTTTGCCTCTATTCTAACTTCATCTAAAAATTCTGTAGATGGCCCATGACTGTAAGACTGCCCGCATCAGCTCTGGAGGATACTACCCACCTCGTGCCCTGCTTGCAACTGAAGAGCCCAAAGAGCCAGAACCCCAGGAACAGGAGCAGGCTCCTGAAGCACCAGTCCAAGCACCAGCACCTCCCCAGGAAGAGCCTGAGCCTGAAGAAGATCCAGAAATCATCGAGATTGAAGATGATGAAGAGGAAGCTAATGGAGGAGGACAACCCCCGTCTCCACCACATCATGAAGCTCCTGAAGATATGCCACCTCCTCCAATGGGGTGGACTGTGAGGATCTACCACAGGAATGGAGGGAATGCTGTCTCTCATCTTCGCCTGGTGGAGATGCTCACTGCTTACTTCGCTGATTGGCATCCAGCTGTGGAGTACGTCTGCTGGGAGTACACTCATCCACTGGAGGATACATATTGGAAGGCAAGGGCAAGCATATTTGCACATAAGCAAGACAAGGGGGCATATCAGCTGGACAGGATGTTCTCTCACATGGGACATCGAGCTACTATAGAGGATAGCATTGAAGATGCTGCTTTTGAAGCATGTATGGGTCTCCGCTATCTTCGCTTTAACCTTATGAAGCATGACATCCATCGCTTCTTTCCTCGTGCACACCCCGAACTTGGATGGGCTATGACAAATCCAGTACAGCTAGAGCCACTACCTCGGGTGATGGTGAACCTTGTCTATGATATGATGGATAGGAAGGTGCAGCTAGAAGAGATGGTGAAGGCACAAGGGAAGACTATCAAGAGGTGCCAGGCAACCATTGATGAGCTCCGAGCAAACCAAGGCATGCCCAAGATTTATGAGATATTAGAGCATGAGCCACTTTCTTAGGAAGTAGGAGTCCTTTATGTAATAAGAACGTTCTTAGTAACGTCAGTTGAGTCAGTCGAGTCTGTCGTGTGGTTTGAACCTTGGTGTGCTAGTTGCTTTATTATTATGCTTATGTGTGAGTTGGATCTTTGTTTGAGTGTCGGGACTTGTAGGTATGTCTACAAGTTCCATTCTTAAGAATAATAAGTTTAATAGTGTTGACATCGTTTTTAGCACGTGTCAAGATAATCAGGAAGGGCTAATCAACAGAGGAAAGATTACCGTGTAAATTGATAGCCAAGGAGAATAAGTTTGTTTTTGAGTGGTGGCAGTATATGGATTTAATTTGAAATGTTGCCGATGAGGTTAAGGGTATTATTGCCGATGCCTATGAAAGAGGGTTTGGAGACTGCTGCCGATGAGATAGGGGATGTACCGATGAAGGAAGGTATGAAGACTGCAGCCGATGAAACAGGGAATGTACCGATGGAAGGAGCTCGAAGGCTGCTGCCGATGGAACAGGGGCTGTGCTGTTGAAAAGGAGGTCGATGAGAATACCATCGTGATTAAGGCGGACTATGGAGTAAAATAGGAGTTAATTTCCTTGTTTACGATTAGTAAAGTCTGAGTTGTATCAAAGTCATGTTTTTTCCTTAGATTTGGATTTAGTGTCCTAGTCGTATTTGGTTACGTTTCTATAGATCAGGGTATAAATATAGAGTGAAGGGCAATGTAATAAAAAATCAATCAATACATCAAAAAATAGCTTTTACTCTTATTTACATCTACTTTTCGGCGACTTCGTCAATTTGCATATTTTTCTTTTTTACGAGTTCTCATCGATTTGACGAGTTGCATTGCTCTAAGTGCAATCTTCGTTGATCCTCGAGTTCCGCGTGAGTACCTCTTGGCCGTGACTTCCGGGCGTATCGCTGTTGTCAGGACCAAAGTGCTCGTATCTTCATCCTTGTCAATTAACAGGTCAAATCGACTGGCACGCTTTGGATATCGATTTCGTGTATTAGCCCTTTGTGTTTGCAGATTCACTTTTGCATCAACACATCTTTTGGCACGCCCAGTGGGACAGATCTAGTCAAGATGCCTAATCATGAGATCGATGCTGGGAATATCATCGCAGTAATAGAAGAAGATCTTAAGGACGATCAGAAGCAGGCTATGGAGAGGGCTATTGAAGAATACAGACAACTTTGCTTAAAGTCATTCAGCTTGAACAAAAGTGGACAAGTCATCCAGAAGCAGGATTTGCCGTTGCCTTGGCAGGTTACCTTTGATCCTAATCCGGGTAAACTTCAGGAGATGGTTAATTCTGCGGTGAATCATGCTTTAATTAATCACTCCAATGTGCTGTCCAATACTGTTCATAATGCTGTGATTTGAACTTTCAAAGAAGGGCAAGCATCACCTCGTTACGTTGGGCCTGCTTATCATCAACCAGAAGCAGCATCTGTTGTTGCTCCATCGGCTCCTCCAGCCGTTGCGGGTATAGAGATTTCTTCTCCTCCAGTATCAGCAGGTTTATCTAACGTACAGTCTACTCCGGTGCGTCCGGATTCAGCATTATCAGGACGAGTTCAGCTTGGTACAGATCTATCAGCATCAGCTTTATCAGGTCCTGTACCACAGAATAATCAAACTCCTGCTAATTGGTGGGGATATGGTATGCCTCCGGAGCCGTCTCCTTTCAATCATGGATTATCTCAAGTGTTTGATGCAGCGGGAAAAACTCCTATGCCATCGGCTGGTTTGCCGATAGCTCAAGCGCCTCAATATACTACAACTACTGTACAACCGAGTCTAGGAGGTTTTCAGCCATCTCTGGGTCAAACATCTAGTTCAAGTCCATCGGCAAATTCGTTACCGATGCAGCAGAAGGCTCCTATCACCAGTCAACCTGGAGTCCAGGTTATGCCTCAAGTTGGATGTAATTATCCAGCAATGCCAACAAGCTACCAGCCATCGGCAAACTTTGTGCCGATGAATACTAATAATTGGTCAGGGCAGTTTCCCACTCAACATACAGTTCAGCCAAATCAGCAAGCCATAGGAATTTATCAAGGTCACATGCATGCTGGTTTTCAGAATCAAGCATCGGCAGCTCAGCCGATGAACCCTTTTCAGCAGGTTAACGGACCACAGATAGTAGCAAATATGCCAATTGCTGGAGATCGTGGGCAACAAAGGTATGCAGAAGGGTATCAACAGATACCTCCAGCAGAGATTCAACCATATCGTCAGCAAGATGTCGATGCTTTTTGGGCCGATAAGATAGCAGAAATTATGAGGGATCAGTTTGGGATCAAGCCCAAGGTTAATACCTATTCTTATCGGACTCCGTATCCTCCGGCATATGATTTAATTCCTCTCCCAAATCGTTACAAGGTGCCAGATTTCACTAATTCTCTAGGCAAGACGATACATCAACCATGGAGCATGTTAATCGTTTTATTATTCAATGTGGAGAGGCAGCTTGTAGAGATGAATTGAGAGTTCGTCTGTTCTCATCATCTCTATCCGGATCAGCATTTACGTGGTTTATTTCACTACCACCAAATTCTATTATCACCTGGGCTGATCTGGAAAAGCAATTTCATAAGTATTTCTTTGCTGGAATTCATGAAAAGAAGCTCACTGATTTGGTAAAGATGAAACAGCGCAATGATGAATCGGTAGAAGGCTTTGTGCAAAGGTTACGAGATGTAAAGAACAAATGTTATAGTCTTGTATTGGATGATCGGCAGCTTGCCGATTTAGCCTTTCAGGGATTATTACCACACCTTAAGGACAGATATGCTTCTCAGGAGTTTGAAAGCCTAAGTCATTTAGTGCAAAGGATTTCTAATCAAGACACTAGGGTTTTTGAACCTAAAAGAAATTGGAACAAGAAAGTTTCATTTGTTGAAGAGGCGGAAGATTCTGATTCAGATAATGAATCAGTTATCGGTTTGGCAGAGTGGGTTAAGAATAAGAAGCCGATATCTTGTCCCTTTGGTCACAAAGAGCCAGAGAAGTTTACTTTTGATGTCACCAAAGCCGATAAAATATTTGATCTTTTGCTTCAGGAGGGTCAGATTAAATTATCACCTAATCATGTGATCCCATCGGCAGAAGAGTTGAAGCATATGCTGTATTGCAAGTGGCACAATGCAACTTCACACAGTACCAATGAGTGCAAGGTGTTTAGACAACAATTGCAGTTAGCTATTGAGTCTGGCAGGATAAAATTTGGCAATTCCAAGATTCAAAAGCCAATGAAAATTGATCAACATCCTTTTCCAGCAAATATGTTGGATGCTGAAGGGAAAATTAAGGTGTTGACATCGGTAGCTGCTGAAAAGAATGCATCAGTAGATCCCCAACATCGGATAACTACCGATGATGCAAAAGGCAAGGGGCTATTGACGGAAAGTGGTGGTTCTAGGAGGCCTCCTCGATCTGGCATCATGATTACTCATCGAAGACAACAAGAAGGTTGGCGTCAGTGAAGGGACCGGTATCGACGACAACAAGAGGAAAGACGTTAAGAAGAGTGGAATCGGCATAAGGATCATTGGAATTGTCCATTTTTTATTCATTGTTGGGAGGAAGGTATTAAGTTACCTACTATTGAAGATTGTCCAGAATGCAATGGTTATTATGGAATTAATCATCCTGCAAGAAGGTTTCAATCTGGTAATCAAGGTTTGCTCATTAATGAGCCGATCAGAGGGAGAGCATCAGTACATGATCGGTTGGGGGCAGGCTTAGTGTGCATGAAAGACTTGGTAAACGCGTTGCATATTTTCCAAGAAACCAAGAGGAACTTGAAGAGATGGCAAATGCAAGAGTTCCTGATGAAGAAATATTTTATAGGGATCCTAATATACGTCGTGTGGAGACAACTAGGACTTATCAGCCAGTATGGAAAACTAAGCTTCCTCAATGGTGTCCAGAGGGTTTGACAAAGACACAGAAGAGAAAAATGCAGCGAGAGCGTCAAAAAGATTTATATCAAGAAGAAAGTCCTTCCAATGAGAAATCTGGTAACCAGCAGTGGCAGATAAGGCACAAAAAGAAAGGTCCATCGGCAGATGTCAATATGGTGTTTATGTTGCCGATGGAATTTTTGGCTCTGTCTGATAGCGAAGAAGAGGCTGTTTCCTCTGATCAAATAGCTCAATTAATGTTAGATCCAATGATGGCTGTTTTTGAGAAGCCTGCCGATGATGAGAGACAACACCTCAAGGCTTTGTTTGTAAAAGGCAGAGTTGATGGGCAGCCTGTATCTAAGATACTTATTGATGGAGGAGCTGCAATTAATATTATGCCTTATGTGATGTATCGGAAGCTTGGTAAGGGAGATCAAGACTTAACTAAGACCGATATGATGCTAAAGGATTTTGAAGGCAATGTATCACCAGCTAAAGGGGCAGTATGTGTTGAGTTGACCATCGGCAGTAAAACCTTACCGACAACTTTCTTTGTTATTAATGGCAAGGGTGCATACAATCTGCTTTTGGGAAGGGATTGGATTCATGCTAATTGTTGTGTTCCTTCTACAATGCATCAATGTCTGGTACAATGGATTGGAGATAAGATTGAAGTTGTTCCTGGTGACTCTTCTTATATCATTGCATCGGCAGAATCAGATACTTATGAGCGAACCAAGTGCATATCGGGAGAAGCCTGGGAAAAAGAGTTCCTCAAGATTGCCGATTATGAAATTCTACCGATCCAAGCAGTCGGTTCTGAAGAAGAGTTTTAATGGATAGATTTGCCGATGATGGAAAATTAGGTCAAGGATTTACATTGGCAGATGATTTAATAGAAGTAAATATTGGTGAAGGCGATAGGCCAAGGCCCACTTTTGTTAGCTCTAAGTTAAATTTCAAGTGTAAACAGCAACTAGTTGATTTGTTAAAGGAATATAAAGATTGTTTTGCCTGGGATTATACTGAAATGCCTGGATTAGACCGATCTATAGTTGAACATCGGTTGCCTATTAAATCTGGATTTCGGCCACATCAGCAGCCGGCTCGCCGATGCAATCCTAGTATACTCCCTGATATTAAGGCCGAAATAACCAAATTAATTGAGGCAAAGTTTATTCGGCAGTGTCGATATGCGAGTGGATTTCTAATGTGGTTCCTGTATATAAGAAAGATGGAAAACTCCGTGTTTGTATTGATTTCAGGAATCTTAATAAGGCCACACCGATGGATGGTTACCCAATGCCAATTGCTGATTTGTTGATTGATGCTGCAGCAGGGCATCAGATTATTAGTTTCATGGATGGTAATGCGGGTTATAACCAAATATTCATGGCTGAAGAAGATATTTCCAAGACTGCTTTGAGGTGTCCAGGTCATGTGGGATTATTTGAGTGGATAGTTATGACATTTGGTTTGAAAAATGCCGGTGCTACTTATCAAAGAGCTATGAACTTTATTTTCCATGAATATATCGGCATGTTGGTAGAAATCTACATTGATGACATAGTGATTAAGTCTGGAGACATCACAAAGCATCTAACCGATCTATGGAAGATACTGGAGTGCACAAGAAAACATGGATTAAAGATGAATCCCAATAAATGTGCATTTGGTGTATCGGCAGGACAATTCTTGGGTTTTATGGTGCATCAGCGGGGCATTGAAATTAGTAGAAAATCTATCGAGGCAATCAACAAGGTTGTTACTCCTGCCGATAAAACTGAATTACAGTCCTTGATCGGTAAGATTAATTTCATCAGAAGGTTTATATCTAATCTGTCAGGTAAGATCAAGGCTTTCAGTCCATTATTGAAATTGAAAGCCGATCAGGAGTTTAAATGGGGGGATGAACAGCAATTAGCCTTAGATTAGATTAAGAGTTATTTAACAAATCCTCCAGTGTTAGTTCCACCCCAGCATGGAAAACCTTTCAGATTGTATTTATCAACTGAAGATACTGTTATCGGTTCAGCTCTTATTCAAGAATTTGAAGGGAAGGAGCGTGTTATCTATTATTTGAGCAGGCGGTTAATAGATGCTGAAACCAGGTATTCGGCCATTGAGAAATTATGCTTATGTTTATACTTCTCCTGTATTAAGTTGAGGCATTATTTACTATCGGCTGAATGTACTGTCATATGCAAAGATGATGTGGTCAAATATATGCTATCTATGCCAATATTAAATGGTAGGATTGGTAAATGGATTTTAGCATTATCAGAGTTTGACCTACGTTATGAATCGGCTAAGGCAGTTACAGGACAGGTTATGGCCGATTTTGTTACTCAACATTGCAACACGGTGGATTCTTTGGAAGTTGCTCCGTGGACACTTTTCTTTGATGGGTCTACTTGTGGTGAAGGGGCAGGCATCGGCATCGTGTTGATTTCTCCTCGGGGGAAGAAGTATGAGTTCTCATTGCCGATCGTTGCCACATCAACAAACAATCAAGCTGAGTACCAAGCCCTGATAAAAGGGTTAGAATTGCTTAAAGAAGTACAGGCTAATGCTGTTGAAGTCTTTGGTGATTCTATGCTAGTTATAAATCAGTTGATTGGAGTTTATGAATGCCGAAGTGAAATTCTAATTTCATATTATGAAAAGTGTTTGGAATTGTTAAAAGGGTTTAGGAGTTTTCATCTGGAGCATATTTCCTGGATGCATAATGAAGAGGCTAACCGATTGGCTCAGCATGCTTCAGGATATCAACCTGTTCAAGAAGCATTGACATCAGTGGCTGATACCGATGACTGGAGAAAGGAAATCATTGATTATTTAAAGAATCCATCTAAAAAGGTTAAAAGACGCATAAGGTTCCAAGCGGCAAAGTATGTACTCCTTGATGATGAATTGTATTACCGTACCATAGATGGAGTTTTACTCAGGTGTGTTAGCATAGAGAAATCAAAAAGCCTGATGAGTGAAATTCATGAAGGAGTATGTGGGGCTCATCAGTCAGCGTTCAAGATGAAATGGATGATCAGAAGAAATGGATATTATTGGCCGGCTATTCTTGAGGATTGTTTTAAATATTTTAAAGGATGTCAGGAATGTCAAAAATTCAGTAATATTTAAAGAGCACCCGCATCGGCTATGAACCCCATAATTAAACCTTGGCCGTTTCGGGGTTGGGCTATTGATCTCATCGGTCAGATTTATCCACCATTGAGTAAAGGGCATAAGTTTATTCTGGTTGCTACCGATTATTTCACAAAGTGGGTTGAAGCAATTCCTTTGAAAAAGGTGGCATCGGCTAACATGGTTGATTTTGTGAAGGAGCATATTGTTTACCGATTTGGCATCCCTCAAACCATCACTACCGATCAGGGCACTATGTTTACATCGGGTGAATTTGATGAGTTTGCTATAAGTATGGGAATTAAAGTTTTGAATTCTTCACCGTATTATGCCCAAGCTAATGGCCAGGCTGAAGCATCTAATAAAGGAATTATCAAACTTATTAAGCACAAGATTAAAGAGTATCCTAAAAAGTGGCATACAATATTAAATGAAGCTTTGTGGTCATATCGGATGGCATGTCATGGTGCAACCAAGGTATCACCTTATCAATTGGTGTATGGACACGATGTGGTATTACCTTGGGAGATTAAGATTGGCTCTAGGCGAATGCGCTTTCAGGATCAACTGACAGCCGATGATTATGATATTCTTATGAAAGATGAATTGAAAGATGTAGCAGGTAACCGGTTAAAAGCTTTAGTTAGCATCGAGGAAAATAAGAAAAGGGTAGCTAAATGGTATGACAAGAAAGTGAAGGTAAAGGAATTTGCCGATGGTGAATTGGTTTGGAAATTGATTTTACCGATTGGGACTAAAAGTTCTAAGTTTGACAAATGGTCACCTAATTAGGAAGGTCCATATCGGATAAATCAATCTGTTCCTGGTAATGCGTATATTCTTGAAACTCTCGAAGGAGTTGTATTTCCCAGAGCATTAAATGGAAAATATTTAAAGAAATATTACCCTAGTATCTGGATAGATGCATAAGAGTATAGTTGCCGATAACAATCCTATCGGCTGGAGTTAAAACAAAGTATCAATTGTTGCCGATGCGCTAATTTAACAAAGCCTGGATGGCTGATATCGCATGCAAGCGAATTTCATCGGCTTCTTTTAATTCCTTGGCGTCTTCATCGGCACTTCCTTCCACAGGCTTGAGTTTCTTTTTCAAGACCAAGGCCTTGCGAGCTTGAGCATCTCGTTCCTGTTGAAGGGCCTTGATGGCGTCGGGAAGCTGGTCTTCTTCTTGTTTAGCTTGAGTCAGAGCTGTCTCAACCTTTTCCAGTTCAGCTAGCAGGGCTGCTTTCTTTGCCGATAGATCTAAGATTTTCTGTCTAATATCAGCACTGGAGGCTTGCAAATTGTTGATATTCTTGTGCTTATCGTCGGCAGTCTGCTTCAGCTGCAGCATTTCTTCTTTAAGTTGAGACTGAGCTGCTCTGTCAGCAATACGATGAACGGCCCTTTGATATTGAAGTTGTCTGCTCTCCAGATGGACTGCTGGAAAGATGATTTCTTCAACATTAGCAGGGACTTGGCCGCGGATCGCTTTGAAGATAGACCTCGCAGGATCCGAGTCGATCACCAATTGGGCAGTGTCTTGTTGCAGCAGATTTTGGAGGATTTCTAGCTTGCCATAGGTGTCTGACGATATTGTTCCCAACGCCAGGGAGGAACTCGCCTCTTCTCCGTCGTCATCAGAGACATCGATAGCAAAAGAGAATAAGCTATCTGGAGAATCTTGTTTCTGTGAAATAAAGAGAATTAGAAATCCTGTTTATGATATTTGGGGATATAATAAACCAAGTAATTAATTGGTTTACCTGCTTCAGGGCGATTTCTTAAGCTTGACTGGAGGGAGCGGCTTGTAAAGGATCATACGAAGGATCGACAGAAGATGCTGATGGAATGTCTTCTATGATCACATCGGTAGACGGCCCTTGAGGTATAATTGCCGATGATGTATCTTGGGCAGAAGGAGCAGTTTGTTCAGTGGGCTGACTGGCGAATGTTGGAGCAGACGCAGGGGCTGGTGTAGATTTCTGTCATTTCTGTTGAGCCTCAGCATCGGTCAAAGCTTTACGCTTTGTTTGTGCTTCAACAACAACTGGCTGGGGGGCATCAACATCTGTTGGTTGGGGAGCCTGCATGCTTGGTGTGCTTACCGATGCGCCCGTTTGTTGCTGCAAAAATGGGTATAAGATTGGATATTTAATAGAGAAAAATGTAAAAATAAGAGAATACCTCTGAAGGAGGGGTAGAGGTTGCGGTGCTTGGTAAAGTTGCCGATGACGATCCAGCTGCAGCTTGCACACCCTGATAGTTATGTGTTAATATGGAGTGTATCGGCAAGAAACAGAGTAAGCAAGATTATTACCTTAAAAGCCTTGATTAGGCTTGAAGCAGCAGCCTTTGGAGAAGCCCTGGATGTTCCCAGTCTTGGTCTGGAAGTGATGGTTTTGGTGCGAGCCCTTTGGAAGGTCAAGGCTTCTAAGGTGGGGGCGTTGTAGCCGATTGCTGAGACTGGAGAGGCTGGATGGAGGTTGAAGGGTTTTCCACTTTTGCTTGTTGGTGGAACTGGATCATCGGCCTGTTTCAAGGAAGGTTAGCTACCGATATACATAATAAAAGGCAGGAAAGAGACAAAAGTTAAAAGGAACTTACTGCATTGTCAGGAATAGCATAATCGGGGTCGATCAGGTGCCGACATGTGTGAACAGACGTTGAAAACAGCTGTTCTTTCCACTCTTGCCACCATTGCTTATATGACTCTGTTATGAAAGATGCTGGTGACCAGGCGGAGAGATCGACATTTGAAATATCGGCATCAGGAGCAAGTCTTACTATCTTGCTCCATTCAGTTCTAGCAGTAATGATTTCTCTGGGCTTGATCACATCGGCATAGCATAGTTTGATGGGCAGTTGCCCAAAGGCCAGCTGGTGAGATACTGCCGATGGATTGTAGAATTCATAAGTAGTACGGGAAGCTTTTCCGCTACCAATTGTGTTGACTGGGATTGCTCTGGGGTGATAATGGCCATCATGAGATCATTGTCTTGGTTCAGATCACTATCGGCGAAATTGAAGAGGAGAGGGAACTTGTTATCCTCATCAATGTAAGGTACCCAAGCCCTGAGGTCACGAGGGAGGCCATGGTAGAAAGTTTGAAAAAATCTGCCGATTTGATCCTCATTGGCTTTTGTTCCGGGAAGGACGATTATTGCTTCACCGAAGTTGAGAGGGGGGCGTGTTGCCGATTCATCATCTCCAAGGACGTACTCTTCGGGAATCTCTCGTGGGAATTCCTGAGCAAAGAGATCCCACTGTAAACGCTTGTGCATATGAGCGTTTAACCACATATTGATGAACCACCATGGACCTCCTAGATTGCCGATGGGTTCGCCAAGTATAAGCTTCTGGGATACTTGGTGGAGAAGGTGGTAGGTTGAGCTCAGGAGATATCGGCCAAGAGGGAATCTAACACCGTTGGCTAAGAGTTCTGCTGCTGGGAGGAAAGCGTTGGTTGGTCCTACCGATCGGCCACAGAAAATAAATTTCTCCAGCCACATGTTCAGGAATATGGCGTGTTCCCTTTGACTGACGGTACCAGTCTTTTGGTACTCTTGAATGTATCCTGTCCAGCCGCTGATGTTGCGTGTATTCACTCTATATTCAGCTTTTCTGCTGAAAATATGGCCTTCATCGACAGTTGAGATGTCCAAGCCCGTGAGCATGTATACATCGGCAAGAGTAGGGGCACATGGGCCATGACCGAACATGAAGGTGTTGGTGGTGTTGGACCAAAACTGAGCGGAAGCTATCATCATGGATTCATTCTTTTGTATATCGGCAATGGATAGCCTGATACACTGATCTATCTTCCGTTCTGCCCAGAACACTTGCATTGATCTGTTGACCCTCAAGAACCAGTTTTTCCACCCTTTGGTGGGTTTGGGCCAAGAACGGAACGTGTCTTTCCACAGATTCAAAGAGAAATTTTGAGATTTGAAGGGAATACGATTTGCCTCTGCATTAATCAGGTCAGTTGGATCTGGGTCGCCCATTGGACCTAGGCAATGGAGGGGAGGTTGATGGGTTGGAATCACCAGTGTGTTGCGAAGTTCCTGAGTTTGGAGGACCAAGAAAATGAAAGAGAAAGAAAAATGTCGACTGTAAGAACTCGCAGGGAACTGAAAGGATTAAAGTAAAAGTAATAAGAGGAAGAACGAACCGCAGGGACGTCGAAGTTAACAGCCATTGCTTCAAGCGGATGAGGGCACGAGCTGGGAACTTGAAGATGACGATGGCTCTGGTGAGTTGAGGATGCGCGGTCGTTGGTTAGGGTTGCCGCCGGAGTGAGAATGCCAAAGGATGGAGTTTGAAGGTAGAAGATGAACAGCCCGGAGAAATCTATTTATAGTTTATTTGGAGTAGGGGTATTCTTGACTTATCTCTACGCCGTATACGGATGGATCGAGGTGGTTCAGTTGGATATGGTAACTGTTCGTACGACAATCAAGGGATGGTACAGAAGATTTGACGACAAGTAATCATGACTTGAAGGATATCTGGATACAGGATTTTTCAGTTCTAAAAAAATGATGCGTTGTGGTAAGATCTTGCTGATGGATTGTTATTTTGGTATCTCAATCGTAATTAAGGCAAAGAAGGTTGGAAAATGTGCAATATTTATTGAGATACATGGATTGGATCTAGATTTGATTGAATCTGGTAACAAATCATGTTATGCTTGGAGAATGGGTTGAAGAAATAGGTGATAGCAAGCATCAGTTGGAGTAAATTTCGGAGCATCAGTATTTTATACTCCGAAATTGGGGGACATGTGTTGACATCGTTTTTAGCACGTGTCAAGATAATCAGGAAGGGCTAATCAACAGAGGAAAGATTACCGTGTAAATTGATAGCCAAGGAGAATAAGTTTGTTTTTGAGTGGTGGCAGTGTATGGATTTAATTTGAAATGTTGCCGATGAGGTTAAGGGTATTATTGCCGATGCCTATGAAAGAGGGTTTGGAGACTGCTGCCGATGAGATAGGGGATGTACCGATGAAGGAAGGTATGAAGACTGCAGCCGATGAAACAGGGAATGTACCGATGGAAGGAGCTCGAAGGCTGCTGCCGATGGAACAGGGGCTGTGCTGTTGAAAAGGAGGTCGATGAGAATACCATCGTGATTAAGGCGGACTATGGAGTAAAATAGGAGTTAATTTCCTTGTTTATGATTAGTAAAGTCTGAGTTGTATCAAAGTCATGTTTTTTCCTTAGATTTGGATTTAGTGTCCTAGTCATATTTGGTTACGTTTCTATAGATCAAGGTATAAATATAGAGTGAAGGGCAATGTAATAAAAAAATCAATCAATACATCAAAAAACAGCTTTTACTCTTATTTACATCTACTTTTCGGCGACTTCGTCAATTTGCATATTTTTCTTTTTTACGAGTTCTCATCGATTCGACGAGTTGCATAGCTCTAAGTGCAATCTTCGTTGATCCTCGAGTTCCGCGTGAGTACCTCTTGGCCGTGACTTCTGGGCGTATCGATGTTGTCAGGACCAAAGTGCTCGTATCTTCATCCTTGTCGATTAACAGGTCAAATCGACTGGCACGCTTTGGATATCGATTTCGGGTATTAGCCCTTTGTGTTTGCAGATTCACTTTTGCATCAACAAATAGTCAAGGGAATAATAGTTGGGCTTGGTATTATCATGTTTCTGTCCTTGCTGTTTTCTGGAGCAGTCTTCAATGTTTCTGCTATAGCTTAAAAACGGTTCGTGCAACATTTATGAAATTTTTATGAGAGAAACTAGACCCAAGCATCTTTCAAATGCCACTAGAATTACCTTTTTATCTAATCTGGTTCGAGAGATATAATTTTCACAATTTAAAGTTTCTGCACAGTCTGGAATCTAGAACAGTTTCTGTTACGCCTTATTTTTCATAGATTTAACGACAGAATCTGATCTTGAGGTGTGAATAGAAATTGTGGATAATTTCATAAGCTTTCCAACCATATAAAGCACGCCTCTTTTGGACTTCTGTAGCTCGAGATATAATTGAAATACTGAACTGTCAATATTGCTACTCGTCCAGAAAACTTTCAGATAACATGGAATTCTTAAAGTTTGCATGTTTATGGGTGGCAGATGGCCGGAAGAGGAAGAGGCAGGGCTCGTGGAAACATTCCCCCAAATCCACCACCACCACCGCCACCAACTATCGAGCAACTGTTGGCAGTACAAACGCAGTTAATGCAACAACTAGTGTAAAACCAGCAAAATCAGCTAGTTGCTGGGGCTCAACCATGTGATAAGCATGGTGAATTTTCGAAGGGTCGTCCCCCAGTGTTCACACATGCTGCTGATCCTTTGGAGGCCGATGATTGGCTTCATGCTGTGGAGAAACAACTCAATATTGCACAATGTGATGACCGACAGAAGGTGCTGTTCGCTTCTGGGCAACTTTAGGGAGAAGCTCAGGATTGGTGGGAGTCATATGAGTATGGTCGTCCTGCCAATGCTCCTGCAGTCACCTGGCAGGATTTTAGAGAGAACTTCAGGGCTTACCATATACCTGAAGGAATGATAGAGTTGAAGGCGGAGGAATTCAGGAACCTGACCCAAGGGTCAATGACTGTAGCTGAGTACCGTGACAAGTTTGCTCAATTGTCACGATATGCTCTACATGAGGTGGCCAATGACAATGATAAGCAGCGTCGCTTCTTGAAGGGATTATATGATGAACTACAGTTGCAGTTGATGTCCAATACCTACCCTAACTTTTAGACGCTTGTGAACCGCGCTATCGTGGTGGATAACAAGCGTAAGGAAATGGATGCAAAGAGGAAGAGGTTACAGGGACAAGCCTCCAGCAGCAACACCCATCCACGTACTGGCTTTCAGCAGAATAATCAGCAGAGGCCTCCTTCTGGACAGTGGAATCGTGGTCAGGCCCCTTTCCGTGGACAGTTCCCGCAACATCCCCCATTCCAGCCACAGAATAGCAACCAACGCCCTCCGCAGCAGAATGGGAATCAAGCACAGCGTCAGGGTCCTTCCAACAACACTCCCACGAAGACTAGTGCTCCCAATACTCCCAACAGGTGTTTTCGATGTGGAAAAAAAGGTCACTTGTCCTACAATTGCCCGGAGAAGCCCAACTAGCAGACTCCCCAGAGACAGGGCAGCCACCAGAAGCCCGCACCTAACTCGGGAAGGGTGAATCACTTGTCCCAGGAAACTGCAGTGGAAGAGCCAGAAGTTATGCTTGGTACGTTCGATGTTCACTCTACTCCCGCCACTGTTCTTTTTGATTCTGGAGCATCACATTCTTTCATATCACAATCATTTGTTAGAATACATAGAATCCATTTGTGTGCCATGAAGAACCCTATCTTAGTAAACTCACCTGGTGGAAGCATGCCAGCATCTTATCACTGTCTTCCGATTAGTCTCAACTTAAGGGGGATATAGTTTACAATTAGCCCTATAGTTTTGAGAACAGCTGGGATTGATCTTATATTGGGAATGGATTGGATGATGCAACAACAAGCAGAGATTCAGTGTAAGGATAAATCAGTTGTACTGACAACACCAAAGGGTGATAGAATCAAGGTTGAGGTAAAAGTGCAGAAACAGGAGACCGCTACAGTGAACCAGCTCAATGACGGTGCCAACCAGGAAGATCCAGTTGTGGAGGAGTTCCCAGATGTGTTTCCGGAGGAATTGCCAGGTATGCCACCAGACCGTGACATTAAATTTATTTTTGAATTATTACCTGGAACTGCACCTATAGCTAAGCGTCCATATAGAATGGGAGTAAATGAATTAGAAGAACTTAAGAAACAAATTAAGGAGTTGTAGGATAAGGGTTTTATTCGTCCTAGTTCTTCACCTTGGGGAGCACCAGTGATTTTTGTGGATAAGAAAGATGGAACTCAGAGGATGTGTGTAGATTATCGGTCTCTTAATGAGGTTACTATTAAGAACAAGTACTCATTGCCTAGAATTGATGACTTGTTTGATCAGTTGAGAGGAGCTTGTGTATTTTCCAAGATTGATCTTCGCTCTGGATATCATCAATTGAAGATTCGTGCCAGGGATATACCCAAGACAGCATTTACCACACGGTAAGGGTTATATGAGTATACAGTGATGTCCTTTGGTTTGACTAATGCCCCTGCATACTTCATGTACTTAATGAATAAGGTGTTCATGGAATATCTGGACAAGTTTGTAGTGGTATTCATTGATGATATTCTAGTATTTTCCAAGACTGAGGAAGAACATGCTGAACATTTGAGGTTGGTCTTGCAAAAGCTCAGAGAACACCAACTATATGCAAAACGGAGCAAATGTGAGTTTTGGTTGAAGGAAGTTTTTTTCTGGGTCACATTGTCTCAAATGGCAGAATATCAGTAGATCCTGGCAAGGTGAAAGATGTATTGAACTGGAAACCACCAATCAATGTAAGTGAGATCCGTAGCTTCTTGGGATTGGCTGGTTATTATAGGAGATTTATAGAGGGGTTTTCAAAGCTTGCAAAACCAATGACTGCATTATTGGAGAAGAATGCCAAGTTTGTGTGGTCCGAGAAGTGTCAGGCTAATTTTGAGGAATTAAAGAAAAGATTAACTACTGCACCCGTCTTAGTTTTGCCAGATCTGAATAAACCTTTCTCTATCTATTGTGATGCATCTCGATTGGGTTTGGGATGTGTTCTTATGCAAGAAGGTAGAGTTGTGGCATATGCATCGAGGCAGTTGAGGAAGCATGAGTTAAATTACCCTACTCATGATTTGGAATTAGCTGCAGTGGTTCATGCATTAAAGATATGGAGACATTATTTGATTGGACACAAGAGTGATATATACACTGATCACAAGAGTCTAAGGTATATCTTCACTCAAATGGATCTGAACTTGAGGCAGCGTAGATGGTTGGAGTTGATAAAAGACTATGATCTAGAGGTGCATTATCATCCAGGAAAGGCCAACGTTGTTGCTGATGCTCTTAGTAGGAAAAGTTATGCAAATGAAATACAAGTAATGTCTATGCCAAAAGAATTGTGTGCCGAGTGCAAGCATCTGAACTTAGGATTTACTACCAATGCAGTGGAATTAGTATTAGAGCCTACTTTGGAGCAAGAAATCCGTAAAGGTCAACAAAAGGATGAAAAGTTGAGCGAGATAGCTGAAAACATAGCGAAAGGTAAATCTCCAAGATTCCATAAGGATGATAATGGTACGCTATGGTTTGGAAAAAGGCTGTGTGTGCCTGAAGATAAGGATATCAGAAGGGCAATTCTGCGTGAAGCTCATGAGTCAGCTTATTCCATACATCCGGGGAGTACTAAGATGTACTTGGATCTGAAAGAGAAATATTGGTGGTATGGTTTAAAGAGAGACGTTGCTGAGTATGTTGCTTTGTGTGACACTTGTCAAAGGGTGAAAGCTGAACATCAGAGACCTGCAGGATTGTTACAGCCTATGCAGATACCCGAGTGGAAATGGGAAGAGGTTGGTATGGACTTTATAGTTGGGTTGCCACGGACTCAAAGAGGATATGATTCAATTTGGATGAAAGTGGATCGTCTGACTAAGGTTGCTCATTTTCTGCCTGTGAAGACTACTTATAGCAGTGCGAAGTTGGCAGAGTTGTATTGGAAAGAATAGTGAGTCTACATGGAGTTCCTAAGAAGATTGTGTCTGATCGAGGTACTCAGTTTACATTTCATTATTGGCAAAAGATACATGAATCATTGGGGACCAAACTGAATTTTAGTACAGCTTATCATCCCCAGACAGATGGTCAAACGAAGAGAATTAATTAGATATTGGAAGATATGTTGAGAGCTTGTGCTTTACAATATGGTACCAGCTGGGATAAGAGTTTGCCTTATGCAGAGTTCTCTTATAATAATAGTTATCAGAAGAGTCTTCAAATGGCACCATTTGAGGCCCTGTATGGACGAAAAGTGTAGGACCCCGTTGTTCTAGAATCAGACAGGGGAGAGTCAAGTGTTTGGGCCTGATGTATTAAAGGATGCTGAAAAGAAAGTGAGAATGATTAGAGATAATCTAAAAATAGCACAGTCCCGACAGAAAAGCTATGTTGATACTCGTAGAAGGGAGTTGACTTTTGAGGTAGGGGATTATGTTTACTTGAAAGTGTCACCCATGAGGAGTGTGAAGAGATTCAACATGAAGGGTAAATTGGCACCAAGATATATTGGACCTTTTAAGATCATAGAGAGACATGGTGAAGTGGCATATCAGTTGGAATTACCCGAAAGTTTGGCAGGTGTACATGATGTGTTCCATGTGTCTCAATTGAAGAAATGTTTACGAGTACCAGAGGAATAGATTCCATTAGAGGAACTCACTGTTAAGGAGGATCTTACATATGAGGAGTTTTCGGTTAAAATTTTGGAGACTGCTGACAGAGTCACAAGAAGTAGGACAATCAAAATGTGTAAAGTACAGTGGAATCGGTACACAGCAGAAGAGGCTACTTGGGAACGAGAAGAGGATCTGAGAAAAACCTACCCGCAACTGTTTGAGTAAGCATCGGTCGAATCTCGGGACGTGATTCATCTTAAGGGGGGTAGAATTGTAACACCCTAAAAATTTGAAAAGAAGAAAAATAGGAAAATATGATTTATATATATATTTTTGTGAGCATGCAAATTTAGAATAAGAATAATTTTTATAAATTTAAAATCAAATATAAGTGTAGAAACATGATTGAGCATTCATGCTGCTACATTTGAAGTTTTGTATTGAGTGGTTTAAATCAAATTCAAATTTGATTTGAAAATCTTTTGAAAATTTGCTTTAAAAAATTGGAAAAAGAAAAAAAAGAGAAGACAAATTCATTTCATATGGTTTTCGGCCTGTCTCGGCCTGCTTTGGCGCGGCCCACATCCCCCTCTCCCTCCCGCGCCCCGCTCCCGCGTGGGCCGAGCCCAGGCGCGGCCTGCTAAGCCCAACAGCTCGCGTGCAGCCGCTCCGAGTCGCCGACACGAGGGACCCGCCTGTCAGCGTCTCTTTCCCACCTTCCTTTCTTCTTCCTCCCGACGTCGGCCGGATTTCCCTTCCTTCTTTCCACCGATCGAATCCGCGGCTCAATCTCCCTATTTCCTTTCTTGAGGCCGCCTTCGGGCTATAAAAACGGGGTCTCCGCACCTCCCCGCTCCACATCCACCCGCAAATCGCAGCTCCATCGTCCCGTGGTAGCTACATCCGAAGCACCACCCTAGCCTCCCGCCCCTCCGAGCCGCACGCGTTCCTCACTTCATCCTCGGCAACGGTTTTACCCTAGGTGAGTTCGCGTTCGAGTTGTCTACCTGCAGGTGCTCTCCGTTCGAGTTTTCGTGCACCGTAGAGCAAGATGGGCCACTCCGGCCATGGCGCCGCCGCGGGGAGTCGCCGACGGGCTGTTTCCGGCCAGAGCGCCGCCGGCCGCACCCCCGATTCAATCTGGACCGTCCGATCTAAAACGGATGGCTAACATTTCATGATACCGGTTCGTTTGTAAAATTGTAAAAGAGACCCTGAGGTTTTTGAATTTATAACCCGCGGTCCAAAACGTAAAACGAGAAAATACGTTTTGATTAATTGAAAACGTAATTCGTTTCGGAAAAAGAAAAATACGCTTTCTGATATTTACAGTTTTGCCATTCAATTTGTTTTAGTCGTAGAATCTTCGTTTTAACTCCGATTTGGTCCATTCAAATTGCGTTAGATTCATATTTGCGAGCTCTATGTAACTATACAACTGTACAGTAGGTTTGGATCAATTTATTTTCGAGTTTTAATTAAAGTATTTATTTTTATATAGGAAATCTTTGGAAATTCGTAACTTTGTCGTTTTAGCTCCGTTTTTCGTGATCTTCGCGTCTATGTGATCCTAGCGAGTTGTAGATTCATTTTAAAGACTTTTTATCTTATTTTCTTACTGTTGGTGTATTGTTCTAATTATAGTCTTGTTTGTCTATGCATGATTGCCTCTGGATGTGTGTTGTTGATATTGGTTGATCGAGTATAGACGGTGAGCAAATCGTTGGGGATCAAGAGCCTTACTACGAGCAAGATCTTCAGGACCAGTTTGAGCAAGGCAAGTATAGCATGGGATTATCCTTTTTGTCCTATTCACATTATGCAATTAATATCATTATGCATTTATTCCTTGTTAAGGATGACTTAGTGATTGATCCTACACCTTGGTACCTATTGCGATGCATTGAGTAGTATGGCTAGTGCTTAAACATGGACTATGATCATGTAAATTGATTAGAGGAATATGCAACAAACATTAAAAGATGATTTTGATTAATGTTTAAAGGGGATTAGAGCATGGGGGTTACTTTTGATGCTCTAATTGCTCTCCATAAGGACTCATCTATAAGCGATAATCCGGGATTTACAGTACAACTGTGGGGGCTATATGCTCTGGCTTTAGTCATATAGAAGGACCTTTTCTAGCTTGTTAGAGGTAACCTTTTTGGCGTAAGAACGGCTTGATGAATCGGGTATAGTGCGGCCTCTGTCCTTATGTGTATAGGCTGCGGGTTATTGTGCCATTTGGAAGGGGGGCTCTACATCTGTTTGTCGAGTGAATCTAATGGCCCTAACTTGTTAGACGAACCTTCGAAAGACTTTATAGTGTTTACCCTGCCTGCTCACCTTGGTAGTGTTTTGGGAGTAATTAACCCGGGCATTTGGGTAACACGACTCACAGTGAAAGTGTACAACCTCTACAGAGTGTAAAACTGTTATAACAGCCGTGCTCACGGTCACGAGTGGCCTTGGACCCTTATAGAATAGTTGATAATGGTTAATGGTTATGTTTTTGTTATTCATCAATCATTTCACATGGATCATATGTTTATTGTTTACATTGAGACATCTTGATGCTATTGATATGCTAAAATTTATGCTAATTAAAAGCTACATGCTGACAAACCAATGTTATACCTTTTTGAGCCTCATGAACCCCATGTTACACTTGTTGAGTACGAGATGTACTTACGCTTGTTTATTTTTCTTACTTGGATAAAAATCCCGGATGGGTAACAGATGGAGGTAATAGTGACTACTACGCCTACTTCCCTGAAGATTACTAGTCTTGCTGTCAACCAGTCAATGTACCTGTGACTGGAGCTACCACGAGAGTTATTTATTTATACTTCCGCTACATTTGTGTTAAGACTATGTGTTAAATATCGTGATGTAATAACATTTGTGATGATACTTCCGTTATAATTTGTGAACTTATGTGTGATTGATCTCTGGGCGCACATAAGGGTATGCACTCCATTTGGTCGTTAAATGGGTGTGACACCCATCAGCATTTCTTTTGAGTTTATACACCCACTTCAAACCAATAGGTTTATGCCCTGCTGGTAGCTTTACCAAATTCCAAGTTTTGTTCTAGACAATTGATTGGATCTCACTGTCCATTGCTGCCACCCATTCTCCATTACCAGCTGCTTCCTGAAAGCTTGTTGGTTCTTCCATGACTGCCAAGAGTTTGCCTTATGCAGAGTTCTCTTATAATAATAGTTATCAGAAGAGTCTTCAAATGGCAGCATTTGAGGCCCTGTATGGACGAAAGTGTAGGACCCCGTTGTTCTGGAATCAGACAGGGGAGAGTCAAGTGTTTGGGCCTGATGTATTAAAGGATGCTGAAAAGAAAGTGAGAATGATTAGAGATAATCTAAAAATAGCACAGTCCCGACAGAAAAGCTATGCTGATACTCGTAGAAGGGAGTTGACTTTTGAGGTAGGGGATTATGTTTACTTGAAAGTGTCACCCATGAGGAGTGTGAAGAGATTCAACATGAAGGGTAAATTGGCACCAAGATATATTGGACCTTTTAAGATCATAGAGAGACATGGTGAAGTGGCATATCAGTTGGAATTGCCCGAAAGTTTGGCAGGTGTACATGATGTGTTCCATGTGTCTCAATTGAAGAAATGTTTACGAGTACCAGAGGAACAGATTCCATTAGAGGAACTCACTGTTATGGAGGATCTTACATATGAGGAGTTTCCGGTTAAAATTTTGGAGACTGCTGACAGAGTCACAAGAAGTAGGACAATCAAAATGTGTAAAGTACAGTGGAATCGGTACACAGCAGAAGAGGCTACTTGGGAACGAGAAGAGGATCTGAGAAAAACCTACCCGCAACTGTTTGAGTAAGCATCGGTCGAATCTCGGGACGTGATTCATCTTAAGGGGGGTAGAATTGTAACACCCTAAAAATTTGAAAAGAAGAATAAATAGGAAAATATGATTTTTATATATATTTTTGTGAGCATGCAAATTTAGAATAAGAATAATTTTTATAAATTTAAAATCAAATATAAGTGTAGAAACATGATTGAGCATTCATGCTGCTGCATTTGAAGTTTTGTATTGAGTGGTTTAAATCAAATTCAAATTTGATTTGAAAATCTTTTGAAAATTTGCTTTGAAAAATTGGAAAAAGAAAAAAAGAGAAGAGAAATTCATTTCATCTGGTTTTCGGCCTGTCTCGGCCTGCTTTGGCGTGGCCCACATCCCCCTCTCCCTCCCGCGCCCCGCTCCCGCGTGGGCCGAGCCCAGGCGCGGCCTGCTAAGCCCAACAGCGCGCGCGCAGCCGCTCCGAGTCGCCGACACGAGGGACCCGCCTGTCAGCGTCTCTTTCCCACCTTCCTTTCTTCTTCCTCCCGACGTCGGCCGGATTTCCCTTCCTTCTTTCCACCGATCGAATCCGCGGCTCAATCTCCCTATTTCCTTTCTTGAGGCCGCCTTCGGGCTATAAAAACGGGGTCTCCGCACCTCCCCGCTCCACATTCACCCGCAAAATCGCAGCTCCATCGTCCCGTGGTAGCTACATCCGAAGCACCACCCTAGCCGGTCGCCCCTCCGAGCCGCACGCGTTCCTCACTTCATCCTCGGCTACGGTTTTACCCTAGGTGAGTTCGCGTTCGAGTTGTCTACCTGCAGGTGCTCTCCGTTCGAGTTTTCGTGCACCGTAGAGCAAGATGGGCCACTCCGGCCATGGCGCCGCCGCGGGGAGTCGCCGACGGGCTGTTTCCGGCCAGAGCGCCGCCGGCCGCACCCCCGATTCAATCTGGACCGTCCGATCTAAAACGGATGGCTAACATTTCATGATACCGGTTCGTTTGTAAAATTGTAAAAGAGACCCTGAGGTTTTTGAATTTATAACCTGTGGTCCAAAACGTAAAACGGGAAAATACGTTTTGATTAATTGAAAACGTAATTCATTTCAGAAAAAGAAAAATACGCTTTCTGATATTTACAGTTTTGCCATTCAATTTGTTTTAGTCGTAGAATCTTCGTTTTAACTCCGATTTGGTCCATTCAAATTGTGTTAGATTCATATTTGCGAGCTCTATGTAACTATACAACTGTACAGTAGGTTTGGATCAATTTATTTTCGAGTTTTAATTAAAGTATTTATTTTTCTATAGGAAATCTTTGGAAATTCGTAACTTTGTCGTTTTAGCTCCGTTTTTCGTGATCTTCACGTCTATGTGGTCCTAGCGAGTTGTAGATTCGTTTTAAAGACTTTTTATCTTATTTTCTTACTGTTGGTGTATTGTTCTAATTATAGTCTTGTTTGTCTATGCATGATTGCCTCTGGATGTGTGTTGTTGATATTGGTTGATCGAGTATAGACGGTGAGCAAATCGTTGGGGATCAAGAGCCTTACTACGAGCAAGATCTTCAGGACCAGTTTGAGCAAGGCAAGTATAGCATGGGATTATCCTTGTTGTCCTATTCACATTATGCAATTAATATCATTATGCATTTATTCCTTGTTAAGGATGACTTAGTGATTGATCCTACACCTTGGTACCTATTGCGATGCATTGAGTAGTATGGCTAGTGCTTAAACATGGACTATGATCATGTAAATTGATTAGAGGAATATGCAACAAACATTAAAAGATGATTTTGATTAATGTTTAAAGGGGATTAGAGCATGGGGGTTACTTTTGATGCTCTAATTGCTCTCCATAAGGACTCATCTATAAGCGACAATCCGGGATTTACAGTACAACTGTGGGGGCTATATGGCTCTGGCTTTAGTCATATAGAAGGACCTTTTCTAGCTTGTTAGAGGTAACCTTTTTGGCGTAAGAACGGCTTGACGAATCGGGTATAGTGCGGCCTCTGTCCTTATGTGTATAGGCTGCGGGTTATTGTGCCATTTGGAAGGGGGGCTCTACATCTGTTTGCCGAGTGAATCTAATGGCCCTAACTTGTTAGACGAACCTTCGAAAGACTTCATAGTGTTTACCCTGCCTGCTCACCTTGGTAGTGTTTTGGGAGTAATTAACCCGGGCATTTGGGTAACACGACTCACAGTGAAAGTGTATAACCTCTACAGAGTGTAAAACTGTTATAACAGCCGTGCTCACGGTCACGAGTGGCCTTGGACCCTTATAGAATAGTTGATAATGGTTAATGGTTATGTTTTTGTTATTCATCAATCATTTCACGTGGATCATATGTTTATTGTTTACATTGAGACATCTTGATGCTATTGATATGCTAAAATTTATGCTAATTAAAAGCTACATGCTGAAAAACCAATGTTATACCTTTTTGAGCCTCATGAACCCCATGTTACACTTGTTGAGTACGAGATGTACTTACGCTTGTTTATTTTTCTTACATGGATAAAAATCCCGGATGGGTAACAGATGGAGGTAATAGTGACTACTACGCCTACTTCCCTGAAGATTACTAGTCTTGCTGTCAACCAGTCAATGTACCTATGACTGGAGCTACCACGAGAGTTATTTATTTATACTTCCGCTACATTTGTGTTAAGACTATGTGTTAAATATCGTGATGTAATAACATTTGTGATGATACTTCCGTTATAATTTGTGAACTTATGTGTGATTGATCTCTGGGCGCACATAAGGGTATGCACTCCATTTGGTCGTTAAATGGGTGTGACACCCATCAGCATTTCTTTTGAGTTTATACACCCACTTCAAACCAATAGGTTTATGCCCTGCTGGTAGCTTTACCAAATTCCAAGTTTTGTTCTAGACAATTGATTGGATCTCACTGTCCATTGCTGCCACCCATTCTCCATTACCAACTGCTTCCTGAAAGCTTGTTGGTTCTTCCATGACTGCCAAGAGTGCATTCACATCTATCTCTGCATCAGGAGTTAGCTCCACTTCTGCTGCATGTTCATACACTTCAGACAGACTTCTGAACCTGACTGGTCCATCATCATGATCAACATCCATGTTGTCATCAACACTAACCTAGTTTGAATCAGCTCCATGAATCTCTGAACTTTCCCCATTAGACATCTGATTCTGAGAACTGTCAGTCAAGTTTCCTCCATTTTGCTGAACTGAATGCCCTCCACTTTCAGCATCATGCATATTTTCAAGTACTCCCCCTGAAACATTTTGTGGTTGGTTTTCTTGATTATCTCCACCAAGTCCAACATCACCAGGTGGTGGATCTGCTTGAATATCATCAGCTTCAGCACCAGCACCACCAAACACTCCTCCATGAGAATGAACTGTTACATCCACAGTTTCTTCTTCAACAAAGTCTGAATTTTGACCAAACTCAGCATTCCATTCCCAAGCAACACCCTCCTCAAATATTACATCTCTACTCACAACAATTTTCTTTGTTTGTGGGTTATAGAGTCTGTGTGCTTTACTGCCCTCTTCTACACCCAAATAGACCATAGGAACACTTCTGTCATCCAGCTTTTCAGGTGTGGAATAGCTGGTCTGACATGTGTTTTGCAACCAAACACTCTGAAATGTCCCAATTGTGGTTTCTTTCCATTCCATGCTTCAAAAGGAGTTCTATATCCCATTGGTTTAGTTGGTAGCCTGTTCAGCAAGTGAACTGAATGCCTAACTGCCTCTCCCCAAAACATCCCAGGTACATTCATACTTTTTAACAAAGACCTTGCCATCTCCATAACAGTTCTATTTCTCCTCTCAACAACTCCATTTTGTTGAGGTGAGTAAGGTGCATTCAGCTGCCTCTTGATACCTGCTTCTTCACAAATATTTTTGAATGCAGCTGCCAAGAATTCTCCTCCTCTATCTGACCTTACACACTTCATTTTATAGCCCACACTATTCTCAGCTTCTGCTTTGAACTTTGCAAAAAACTCACTAGCTTGGTCTTTGGTTTTGAGAGTATACACTGTCATCCACCTAGTGCAATCGTCTACCAAAAGCATAAAGTATTTACTGCCTCCTGCAGTCTCTGGTGTTATGGGTCCACACAAATCAACATGCACCAATTCTAGTGGTTCATCAGCTCTCCAACTTGACACTTTAGGAAATGAACCTCGAGTTTGTTTAGCAGCTAGACAAGACTGGCACAACTGATCAGGGTGTTGAATCAGTGGTAATCCCCTAGCCATTTCTTTCTCTACCAACAATTTCATAGAATTGAAATTAACATGCCCAAATCTACCATGCCAAAGCCATGACTCATCATCAACACTAGATTTGAGGCAAACTGGTTCAACACATTTCAACTCAATTTTGTATAATCTGTTCAAAGATCTCGGAACTCTCATTATCATTCTATCAGGATTTTTCTCTGCTACTTCAATCAGGTTGTCATCCATCAGGACTCTACATCCAATTTCAGTCAAATGACCTAGGCTAACTAGGTTACTCTTGAGCTTAGGAATGTAGTAAACATCATGCAATGCCCACTGACTACCAGACAAACCCTGAAATAAAATAGTACCCGTACCCTGAATCTCAACAGTTGAACCATCCCCAAATGTTACCTTACCAGGCACAGTGGAGTCCAAATCTCTGAACTTGTGCAGGTCTCCTATCATGTGGTTGCTTGCACCATTATCCAAGTACCACATCTCTCCACAGGACTCACCAGAGTCAGTGTAATGCAACTCTGGAAGCACTTTCACCTCATTCAGATGCAGTCGAGCCTGACAATCATCCTTCAACTGTGTCTGACGCTCATCCGACAATAGCTCATCTAAAACTATCTGCTCAAGAATCCCCGGCAATGCTGTCTCTGCAAGCAGAACAGTCGGCTCATACACCGTCGTCCTGGCATTATGAGCTTCCTCCTTCTTCTTTTCTTCACCAGGGCATCGATTTGCATAGTGCCCACTCTTGTGGCACTTAAAACACTTGATGTGACTCTTGTCACGCTTGACAGAGCCATCACTGTGTCCACCTCGGCCGCCACCGCCACCACCTCGGCCACGACCTCTTCCACGGCTCCCTCCACCGCCATCACCAGTCGATCTGTGTTTCCTAGATCCCTCACCAGATGAGTGCTTCTGGCGTGCTTCCCACTCTGCCTGTGTCAACAGCACTTGGGATGTGTCTGTCGACTTCGATGCACTCCCTGAACCTCTCCTGGTGCGTTCCTCGAAGGCTTTCAGTCGTCCAACTGCTTCAGCGAACGACAGTTTCTTCAAATCATAAAATTGCTCGATCCCAGCAATCACTTGTATGAATCGCTCAGGCACTGTATCAAACAACTTCCTCACCAATGCCTGATCATCGAGCGATCCACCAAGATTTCCATAACGAACTGCCATCCCCGACAGTTGCCCGACATACTGATCGATCTGATCAGTCTCCTTCATTCTCAAGGCATCGAAGTCGCTCTTCAGGGTCTGCAACCGCGCATCCCTGACTCGCTCCTCTCCGACGAATCGAGCCTTCAGTGTTTCCCACAATTCTTTGCCCGTCTTCTTCCTAGCCACTTGCATCAGTAGATCATCGGGAATACACTGTAAGAAGTGTGCCTTCGCCTTGGTGTCCTTAGATTTCTTCGCCGCCGCCGTCAAAGCCCCTTGCTGGGACGACTCCTCCGTCGGCTCCATCACCTCCCACACTCCTTGATCCTCCATGATTGCCTGGACCTGGATGCTCCAACTAGTGTAGTTGGTTGCAGTGAGCATCGGATAAGGGATCCGATCTCCCTGCCCTCCTCCGGCGTCGCTCCTCTCACTCATGATGGATCAGGTGGTGTTTTATCGCGTGATTACGGCTCTGATACCAAATATTGGAGTCAGGAACACAATCACAGCGATAATTCGATGAATTTTGGCTAGCCTAGAACATGGGAACGCAAGCAATGTACACGAACAACACAGGAACCGCCAGGGTGACGGCGCCCCTTTTCGCCTTTCACAAATTCGAGTACAAAGGTGTTTACAACCAACACAATGCGATAACCCACTCATCTTACAACACACTACTTATACCAGTAGCTGATGGACATGGTTACACACACGAAATTCAAATAAACTAGATACAAAGGTGGGCAGATGTAACTGCTTGCTCCAGAGCGCGCCGTGGGCGCGGTCACCACGTCTGATGAAGCCAACCATCCTCGCTCCCATTCAAATTTGAATCTCATGGACGTTCCCACTTTTCCAGCTCAGTTTCATCTCCACCACGTCATCTCTGCAGCAAGCTTACTCCCACACTTATCTTACTAGATGGCGATTAGCCTTTAATTTCTTCTGGTGGTATATTTCTTCAGAAGAAATAATTCCTTGAACCTAAAGTAGCAAAAGATCATGGTGTTTTATTTTTGTCTGTGAAATTTCATGGTTTACAGTTTTAGTAGCTAAGATTTAGAAGTAATCATGGTAACACTTTTGTCTACTTTTGGTGTTGCGTGTATGAACAGCCATTCTTCCTCTGTAAAACTGACAAAGCTGTCTGAATACTAAAGTTCTGCTCAATATAATCTGTTTCTTCAGCAGCAGATGAAAGCCTGAACTTGTCATAAATATAAATCACGTCAAACAACTGTATAAGAATGCTTGATTGTCACACCCCAAAATTTTTGATTTTGGGTTGTGCATAGAAAACACTAATTAAAATAAATGTTTTAATATTCGGATAAAATTTCCTAAGTTTAGTTTATGATTTCATCAATTAGTTATAAAAAAAAAATATCTTTCTTCTCCAGCACGTCTTTATCTTTTTCCGCAATCAATATTCCTTGTTTCTCAGCTCGAGTTTTCATTGGGAGTTTCCTAAAATATTTTCTTTGTAACCCAAATCACTCCTTTCAGTTTCTCGTCCATCAATCAATCTCTACAAACTTCTCGGGAATTTTTCTGACTTTTTCTGTACCTTCTTTCCACTTGTCTGTGAGCATAATCTAATTTTTAGATGCTCCAAAATATCTTTTCATGAGCTCCAAATATTTTATTTGGGTTTCTCATGTTCCATAATGTCTCTAGAAAATTTCCATGAATTTTCGGAGCTTTCGGAGTATTTTTCGCAGCTTAGATAATAATTCTGGACTTTTCTAGAATTATTTTATCCACGAAATTAATTAATTCCGAAAATAATAAATATCTTATTTTCCACCAAAGCCTGTGTGCAATAATCCTAAATGTCCATTCATTTATTTACTAATGGGCTTTAATAATTAATTAGGCCTATTAGTAAAGATGAAGGGTGCAATGTCAATTAGCACCATATCGCTAGTTGACATGGAGGTGGAGAGTTTTTCTCCCAATATATACGCACCTATCCCATGGGCAAAGCACACCAAAAACTACCGTGGAGGAGCCCCTAGTTTGGGAAATCTCTCGGGTAGTAAATTAGAATTTTCTCCCTTCTTATCGTGTCGCCGCCGCCGCTGTTTCCAGCCGCCACCAGCAGCGCCGCCCCGGTGAAAGGAAAATTCCCCAATGCGATTTTAACCCTAGATAGAGAGGTGTAGGCGACGAGCTTGTTGATGGCGGGCTCGGCGAGCGGGAGGGAGCAGCTGGAGAAGAGGAGCGCGGAGGTCCTGTGTCCCGCTGACGCTAGCGTACCCGGAAGCGTCGCCTTCGACGAAATCGTCGAGAAGCTGAGCAGGGTCAATCGCGGCGGATCTATCTCGGATCTGCCTGCTGACATGAGCCACATCCAGATCCAGGATTTCGGCCGTTTCTCCAAGCTGATCTAGGGCGACGATCGACCTGCACTGATCCACTGCAGTAGCTGCGGAGCCGTGGACTTCCAGGCAAGCAGCCACGCCATCTTGAAGTCTCCGTCGTTAGCTTTCCTGCACTCCGTATGGACTATGGAGGACCAAGACAATGTTGCTGGACAAGAAAGACAGTTGCCTTCCTAGGATCTCCAAGTTGTTTGACACCACTAGTGACTACAAACACATTAGAAAAATGCTTGGAGAAGACAGAGCTTGTGCTGACAGTAGTTCTGACCATGTTGCTGCCCGTGTGGAGAGACCTGAGGCAAGCTACATCAGTGGCTCTCAGTTTTTTTTCAGGTTGGAAAAGTGAATGTGCAGAGTTGGGCATGTGTAAGCTTTTCATGTCTAAGTCTTAAAGAGATTATCACGGTCTTATCTGAGCTCAGAGAGTTAATGGCCCCTGGAATGGATATTAGGCCGGAACCAACATTGTTCATCCATGCAACCACTTATTCTCATCACACTGATATAAAACAAGGTTTGCTTAGTGCTCGTAAATTCTTTTGCAAGCAAAGTAACACCGAGGCAAAACTTCTTGTTATTCTGCATGATGCTGAATATTCTGATGGTTACTTGGATGAGGTGTGCAAGGATATTGAAGTATATCAGTCATGTCGTTGTTCCCCCTAAGCCGCACAAGGGAGATCTGAAGAATGTTGCTTCTGAAATAATGCTCAAGGTACTGGATTTCAAGGCACGTAGGTCTTCGGTGGATGGATCTTCTGAACTGGAGGAATTTGGAGAACTTTTTCGAGGTGAGGATACTGATGGTTCCTACAATAACAAAAATGACATCGGTGCTGAAGAAATCTCTGAGGATAAACCAAGCATACAATCTTTTCTTTTCTGTTATAATATATAAAATTCCCGGTAGATCCATTTACATCGTTTCTTTTGTTCATAATTAAATATTAATTTGATTAATGGGTACGCAACCAGCTTTTAATTTAAAACCAACGTAGAGTTATAATTTCGTTCTTATTGCCTTGCGACCGTGCCGATGTAAGGTACACTTGAACAATGTCATGTACCATGTCACATGTTTATGAAATTAATCCTACTAATTTGATTAAGGATTAGGTAAACTTGTTTCTAATTTTTTTTATAAATATTAGTCAACTTAAATATGTATTTATTGGTTATAATTTGCCTAGTTTAAACATGATCATATAAAGTCGGTTTAGATGCAATTTGATTAATAATTATGCAGTACCTTTTTGAATTAAAAGTTATTCAGGTTTATCTCCGGTATTTTATGAATAAATAAGTATTAACTTTAATATGTGTTTATCAATTGTAACTTAGTTAAATAGAAAACATATAGTTAATTATATGAATGCTATTTAATGTCTTTTAGACTTAAAAGTAATTTAGGTTTAAACATTAGGCATCTCATAACTCAATGTTAATGTGATTAATATCGACATGAATGCCTTTTCAATTAGGACTTGCTTAGTTCACCATAAATCATAAATGCTTACATTTAGTCTTTGTCACATGTTCTACCTTTCTAAAGTATAATGCATAAATGACTTAAACACTATAAAATATATATATATAAATAAAATATTGTGTGGAAATATTTATAAAATATATAAACCATGGTTAATTTCAACTCGGTGTTGAGTCCAAATATGATTTGTCTAATCTGAACTAATTACTTTTCTATGATCTTGTTAGCTAAAATAAATAAGTATGTAGTGGTTCCTTTTATAATATAAATATTCCGATAGTCTTTTTCTTTTTAACGATAGTTCCGTTATCGACGTTTCTTGTGTTCTCGTGACCGTAGCCGATAGCTCTCTTATAGTACGTCGTTTTAACTTGTGTGGTGTATTGTTCTTAGTTTTCTATGTTTGCTTCTTGCATGTTTGCCTATGCGTGATGTTCGTTACGAGTAGAATGAAAACCCTCTGTGAGTGTTGAAGATCAAGAGGGGATGACCAGAAGACAACTGAAGGTTCTTGGAGCAAGTTGCTTTGGGCATAAAGCAAGTTCTAAGGCAAGTATAGCATGGGATCATCCTTGTTTCCTATTCACCTTTAATACACTTAATTCATGTGCATGTGTCTACCTTGTTACCACTAAGGATATCCTAGTTTTTGTATCTTGTACCTTGACACCCATGGGACATTGCATTGGGTAGTATTTATGCTAGTGCTCAAAATAAATAACCATGATCTGTAACTTGACTAATGGTATATGCAATAAACGTTTAAAAGATGCTTTATAGCAACATGGCTCAAGGGGGCTAGAGCATGGGGTTATTTATAGTGCTCTAGTTTCTCTCCATAAGGACTTATCTGTAAGCGAACATCCGGGATTTACAGTACAACTGTGAGGGCTATATGGCTCTGGCTTTAGCTCAGTATGAGGACCTTTTCTAGCTTGTTAGAGGTTACCCTTGTGGCGCAAATGGGGTAAAGCAGACTGTGGATCCCTGCGTGGTGTATCACACGGACTGACTTCTGAAACCTAGCGGCCCTAACTTGTTAGACGAACCTTTGAAAGGCTTCATAGTGAACCCTGCAGACCTTCCTTGGTAGTGGGTCAAGAGGCTGATCACCTCGGGCGAAAGGGTAAATCACGACTCACAGTGAAACTGTACAACCTCTGCAGAGTGTAAAACTGTTATAACAGCCGTGCTCACGGTCACGAGTGGCCTTGGACCCTTACAGAATAAATGATGAACACTGGTGATAATGTTAATATGGATGATATTGATGCTCATTAATGATTACTATTTCTTGCTATACATTATTCTCGTTTACATGATCATGAGGTTATTTGGGATTATGGTAAACTTATTGCTACTCAACTGCTAAAAAGATGACTCACTAAAGGCTATTGCAGTAAACCCGTGTCAAACCTTTTGAGCCTCATGAACCCCATGATATATTTGCTGAGTTCGACATGGACTCACCCTTGCTATTTCCCCTACACTCCAGTGTGTAGTAAGATGCTACTCGGAAGAAGGACAAAGGTGTAGTGGAGTTTCCAGAAGACTAGTAGAAGTGCTAGGCATATGTTACCCCCAGTCAGCCGTCCCTGAGAAGAATGGAGTCTGAAGTTTAGTCACCGTTCCGCGATACTCTGATGTAAGTGTTAATGTAGCTATGTATACGTTATATAATAACATTGTTTCTGATACTTTTTCATTCTGGCATATGTGTGGACTTCCTGGGCACACATATGATTAGCCTGGTTTTGTTCTTTAGAAAACCGGGTGTGACATTGATCGATGATCAAGCTATGTATGCAGCAGATGATGGTCGTATTGGCTGTAGATATGAATATACGAGTGTCCGATCATAGGAGTTTGGTTGACCACACAAATTTCTTGGTTGGCCACAACAATAAAGGAAATATTATTTCACTGTATCTAATAAGTTTTAGGCATAGGGATATATCAGCTAGAATGGGAGAGAATTATTGTTGAACTGTGTTTTAGTGTTGAGGATGTGATTACCTGATGAAATGTTGTAAAAACATGGTTATGTGCGGTTGCAAGGTTAGCTGGAAACAATTCCATTTCCTCAAGAAAAAAAGGAAATGAACAAAAGTTTTTGATAACATGTGATTGGCATGCATTCACTAGAGGGTTGTTTTAAAGGCCCATCCACTAGAAAACCGGGTGTGACAGAGTGGTATCAGAGCGGTGTTGACTGTAGGACGTATGCCAAGTAGCACTGGACGTATTCTAAAACTTATTTTTCTATAAAACTATTTTCTCATCCCTTGACTCATTGATTTTGACTATTTCCACTTTCTTGTCCTGTTGTATCCTCTTCTTGATAGCTTCCTTTGAGCTATTATTTCTTACTCCCTTGATTTTTTTTGTCTTATGTTGTTTTTACTAAAATTTTTCTGATCTTACCTTGTTCAAAAGTTCGATGGCCTTTCATCATCTCCAATGTGCCGTTAGGATGACCACCATTGTTGAAGAAGCACGTATAGTACCGATGATGTGATTGGTGCTTTGTGTTGCCTGATGTGTGCTTGTCTTGTTTGACGTGATGCCTGTGTGTCGTCTTTGTTCTTGTGTTCCAAAGGAGGCCCGAAATTATCTTGAGAATTAGCTCAATCTATGTTAAAGTGGAGTAGTATCCTCTCTTGACCAACCTAACATTCGATCAATTCTAATTCTTGTTGTTTTTTTCCCTGTATCGTCCTTGCTTACTCTTGGTTTCTATGCTTTATCCTTTATCTTAACCTAAGGAAGGATCAACACATGAAGGACTCATCAATAGTAGTAAGCCTTAAAGAAAGTGTTGCTTTCAATGACATCGCCAGGTGGAACAAGATCTTTGTTAAGTGGGGTAGCGTTCGCCACCATCATCAATCTCAAGTCACGAGACAAGAAGACTCAAAGACCAATCACTGTCATAATATCATCTTTTGCTAGTCCTTGCCCCTTAACCAATCTCACTTTCTCGCCATCAATCTTTATCTTTCTTATCACCTTTTTTGTTGATCTTCGATGGTCGTTCTTACACCTCATTAATCTCAAAACAATCTTAAAGAGCTATCTTCAATTTCTTTATCCAACTTTGTCAATCCTTAATCTCTATATTATATCTCAACAAAGGTCTTAGAACAACCTTGATAATCAGCTTTATCTTTCTTCCTTGATAATCAGCTTTATCTTTCTTCCTAGTCTCTCCGAATCTCGGGACGAGATTCATGTTAAGTGGGGTAGAATTGTCACACCCCAAAATTTTTGATTTTGGGTTGTGCATAGAAAACACTAATTAAAATAAATGTTTTAATATTCGGATAAAATTTCCTAAGTTTAGTTTATGATTTCATCAATTAGTTATAAAAAAAATAATATCTTTCTTCTCCAGCACGTCTTTATCTTTTTCCGCAATCAATATTCCTTGTTTCTCAGCTCGAGTTTTCATTGGGAGTTTCCTAAAATATTTTCTTTGTAACCCAAATCACTCCTTTCAGTTTCTCGTCCATCAATCAATCTCTACAAACTTCTCGGGAATTTTTCTGACTTTTTCTGTACCTTCTTTCCACTTGTCTGTGAGCATAATCTAATTTTTAGATGCTCCAAAATATCTTTTCATGAGCTCCAAATATTTTATTTGGGTTTCTCATGTTCCATAATGTCTCTAGAAAATTTCCATGAATTTTCGGAGCTTTCGGAGTATTTTTCGCGGCTTAGATAATAATTCTGGACTTTTCTAGAATTATTTTATCCACGAAATTAATTAATTCCGAAAATAATAAATATCTTATTTTCCACCAAAGCCTGTGTGCAATAATCCTAAATGTCCATTCATTTATTTACTAATGGGCTTTAATAATTAATTAGGCCTATTAGTAAAGATGAAGGGTGCAATGTCAATTAGCACCATATCGCTAGTTGACATGGAGGTGGAGAGTTTTTCTCCCAATATATACGCACCTATCCCATGGGCAAAGCACACCAAAAACTACCGTGGAGGAGCCCCTAGTTTGGGAAATCTCTCGGGTAGTAAATTAGAATTTTCTCCCTTCTTATCGTGTCGCCGCCGCCGCTGTTTCCAGCCGCCACCAGCAGCGCCGCCCCGGTGAAAGGAAAATTCCCCAATGCGATTTTAACCCTAGATAGAGAGGTGTAGGCGACGAGCTTGTTGATGGCGGGCTCGGCGAGCGGGAGGGAGCAGCTGGAGAAGAGGAGCGCGGAGGTCCTGTGTCCCGCTGACGCTAGCGTACCCGGAAGCGTCGCCTTCGACGAAATCGTCGAGAAGCTGAGCAGGGTCAATCGCGGCGGATCTATCTCGGATCTGCCTGCTGACATGAGCCACATCCAGATCCAGGATTTCGGCCGTTTCTCCAAGCTGATCTAGGGCGACGATCGACCTGCACTGATCCACTGCAGTAGCTGCGGAGCCGTGGACTTCCAGGCAAGCAGCCACGCCATCTTGAAGTCTCCGTCGTTAGCTTTCCTGCACTCCGTATGGACTATGGAGGACCAAGACAATGTTGCTGGACAAGAAAGACAGTTGCCTTCCTAGGATCTCCAAGTTGTTTGACACCACTAGTGACTACAAACACATTAGAAAAATGCTTGGAGAAGACAGAGCTTGTGCTGACAGTAGTTCTGACCATGTTGCTGCCCGTGTGGAGAGACCTGAGGCAAGCTACATCAGTGGCTCTCAGTTTTTTTTCAGGTTGGAAAAGTGAATGTGCAGAGTTGGGCATGTGTAAGCTTTTCATGTCTAAGTCTTAAAGAGATTATCACGGTCTTATCTGAGCTCAGAGAGTTAATGGCCCCTGGAATGGATATTAGGCCGGAACCAACATTGTTCATCCATGCAACCACTTATTCTCATCACACTGATATAAAACAAGGTTTGCTTAGTGCTCGTAAATTCTTTTGCAAGCAAAGTAACACCGAGGCAAAACTTCTTGTTATTCTGCATGATGCTGAATATTCTGATGGTTACTTGGATGAGGTGTGCAAGGATATTGAAGTATATCAGTCATGTCGTTGTTCCCCCTAAGCCGCACAAGGGAGATCTGAAGAATGTTGCTTCTGAAATAATGCTCAAGGTACTGGATTTCAAGGCACGTAGGTCTTCGGTGGATGGATCTTCTGAACTGGAGGAATTTGGAGAACTTTTTCGAGGTGAGGATACTGATGGTTCCTACAATAACAAAAATGACATCGGTGCTGAAGAAATCTCTGAGGATAAACCAAGCATACAATCTTTTCTTTTCTGTTATAATATATAAAATTCCCGGTAGATCCATTTACATCGTTTCTTTTGTTCATAATTAAATATTAATTTGATTAATGGGTACGCAACCAGCTTTTAATTTAAAACCAACGTAGAGTTATAATTTCGTTCTTATTGCCTTGCGACCGTGCCGATGTAAGGTACACTTGAACAATGTCATGTACCATGTCACATGTTTATGAAATTAATCCTACTAATTTGATTAAGGATTAGGTAAACTTGTTTCTAATTTTTTTTATAAATATTAGTCAACTTAAATATGTATTTATTGGTTATAATTTGCCTAGTTTAAACATGATCATATAAAGTCGGTTTAGATGCAATTTGATTAATAATTATGCAGTACCTTTTTGAATTAAAAGTTATTCAGGTTTATCTCCGGTATTTTATGAATAAATAAGTATTAACTTTAATATGTGTTTATCAATTGTAACTTAGTTAAATAGAAAACATATAGTTAATTATATGAATGCTATTTAATGTCTTTTAGACTTAAAAGTAATTTAGGTTTAAACATTAGGCATCTCATAACTCAATGTTAATGTGATTAATATCGACATGAATGCCTTTTCAATTAGGACTTGCTTAGTTCACCATAAATCATAAATGCTTACATTTAGTCTTTGTCACATGTTCTACCTTTCTAAAGTATAATGCATAAATGACTTAAACACTATAAAATATATATATATAAATAAAATATTGTGTGGAAATATTTATAAAATATATAAACCATGGTTAATTTCAACTCGGTGTTGAGTCCAAATATGATTTGTCTAATCTGAACTAATTACTTTTCTATGATCTTGTTAGCTAAAATAAATAAGTATGTAGTGGTTCCTTTTATAATATAAATATTCCGATAGTCTTTTTCTTTTTAACGATAGTTCCGTTATCGACGTTTCTTGTGTTCTCGTGACCGTAGCCGATAGCTCTCTTATAGTACGTCGTTTTAACTTGTGTGGTGTATTGTTCTTAGTTTTCTATGTTTGCTTCTTGCATGTTTGCCTATGCGTGATGTTCGTTACGAGTAGAATGAAAACCCTCTGTGAGTGTTGAAGATCAAGAGGGGATGACCAGAAGACAACTGAAGGTTCTTGGAGCAAGTTGCTTTGGGCATAAAGCAAGTTCTAAGGCAAGTATAGCATGGGATCATCCTTGTTTCCTATTCACCTTTAATACACTTAATTCATGTGCATGTGTCTACCTTGTTACCACTAAGGATATCCTAGTTTTTGTATCTTGTACCTTGACACCCATGGGACATTGCATTGGGTAGTATTTATGCTAGTGCTCAAAATAAATAACCATGATCTGTAACTTGACTAATGGTATATGCAATAAACGTTTAAAAGATGCTTTATAGCAACATGGCTCAAGGGGGCTAGAGCATGGGGTTATTTATAGTGCTCTAGTTTCTCTCCATAAGGACTTATCTGTAAGCGAACATCCGGGATTTACAGTACAACTGTGAGGGCTATATGGCTCTGGCTTTAGCTCAGTATGAGGACCTTTTCTAGCTTGTTAGAGGTTACCCTTGTGGCGCAAATGGGGTAAAGCAGACTGTGGATCCCTGCGTGGTGTATCACACGGACTGACTTCTGAAACCTAGCGGCCCTAACTTGTTAGACGAACCTTTGAAAGGCTTCATAGTGAACCCTGCAGACCTTCCTTGGTAGTGGGTCAAGAGGCTGATCACCTCGGGCGAAAGGGTAAATCACGACTCACAGTGAAACTGTACAACCTCTGCAGAGTGTAAAACTGTTATAACAGCCGTGCTCACGGTCACGAGTGGCCTTGGACCCTTACAGAATAAATGATGAACACTGGTGATAATGTTAATATGGATGATATTGATGCTCATTAATGATTACTATTTCTTGCTATACATTATTCTCGTTTACATGATCATGAGGTTATTTGGGATTATGGTAAACTTATTGCTACTCAACTGCTAAAAAGATGACTCACTAAAGGCTATTGCAGTAAACCCGTGTCAAACCTTTTGAGCCTCATGAACCCCATGATATATTTGCTGAGTTCGACATGGACTCACCCTTGCTATTTCCCCTACACTCCAGTGTGTAGTAAGATGCTACTCGGAAGAAGGACAAAGGTGTAGTGGAGTTTCCAGAAGACTAGTAGAAGTGCTAGGCATATGTTACCCCCAGTCAGCCGTCCCTGAGAAGAATGGAGTCTGAAGTTTAGTCACCGTTCCGCGATACTCTGATGTAAGTGTTAATGTAGCTATGTATACGTTATATAATAACATTGTTTCTGATACTTTTTCATTCTGGCATATGTGTGGACTTCCTGGGCACACATATGATTAGCCTGGTTTTGTTCTTTAGAAAACCGGGTGTGACATTGATCGATGATCAAGCTATGTATGCAGCAGATGATGGTCGTATTGGCTGTAGATATGAATATACGAGTGTCCGATCATAGGAGTTTGGTTGACCACACAAATTTCTTGGTTGGCCACAACAATAAAGGAAATATTATTTCACTGTATCTAATAAGTTTTAGGCATAGGGATATATCAGCTAGAATGGGAGAGAATTATTGTTGAACTGTGTTTTAGTGTTGAGGATGTGATTACCTGATGAAATGTTGTAAAAACATGGTTATGTGCGGTTGCAAGGTTAGCTGGAAACAATTCCATTTCCTCAAGAAAAAAAGGAAATGAACAAAAGTTTTTGATAACATGTGATTGGCATGCATTCACTAGAGGGTTGTTTTAAAGGCCCATCCACTAGAAAACCGGGTGTGACAGAGTGGTATCAGAGCGGTGTTGACTGTAGGACGTATGCCAAGTAGCACTGGACGTATTCTAAAACTTATTTTTCTATAAAACTATTTTCTCATCCCTTGACTCATTGATTTTGACTATTTCCACTTTCTTGTCCTGTTGTATCCTCTTCTTGATAGCTTCCTTTGAGCTATTATTTCTTACTCCCTTGATTTTTTTTGTCTTATGTTGTTTTTACTAAAATTTTTCTGATCTTACCTTGTTCAAAAGTTCGATGGCCTTTCATCATCTCCAATGTGCCGTTAGGATGACCACCATTGTTGAAGAAGCACGTATAGTACCGATGATGTGATTGGTGCTTTGTGTTGCCTGATGTGTGCTTGTCTTGTTTGACGTGATGCCTGTGTGTCGTCTTTGTTCTTGTGTTCCAAAGGAGGCCCGAAATTATCTTGAGAATTAGCTCAATCTATGTTAAAGTGGAGTAGTATCCTCTCTTGACCAACCTAACATTCGATCAATTCTAATTCTTGTTGTTTTTTTCCCTGTATCGTCCTTGCTTACTCTTGGTTTCTATGCTTTATCCTTTATCTTAACCTAAGGAAGGATCAACACATGAAGGACTCATCAATAGTAGTAAGCCTTAAAGAAAGTGTTGCTTTCAATGACATCGCCAGGTGGAACAAGATCTTTGTTAAGTGGGGTAGCGTTCGCCACCATCATCAATCTCAAGTCACGAGACAAGAAGACTCAAAGACCAATCACTGTCATAATATCATCTTTTGCTAGTCCTTGCCCCTTAACCAATCTCACTTTCTCGCCATCAATCTTTATCTTTCTTATCACCTTTTTTGTTGATCTTCGATGGTCGTTCTTACACCTCATTAATCTCAAAACAATCTTAAAGAGCTATCTTCAATTTCTTTATCCAACTTTGTCAATCCTTAATCTCTATATTATATCTCAACAAAGGTCTTAGAACAACCTTGATAATCAGCTTTATCTTTCTTCCTTGATAATCAGCTTTATCTTTCTTCCTAGTCTCTCCGAATCTCGGGACGAGATTCATGTTAAGTGGGGTAGAATTGTCACACCCCAAAATTTTTGATTTTGGGTTGTGCATAGAAAACACTAATTAAAATAAATGTTTTAATATTCGGATAAAATTTCCTAAGTTTAGTTTATGATTTCATCAATTAGTTATAAAAAAATAATATCTTTCTTCTCCAGCACGTCTTTATCTTTTTCCGCAATCAATATTCCTTGTTTCTCAGCTCGAGTTTTCATTGGGAGTTTCCTAAAATATTTTCTTTGTAACCCAAATCACTCCTTTCAGTTTCTCGTCCATCAATCAATCTCTACAAACTTCTCGGGAATTTTTCTGACTTTTTCTACCTTCTTTCCACTTGTCTGTGAGCATAATCTAATTTTTAGATGCTCCAAAATATCTTTTCATGAGCTCCAAATATTTTATTTGGGTTTCTCATGTTCCATAATGTCTCTAGAAAATTTCCATGAATTTTCGGAGCTTTCGGAGTATTTTTCGCGGCTTAGATAATAATTCTGGACTTTTCTAGAATTATTTTATCCACGAAATTAATTAATTCCGAAAATAATAAATATCTTATTTTCCACCAAAGCCTGTGTGCAATAATCCTAAATGTCCATTCATTTATTTACTAATGGGCTTTAATAATTAATTAGGCCTATTAGTAAAGATGAAGGGTGCAATGTCAATTAGCACCATATCGCTAGTTGACATGGAGGTGGAGAGTTTTTCTCCCAATATATACGCACCTATCCCATGGGCAAAGCACACCAAAAACTACCGTGGAGGAGCCCCTAGTTTGGGAAATCTCTCGGGTAGTAAATTAGAATTTTCTCCCTTCTTATCGTGTCGCCGCCGCCGCTGTTTCCAGCCGCCACCAGCAGCGCCGCCCCGGTGAAAGGAAAATTCCCCAATGCGATTTTAACCCTAGATAGAGAGGTGTAGGCGACGAGCTTGTTGATGGCGGGCTCGGCGAGCGGGAGGGAGCAGCTGGAGAAGAGGAGCGCGGAGGTCCTGTGTCCCGCTGACGCTAGCGTACCCGGAAGCGTCGCCTTCGACGAAATCGTCGAGAAGCTGAGCAGGGTCAATCGCGGCGGATCTATCTCGGATCTGCCTGCTGACATGAGCCACATCCAGATCCAGGATTTCGGCCGTTTCTCCAAGCTGATCTAGGGCGACGATCGACCTGCACTGATCCACTGCAGTAGCTGCGGAGCCGTGGACTTCCAGGCAAGCAGCCACGCCATCTTGAAGTCTCCGTCGTTAGCTTTCCTGCACTCCGTATGGACTATGGAGGACCAAGACAATGTTGCTGGACAAGAAAGACAGTTGCCTTCCTAGGATCTCCAAGTTGTTTGACACCACTAGTGACTACAAACACATTAGAAAAATGCTTGGAGAAGACAGAGCTTGTGCTGACAGTAGTTCTGACCATGTTGCTGCCCGTGTGGAGAGACCTGAGGCAAGCTACATCAGTGGCTCTCAGTTTTTTTTCAGGTTGGAAAAGTGAATGTGCAGAGTTGGGCATGTGTAAGCTTTTCATGTCTAAGTCTTAAAGAGATTATCACGGTCTTATCTGAGCTCAGAGAGTTAATGGCCCCTGGAATGGATATTAGGCCGGAACCAACATTGTTCATCCATGCAACCACTTATTCTCATCACACTGATATAAAACAAGGTTTGCTTAGTGCTCGTAAATTCTTTTGCAAGCAAAGTAACACCGAGGCAAAACTTCTTGTTATTCTGCATGATGCTGAATATTCTGATGGTTACTTGGATGAGGTGTGCAAGGATATTGAAGTATATCAGTCATGTCGTTGTTCCCCCTAAGCCGCACAAGGGAGATCTGAAGAATGTTGCTTCTGAAATAATGCTCAAGGTACTGGATTTCAAGGCACGTAGGTCTTCGGTGGATGGATCTTCTGAACTGGAGGAATTTGGAGAACTTTTTCGAGGTGAGGATACTGATGGTTCCTACAATAACAAAAATGACATCGGTGCTGAAGAAATCTCTGAGGATAAACCAAGCATACAATCTTTTCTTTTCTGTTATAATATATAAAATTCCCGGTAGATCCATTTACATCGTTTCTTTTGTTCATAATTAAATATTAATTTGATTAATGGGTACGCAACCAGCTTTTAATTTAAAACCAACGTAGAGTTATAATTTCGTTCTTATTGCCTTGCGACCGTGCCGATGTAAGGTACACTTGAACAATGTCATGTACCATGTCACATGTTTATGAAATTAATCCTACTAATTTGATTAAGGATTAGGTAAACTTGTTTCTAATTTTTTTTATAAATATTAGTCAACTTAAATATGTATTTATTGGTTATAATTTGCCTAGTTTAAACATGATCATATAAAGTCGGTTTAGATGCAATTTGATTAATAATTATGCAGTACCTTTTTGAATTAAAAGTTATTCAGGTTTATCTCCGGTATTTTATGAATAAATAAGTATTAACTTTAATATGTGTTTATCAATTGTAACTTAGTTAAATAGAAAACATATAGTTAATTATATGAATGCTATTTAATGTCTTTTAGACTTAAAAGTAATTTAGGTTTAAACATTAGGCATCTCATAACTCAATGTTAATGTGATTAATATCGACATGAATGCCTTTTCAATTAGGACTTGCTTAGTTCACCATAAATCATAAATGCTTACATTTAGTCTTTGTCACATGTTCTACCTTTCTAAAGTATAATGCATAAATGACTTAAACACTATAAAATATATATATATAAATAAAATATTGTGTGGAAATATTTATAAAATATATAAACCATGGTTAATTTCAACTCGGTGTTGAGTCCAAATATGATTTGTCTAATCTGAACTAATTACTTTTCTATGATCTTGTTAGCTAAAATAAATAAGTATGTAGTGGTTCCTTTTATAATATAAATATTCCGATAGTCTTTTTCTTTTTAACGATAGTTCCGTTATCGACGTTTCTTGTGTTCTCGTGACCGTAGCCGATAGCTCTCTTATAGTACGTCGTTTTAACTTGTGTGGTGTATTGTTCTTAGTTTTCTATGTTTGCTTCTTGCATGTTTGCCTATGCGTGATGTTCGTTACGAGTAGAATGAAAACCCTCTGTGAGTGTTGAAGATCAAGAGGGGATGACCAGAAGACAACTGAAGGTTCTTGGAGCAAGTTGCTTTGGGCATAAAGCAAGTTCTAAGGCAAGTATAGCATGGGATCATCCTTGTTTCCTAGTCACCTTTAATACACTTAATTCATGTGCATGTGTCTACCTTGTTACCACTAAGGATATCCTAGTTTTTGTATCTTGTACCTTGACACCCATGGGACATTGCATTGGGTAGTATTTATGCTAGTGCTCAAAATAAATAACCATGATCTGTAACTTGACTAATGGTATATGCAATAAACGTTTAAAAGATGCTTTATAGCAACATGGCTCAAGGGGGCTAGAGCATGGGGTTATTTATAGTGCTCTAGTTTCTCTCCATAAGGACTTATCTGTAAGCGAACATCCGGGATTTACAGTACAACTGTGAGGGCTATATGGCTCTGGCTTTAGCTCAGTATGAGGACCTTTTCTAGCTTGTTAGAGGTTACCCTTGTGGCGCAAATGGGGTAAAGCAGACTGTGGATCCCTGCGTGGTGTATCACACGGACTGACTTCTGAAACCTAGCGGCCCTAACTTGTTAGACGAACCTTTGAAAGGCTTCATAGTGAACCCTGCAGACCTTCCTTGGTAGTGGGTCAAGAGGCTGATCACCTCGGGCGAAAGGGTAAATCACGACTCACAGTGAAACTGTACAACCTCTGCAGAGTGTAAAACTGTTATAACAGCCGTGCTCACGGTCACGAGTGGCCTTGGACCCTTACAGAATAAATGATGAACACTGGTGATAATGTTAATATGGATGATATTGATGCTCATTAATGATTACTATTTCTTGCTATACATTATTCTCGTTTACATGATCATGAGGTTATTTGGGATTATGGTAAACTTATTGCTACTCAACTGCTAAAAAGATGACTCACTAAAGGCTATTGCAGTAAACCCGTGTCAAACCTTTTGAGCCTCATGAACCCCATGATATATTTGCTGAGTTCGACATGGACTCACCCTTGCTATTTCCCCTACACTCCAGTGTGTAGTAAGATGCTACTCGGAAGAAGGACAAAGGTGTAGTGGAGTTTCCAGAAGACTAGTAGAAGTGCTAGGCATATGTTACCCCCAGTCAGCCGTCCCTGAGAAGAATGGAGTCTGAAGTTTAGTCACCGTTCCGCGATACTCTGATGTAAGTGTTAATGTAGCTATGTATACGTTATATAATAACATTGTTTCTGATACTTTTTCATTCTGGCATATGTGTGGACTTCCTGGGCACACATATGATTAGCCTGGTTTTGTTCTTTAGAAAACCGGGTGTGACATTGATCGATGATCAAGCTATGTATGCAGCAGATGATGGTCGTATTGGCTGTAGATATGAATATACGAGTGTCCGATCATAGGAGTTTGGTTGACCACACAAATTTCTTGGTTGGCCACAACAATAAAGGAAATATTATTTCACTGTATCTAATAAGTTTTAGGCATAGGGATATATCAGCTAGAATGGGAGAGAATTATTGTTGAACTGTGTTTTAGTGTTGAGGATGTGATTACCTGATGAAATGTTGTAAAAACATGGTTATGTGCGGTTGCAAGGTTAGCTGGAAACAATTCCATTTCCTCAAGAAAAAAAGGAAATGAACAAAAGTTTTTGATAACATGTGATTGGCATGCATTCACTAGAGGGTTGTTTTAAAGGCCCATCCACTAGAAAGTTGATACAAAAACAGTACAATCTAGGACTCATGATCTATTACTTGGCTTTCATTTACAGACCATGATAAATTGTAATTATTTTATGGATTAACTACAACTATCAGTACTTGATCTTTTCTTATACGAGAAATATCCAATAAAATATTTAAGATATATTCTTACCATTCTAATTTTCATAGCATGTGCGCCTAGTTTTTGATTCGAGTAGAAATTATTCTCACATGATATATAAAATTTGTAATGTGGAAAATATCATTGGATTATAACATTTTAACAGATCCTTTTGTGGCTATGAATTTTGTTATTAAGAATCTATATTATTGAAGGAATTATGTGGCAAAGTCTATTTTTCTAGTCCTGGCTGAAGGAAACCAGGCGTTATATGTTCAAATGTAGGGGAATAGATCGAATAGTAAACAACATGTATACATATGCATAAACATGTAAATGAATGACAAGTATTTCCATAAAGTTCTAGACATCAAAAGTGTGTTTGCTGCGCGTGCCATCAAGTTGGTATCATGTTATTGGCGACATAATTATATTATCTGTCTTATTTGTTTGTCGGACGTATCAAAATATTCCATTGGTTCACTGCGATTCTTAATCACAAAGAGAAGTGCGCGTGCACAAAACCCACTACCCTAGTTGGGAAACGGATAATCTTATTGTCGGTTAACGTCAACCATTCTTTCTCCTAGATGTACCTATACTTGTAGCCCGTCCATACTTCCAATCTAGGAAGGTGATTACAAGATAAACCACTTAACATCTTCATCTGTTTGACGGGAATATCTCATAAAACCTCTTCCATTGTCCCGGGCCATAGCTCAATAAAATATCATTGATGACAATTCTTTTGAATCAGTTTTCCATTGATTTTAGATATAAATTGTGCCCTATCCAAATTATTGTGACTACTATTATTTCATCAAATGACTGGTGTACTGAGTACATTGGTGTACTATTATTTCATCAATTCTTTATAAATATATACAGATACAATTGAAGATGGCTGGTGTACTCAGTACTCAGGCATTCTTGTCTCCAGAACAAAGCTCTGGTTTCAAAACCGAAAAAAGGATGGAAGGTAGACTTTTTATGGCATACAAATAAGCGCGTTCAGCAATCAGATAGAGACCCTTTTGCAGCCCTCTGGTCGCTATGAAATGCTACGGCCAATCATTTTGTTCCTGTCGGGTGTGCCTTGGGAAATGGGTGGTATGTTCATTTATCTGTTATTGTGTCTACGTGGTTTATGTCGACAATCATAAATTACAGATGCACTGCAAAGGCTGTAACAACCAACATGCTTTTTCAGTTGTTGTCAAAGAAGCTTTGAAATCTGATATACAGTAAGTAATGCAGAAAGCCAAAGAAGCTTTGAACGGAAATTGCGGCATGGACTTTGTCGGTGAAGCAAAAGTTAGGGCACGTGTTCCAAACTGATACCTCTGCGTATGCACTAGCAGCACATGATTTTTTTTAATAAAATATTACAAGTATATAACATAAGTTTACACCATACTGTATCAAGAACAACGAAATTTTAGAATTTTGACATAACCCTAGTTAATTAAATCTGATCATAACTTTTAAAAGCTCAACTCCAAAAGAGTGCAAGTGATTATGACTCTCTCATAACCCTAGTTGACCCTATAGGACACTGATTCTTGCTCTAAAACAAGAATCTGGTGCAATAGAACTGTCAAACCATTAGATAGGACCCTTATATTGGCTTGGTTGATACGTACGACCACCATCTCATTGTGTATATAGTACCCTCCAAGGTCCCTATACATACAAGTAGGAGCCCTTATAGCAAAGATCTCTTGATTCCTAGCCCAACTAGGATTTGAGTCACCATACAAGAATTTGTACCTTGACCCTAATTAATCATTTGAAGCCACCGTGCTTCTCCAAAAATTTTCATCAAATTGGCTCCTTTTCTTTATTTGTACTCTAATAATTCACTTCAATTAAGTCATGTTTTATCTTGTTCTTGCTTGTGTTCTTCAATTCACAGTAGGGATAGCGAGGTCAACTGGATTGTGATACGGTTGATAAACAGAGGAGACGTGGTGCTAAGGTTGCAGAGTTTGGGTCTTTACGATCGATCTGAAGCTAGATCGGTGTGCCGGTTTCTACCAAATCGATAGTTACCTCAACCTGACAGAAGATCAGAAGTACTTTTCAATCTTGCAATTTTTGAATTAAATTATTGCTATTACTTGATACCAAATTTTAATCCTGCTATCGCAGGTTCATACTGCGGCAAGCATTATGGTTATTCATCGGAAGTTGATGTTTGGGTCTCCGGTGGCTCGGGTACTCAAAAACACCAAGGGAGACATAGCGGCTTATCCTGGTTCTAGCTATCGAGGCCCTATGTCCAGCAGTGAGGTGTTCTTCGTGTTTAGCAGCACCCAAATCGGAGGTTATAATGGAGGAGAACGAGAGTTTGGCAGCAGATTGCTCAGTGCTATCCTACGGCTCGGCGGCGGCGGTGTTCTTCTGCAGCGAGTAAGAAACTGGCCTTCTCTAGCTAGGTAGCCGGGGAGGAACTCCCTGGTGTTCCTCTCAGTTTGCTACTTGTTGACATTCAAAAATGTCCATTTTGTGAAGTTGTCAAAATGTGTAACGGACTTCACCATTGCATTCCTCTCGTCGAGATGGTCAAAAAAACATATATGAAACATTCAATTTAGGGTCCGAATGAGAGAGTTATGGTCTCCAAGAAAATATATGTTTGGGCTACCGGTACTTCCGGTCCGTACTTCCGATCCGAGACCAATTGGTGCGAAAATGAACTACCGGTACTTCCGGTCCGAGACCAGAACTTCCGGTGGCTGGCGGAGGAAGGCGCAGTTTTGTGTGAAAATGAACTACCGGTACTACCGGTGGAGCCTGACCGGAAATACCGGTAGGTGTTTATTCCGAATCTGACTTTCAGATCTCGAACCAATTTGTTTCTAGATCGGTTTTTAGACGTGGGAAACTTGGAAAATAAGCCTTAGATAGATTTCCTACTAGGATAAGACCACCCCCTCTATATATATGAGAGGATCATGGCCGATTGAGTCCCCATCTATCCAATCGTCATACAAACAAATCAATCTATTTCTTTTACCCCTTTTCTCTTCTCCTTCAATCTCCATGCTATTCATCCCTTGATCCACGACCAAGGATGACGTCCTAGGCGTGCCGGCCAACCTAGGGCAACCCAGCGACGTCCTTGCCCTGACGGAGTCCTTCCCGGGTGAGAGCTTCGGCGGTTCCTTTGCTAGTTTGCCTGAAAACTAGCCGGTTTTTCATCACATAAGCGCGACTGGTTATCTTTTGGTAGTTTGCTTGTAAACCTCTCCATGCTTCACCATAAAAGAGTGATTCTTCGCTGCGTTTTTTTGGTGCATAGCGGCCCGGGCATCCAATGTCCTTTCTGGTGTGTGATTCGGACCACATCCGACGTCAAGACTACTGTTCTATTTTGGGTTTCTTTCCCATTCTAGCTCTGGGAGCTGACCCTCCTCTTATATTCCGACGAAGGTCGGGTACAAGTTGGTTTGGGGTTCTAGTCTATGGTCTTCATACGCTGGGTGTAGGTGGGTGCTGCCATGGCGTGGGATGGACCTCCGAAACTGCTAGTTCATGACCTGGCAGCAATAGCAGGAGCTATCACTACCGCTTGCCGATTGCCAAAACCAATTCTAGCAATAGTACTGACTTTGTAGTGCAAAATAGTGCGCCAAGACATATTATCAAGCAATGACTCGCAGCTCCCCCACCCCTAACCGCAATTGCTGAACATCATGATTGTCCTCTTCACCTAAACAGTTACTTCTCTGTTAATACGGCTATATATAGCATGCCCGGTGTATCTTTAGTTATCAACAACACAAGTCTTCTATTATCAGCTAACTGGGGTGAGTCATTTTCCTTTTGTGAGATACATCAGTTTCTTTCACTAGGATTCAGTATAATTTCATTCATTTTGTCAGAAATTGAAGCATAATATGTAGGCATCGATCATATTCGCAGATGAAGCCTGCAACAGTGGCATTGCTCATTTTGGTGAACATGATGTGCACTATTTCACACTTTGATCATGCAAGTTTTCTTGGAACAAAGGCTGAAGAAACCACCTTGCTGGCAAATTCGTTTGGAAGCAATGAAGGAACGAGCTCTATGAAGGGCACAAATCTTGGAAGGAAGCTGATGGACAGTATTGATAATTCACACCGCTGGTTTCCTATCTCAACAATCAATGGCCTAATGAACAACCCCCCAGCTCATCCTTAGTGGTTGCATGCATTCCCTAAAGTTCATAAATGTATGTCCTTCCACTCATATGCAGGATATCCTACATATTATAGACACGGTATGTTGGATCAGCAGGTTCTGGGTTTAGACCTATATCTAAATAATCTCTGGGGCTCAAGAAGTGCTGTGTAATTGCGTGTCCTGAGCGTACGCTCAATATTAATCAATAAACAGATGTCCTGTGTGCGATAATAAATGAGTCAGATGAATCCATGGATGAAGGTCTTTGTGAAGGAACCTTTAGCCATCGTCATTTACTTTGCCTCTACATCACGTTCTTTTTTCACATTCAGAATAATAATAATAATTTGAAATAAGACAAAGAAATTTTGTAAGGGTGTGCATGAGCCTTGAGTGGTGGCAGTGGCGGGGCGCTCGGGCTCGCCCTGACTCCTTCCAGAGGGTGCGCCCAAGCGTACCTGATGCGGATAGCCTCCGAGCGAGGGATCAGTCGGGGGTCCGCCGGTCGGCTTCCTCTTTCTCAGGGACTTAACATATCTATATGTTAGACTCTCATCAAATATCTAACATACTGGAAATGAAGGTATAATATTTGCAAATATTGATTGTATATGTAGGAAATATTAGTAGTGACGATAAGAAGACTTAGAAGGGTGCCATATTACTGTTTACTCGTGCCATGTTTGTCGAGCTAAATACTCGCTGGAACCTTGATTGTCATATAAAAAAACATCTAAGATAGATGTTATCATTATTGCGTAAGGAACAATCCTGAATTGTACGAAGCAGGAAGTAAGCATACTGTTCAACATACTATAAGGAAAAAAAAACTTATCACTTGGAAGTTGCTTGATTTGATATATGTTAGTGTGTTTCAGAGAAGAAAATTTATCATTTAGTAATTGGTCTATGTAGTAGATGACTCGTCTAGTGAGTGATCTAATTTTTTATGAGGTTGGTCTTTTCCCCAGGTGGCATCTTTCATCAAAAGAAATAATTCTTTTGCGGCTAAAGCAGCAAAGCAATAGCTATCTTTGTGAAAATCATGGTGTTCTAATTGCATTGGTGAAAACCCAGTCTACAGTTTTAGCAGCTAGAAATTTAGAGGTAATCATGGTAACACTTTTGTCTACTTTTGGGTTGCCCGAACAAACATCCAGTTTTCTCTGTAAAACTGACAAGGTTGTCTGAATACTAATGTTCTGCCCGATCTGCTTCTTCTGCAGGCATTACCCCATCAATTTCAAGAAGACCCGTGAACCCTGAGTTCGCTCAAAGGTGGCGATAAAATTGCTCCAAAGTGAGGACAGCCAGAACTTGTCGACAACCCTAAACCACATCAATTGGAATATTTCATGATGTCATCAAAGCTATGTATGCAGCAGATGGCCGCCCCTGTAGAAATTAGGGAACGGCATACACTGTTTACTGTGATCAATATATAATTTGGCATGCTGATATACTAAAATCTTCTAATGTTGTTCTTATTAGAAGACTATCATAATTAGAGTTTGCCCACGGAATTTTCTTGGTTCTCATGATATATTTCTAATGCACATCTCCTATCTGCCAAAAGAAAGGCAAGTATTATTTTTTGTGGAATCTAAGTTTTAGGGATAGGTATAATCTGTTAAAATAACAGAGTAGTAGTGTGTTGAAATATGTTTGTGTTGTGCACAAGAAAGGAAGAATGATTTTTTTAGGAAATATGATTGGCATGCATTCACTAGACACAGTTTGTTTTCAATGGTCCATTCACTAGAAGGTTAATAAGAAATCAATACAATCTTATTTCGTATAACTTATTGTTTCTAGGATTAGCTACAACCATCAATACATGATGTTTTTTAAGAACGTCCAGCGAAATACCCCATCCGTGGTCTCCCCATAATATTAACCAGCAATATATAAACTTTGTACTGCAAAAATGATATATTTGGATTCGAGTTGATGGTTTTTTATACAAAATATACTATAAAGGAAATTATGAGCCAAAGTATAGTTTTCTTGTTCCCACCGAGACAAACCATGCCTCATGTTTTGAAATGTCTGGATTAATACACAATATACAATTGCACAATCACATATATGAATGATAAAAATCCATATAGCTCTAGAAATCCGAAGTATTTGTTCGGTGTGCATGTCATCAAGTTGTTTTCATGTTATTGGGTGACATAATTATTTCATCAACCTTATTTGTTTGTCGGACGTGTCAAAATATTCGGTGCGTTTGTTATGATTGTTATTCACAGAGAGAAGTGCGCATGCACAAAACCCACTGCCCTAGTCGGTTTAGAGAACAAGAAAGACTAGCTAATGGCTGTAGTACACAAATTTGTTCGGTGCGCATGCCATCAAGTTGTTTTCATGTTATTGGGTGACATAATTATATCATCAGCCTTATTTGTTTGTCAGATGTGTCGAGATAGGTGCGTTCATGATGATTCTTATTCACAGAGAGAAGTGCGCGTGCACAAAACCCACTTTCCTAGTTGGGAGATGAAACTTTTATTGTCGGGTAATGCCAACCAATCTTTCTCCTACATATAACAACTATAGTTCCAGCCCATTCATACTTCCAAATGACCAATGTGATTCCAGGATAAACTACTTATCATCTTTGTCTGTCGTCTGATATGATGCTATTTTCATAAAGGTGTTTCCATTGTCTTAGGTCATAGCTACCTTAGAAGTTATAAATAATTCATTTGAATCACTTTTCCATAGAATTTTTAAATTACATTGTGCCCTGTCCAAATTCTTCAAATGTACTCAGTTGTTGTTAAGTAGTTGGAAAAGCAAGAGCCATACAAATATATCATTTGTCTGTTTAGAGAACAAGAAAGACTAGCTGATGGCTATAGTACACAAATTTGTTCGGTGCACATGCCATCAAGTTGTTTTCATTTTATTGGGTGACTAAATATCATCAGTTTTGTGACGATTCTTATTCATAGAGAGAAGTATGCTTGCACCAAACCCACTACCCTAGTTGGGAGATGATACTTTTATTATCGGGTAATGCCAACCAATCTTTCTCCTACATATAACACATATAGTTCCAGCCCATTCATACTTCCAAGTGAGCAGGTGATACCAGGATAAACTACTTATCATTTTCAGTCTGTTGCCTAACACGATGCTATTTTTACAAAGGTCTTTCCATTGTCTTAGGTCACAGTTACCTAAGAAGTTATAAATAATTCATTTGATCACTTTTCCATTTGATTTTTAATATATTGCTCCCTGTCCAAATTCTTCAAATTACTCAGTTGTGGTTAAGTAGATGAAAAGCAAGAGCCATATTTGGTCTGTTTACAGAACATGAAAGACTGGCTGATGGCTGTAGTACACAAATTTGTAAGTGGCAAGAGCCTATATTCTTGGTGAAGTAATAATTATACCTCACTTTTGATACCAGACACTATATACCAATCTATGTACCTGAAGGTCCAAAATAGGTGACTAGAAAGGGGTGCATAGGAGGCTCAAGTTTTTCTCCTTTCAAGAATGAAAGAGCGGGGCCTATATCTGAAGACAACCCATGCGAACCTCTTGTGTAGGGCTAGCAAGATGTCGTAGTCACAGCGGACTTAAGGATCCTAAAAACTAGGATAGAAATATGCAAAAGCTGTCAGAGGTGAAAAAGAATGAATTTGAACACTTATAGCAAAAACCGGATTAGCCTAAATCCAAAACTCTCTGAGAAGAATATCGAAATCCAACCAAATGACATACAAAAATTATAAAATTTGGTGAAGTGACTTATAACATAATACAGAATATCAGCACCAAAAATCACCACAATTGGAGCATATCCAAAACACAGGATTAACTGGTTTTGAAATCCAGCCTCAATTGTTCTTTTGAAGCTAACTCCTCTGCAACAAGAAATTTAAATCAATATAAATGAGCTCCAAAGGTCATGAAACTTTGCAAACACTTCCACTAACCCATTTTGAATATATATCCAGAGATCTTGCCAAATAGATCAAAGCTTCCTCAGGAATTTCAAAATCCCTACCTCAATTTGGGTATTTGCAAAAAAAAACCTCAAAATGGTGATTTTTAGATGCTTAAGGTATTGAGGTCAATGCATATGCATGTTCCCAAGAACTCATACCACCTAAATATTAATCAAGAACATTTCCCAAAGAATAATAGCACGAAGATGTTCATGAAATTCATGAAAAGAGGCTAAAAACAAGGGGTTTTGAAGAAGGAAACATGGGAATTATAGCTTGGCTTCAAGCCATGACTTGACCAAGTTCCAAGGACCCCCAAAACCACTCAAAACACTAGGAAATCATATCAAACATAGATCTAAAAATTCTACCTAAAATAACCCCGAAAATAGAGAAAAACACAGATTTCAGATGATAAGAAAGCCACTAATCAAGTTAAGATGGCAAAAAGCTCAACAATAAGAGCCTCCCAGTCTCCTCCCAAACAGATCAAACCCTCATGCCAGTTTGGTCATCAAACCACTAGACCATCCTTGCTCGGTTTTGATGACCAAACTGGCAAACCCTCATGCATGCCTTGTTAGGCATGACTCACTGATGTTGATGCATGTCCATTCTCCATATCCTCGACTGGCAGCAATAGCAGGAGCTATCACTACCGCTTGACGCCAACTGCTGAAACCAATTCTTGAATAGTAGGTGGTATGGAACCAGCAGTACTAGACGGTTCTGTAGTAGTGCGACATAATGCGCCAAGACCTATTATCAAGTAATGGCTTGCAGCTCCCCCACCCCCAGTTGCATAACATCATGAACATCCTCTTCACCTAAACAGTTACTTCTCTATTAATATGGCTATATATAGCGTACCCACTGTATCTTTGGTTATCAACAACACGAATTTTCAACTAATCAGCTAACTGGGGTGAGTCCTTTTCTTTTTGTAAGCTATATCTGTTTACTTCAGTATGATTCAATATAGTTTCAAAATGTACTAATTATGTCAGAAATTGCAGCAAAACGACATACACGCAGATGAAGCCTTCAACTGTGGCGCTACTCATTTTGATGAACATGATGTGCACAATGGCATACTTTGATCATGCAAGTTTTCTTGGAGCAAAAGCCGAAGAAACCACCATGCTTGTGAATTCATATGAAAGCAATGAAGAAACAAGATTTATGAAGGGCATAAATCTTGGAAGGAAGCTGATGGATTCCAGCCTTGATTCAAGCCGCGTCTTTTCAGTCAGTGATATCAATCGCATAATGAACCCCGGCCCTCATCCTTAATTAGTTCATGGTTGCATCATGTATGTCCTTCCACACATATGGAAGACATTATATATATGTGATGTATCAGCAGGTTCTAAAGTCCCTTGTGTCATTTGAGTTTAGACCTATCTAAATAATCTCGGGGGCTCATGAAATGTGGTGTATTTGTACTGAGCTTACACTCAATATTAAACAATAAATTAAAACATATCCTGTGTGCAATAATGATTGACTCAGATAAATCCATGGTGATGTTCTTTATTGAAGAAAACAAGTAAAAGTGTCAATCAATTTATAAGGGCACATGTGGCACTTCATATTGTATGTCTTGGAAAATATTCAATATGTAGTGATGTTCAATCAATTTTGATGACTCATCAACTAACTCAATTTTGATATGGCGAATTTGAATATTTGTGTCTATCTGTATATGCCAGTAAACTTTGCAGTGCTCAACTGAGATGGTTTTGGATATAGAGTGAAATGCCATACCCTCAAAGGAACATGCATGTAAAGGAGAACAACACGATGAGCTCATTAACAAAGTGCCATGTTTCTATGTCAAAAAGATGGTAATCACTAATCACTTACTGTTCATGATACGGAATTTAGTTCATCACGTTTTCTATAGTTTTAGACTATGATTTAATTTACTGGTTCCTCCTTTTTTTTCTTAGATATATGTGCCCTACCGCATCATGTAACGAAGAGAACTAAGCCAATCTAAATGGTCCTATGGAGAAGTTGATTTCCCTTGAGGTGGAAATACAAAACAAGACAACAAAAGTTGAAAATATCCAACATCCATGCCATTTAATTTCTCCTAATCAAAACTGCAGATATTCTATTGGATTTTGAGTCCTTTAGAAGAATTCCGTATCAGATGAAAACATAGCACACGGCACACCTTTCTGACATTTGCACATTTTAAATTATGCACATCGCAGTCAGTGTGTGTTGATGTGAAATTAATGGGGTTAAGTCCCAAGAGGGAGATCTGCTAGGCTGCAAGGATGTCTTCGCCTCCCCTAGGCCATTGACTCGTATGAGCCTCCACATCTCTCGCTCTGGGCGACTAGGGCGGCGACCAAAGGCACTGCCTGTAACAGAACCGACCAAATTATAAGAGCACAAGTACGAAAACAAGCACCGAAGCGCTCAAATTTTCAAACTTGAGCCCATATAATCCCGGTAGTCAATCGAAATCACGAAGGATTTCAAACCAAACTGCTTACAACCAGGATCGCATCATTCAACATACGCATCATACGTTACATTTCACAAGTAGTTCAGAAATAAGTTAACACCACGGAGTAGCAATTATTACAAACTGAGTTTGAAAGTAGCGGAAGTCTTACACACACTGAAGATACTTAAATACTGCCAGCTTAGTTAGATCAACATCCCACAAAGAACGAGGTAAGTACATAAAGATGATCATGCCCATGTGATCTAGTCCTCATCCCCAGCGGGGTGAAGGCAAGTCTTGCAGAAGCCTTGGTAAAGCATATCATCTGCAACAGGAGGGAATAAACCCTGAGTACTGGAATGTACTCAGCTAGACTTACCCGTCAAAAACCAGAAATAAAGTAGACACCAAGGATTATGCAAGGCTTACACAAGAGGCTAGCTGACACCACATTTTGCATAAAGGCATAAGTAGCTGAAACTTTTATACCCTGTACTAGCAGTTATTTTTAGCATTTACCTATCATCTATCTTAGCACCTGTACTAAACATGCACTTGATTATCATCAAACAATTATTCATATTATTCTATAGCAGGTATAAATTGTGGCAACATTGTATCATTCACTTAACCATCTGTTCAATTAATGAGATCTACGTTGCCGCTGCTCAAGTCAAGTGCTCACTAACCGGGAGCGACGGCGATTCGAATCGAATTCCTATCCAGCTGGAGGGGTATTTCTAACACTCACCGCGCAGGCCCCTGCCAGGGTCGCACAAGCCACCTTTCGTATGATTCAGGAATCGCGGGTCCGAATGATGTCGCAACCCCAAGGGCGACACTCTGCCAGGTGATAGGGACTCTAACCCCCCCTTGGTCTCACGCCAATGTCCCCAAGCACATCCTTTCTCTCCTCCAAGAAGCAACCTACCATTCGATTCCCGGCCTGAATCAAATTACTCGGCTTCGCGGTCGGAACGACTTATCCGGCCAACTAAGTGTTAGACTGCGTTCAACATGACTCAAGGACGTACAGCGAATCGGTCCTTAAACGACTCAGACGGGCATGGCTCCACACCCAAGACGTGAAGTGTCTTGCAGCTGTACCATCGAACTCCCGCCCGGTCTCAATTTCATTTTAAAGCATGGTTCCATCACGATAGCCATAAGCCACTCGCGACCCAGTCCTATCTCTCGCGGATGACCGGAAATCACCCGACTTCTACCGTACTAAGCAGGGCTAAGCATTGACACGTGCCTACACCTAATATAGGATTAGGGCATAATATCTGGACAAGGACAGGTGTAATGCAACAGTTGTTTTCATACAACTCCTACTACATAATGCAGTAAACAAATAAAAGTACTCAAGATATCTTTTATCAAATAATGGGTTCAGCATGCACCGGGGCTTGCCTTTCAGGAAGGTGGAAGGCCGGTGATCAGGACACTCCTGAAGGTCTTCTTCGGAGACTTCTTCGCCGACTGGCTCGGTCTGCTCCGCTGGTTGACTCAGCACTTCTTCTGGGACTGTCTGCTCGAACTCGAGGAGCGTTACCCCCTCCGGTACACCTATTGCATGAGTGCACAATAAATCTCATGAATGCATAATGAAAGATGCAATATGCTCGGAATGAAATGCATTACGACAATTTAGCGCTCTATTCAAATCACTTCAAAAGAGTAGGTGCAAATTTCCTCTCCGGTAGAGGAGTACTCACCTAGTCTACTTAGCCTAAGATAAAGTTGCTCATCTTCAGTTAGATCCCTAACTCCTAACAATTACAAAAGTAACTTGTTTTAGGATATCACACCATATCAATCAACAAGCCATCACAATAGAGCATACTGGACAGCAGCTACTTGTTTTTATCATAACTAAAGATTTACAATTCCAAAAGATATGATCTAGGACAATCTGGAAAGCCTAAGAAATACTCTACGATTCATTTTCAGACCTCAACCCCAAACTCCTAAGTTTTCCACATCAAACTTCACAAGTTCCAGAATCTGTCCTCTCAAAACAGAGAGTAGCAGATTCTGAACTGCCACTTAAAACAACAGTAACTCTCAAACTACTAAGCCAAATGTTCCCAAATTTTGACACAAGCTAGTTCATCAAGTTTACTGTGACTTTGGTATTTACAAGTTTCCCAACAACCAATTTTATCAAGGGTCAAACGGGGAAATACTTCCAGCTGTCCATAAACCCTAAAATTACAAAGGTTAAATATTTGTTGATATAACCAAAGTCTCCTAAAACCAAACCAATGTTACTAACAGTTCACATTAGGTGTAAAAACACCAGAAAGTAAGGTGGGACCAACTAGAATATTTATTTAACCCCATTTCTTAATTTACTTAATTATTTAGGTAGAATTTTAAACATATATGTAAACTGCTCCTAAAATTCTACAAAAATTACAGTGGACTCTCTGACCTCTAAATAGACCACAGTAAAAATTTGAACAAGTTTTATTCACCGAAACTCCCTATACAAAATTCACAAGCCCAAAAGGCTGATTTTTGCATAAATCATAAATCACATTGAAAAGTATCAAACAACAGATTTCATATTTTTCTTAGACACTCTAGGGTACCAAGACATTCTCCAAAAATTTACAATAACATTGCACATGTAGAAAAATTATAAAAATTACTTCAATTATTTCCTAGAATAAAATGATAGCCTTATAACTTGAAAATTACCTAAGTACTGATGCCCAAATTTTTACCAGAGCTAAGACTAGTATAGAGTAATCTATCCACCAAATTTCATAATTTATGGAACTCTACAGCTCAAGCTATAAATTAAACAAATTTGCATGCATTACAAAACACATTTAAAGGATCTAATAAAATCTTACAGAATTTAAACATCTCAAGCCAGATCTATATTTTTCTAAAATACTACATATCCAGTAGATTCTAACAAAATTTATTTCATGATTTTTGGATCACTAAAACCCTAGATTCCTATTTTTCCAAGTATTACAAAAATCAGTATCAAAATAATAAAAATCCATTTTTATTTCGGACAACTGGGCCGGCCCGGGAAAACGAATCCGGCCCACTCGCGCGTGCTCGGCCCGCTCGGCTCTCCCGCCCGCGCGTGGCACTGACACGCGGGTCCCCGCGGTCAGCGACCGGGAGCAGGGGAGCCGACGCCCGGCGAGCTCCGGTGAGCTCGCGCTCGCCGGAGAAGAGCTCGCGCGGCCAACCGAGCACGGCCTCGTGATCTCCGTCACCCGGCGCACCGATTGGCACCCATAGGATGGACGGGGATGGGGAGGAAAGGGCCTGCCGCCGTGCGTGGCGGCCGGTGACCTCCGGTGGCGGCGCACCGTCGCCGGTGAAGACGGATGGGGCGGTTTGAGCTCGGTACGAGCTTCACCGAGGCGTGGGGGTTCCATTTTGCTGGTAAGGGGGGATGGAGAAGGACCCGAGACACCCGGCCACGGTGAGGTCCCATGGCGGGCTCCGGCGACCCCTCGGAGGCGGAGAAGAAGACAATGCGGCTCACCTAGGGTTCAATCGCTGGCTTCAGTGGGTCAAGGGGGTGGAGGGTGGTGAGGCGGAGGTGCTGGCGAGGTCAGACGGCCGGTGACGCGGCGTAGCTCACGCTCGAGCTCGTCGGAGAAGAAGAGGATGGCGGCTCGGTTTCGGCGTTCTTGCGACTGGGAGAGAGAGAGGGGCGGAGGAATGGAGGCTGGCTCGCGCGGCGTGGCGTCTTGAAGGCGTCGCGGCCTGACTGGTGGGGCCAGGGCCGGCGTACGGGCGCCACCGCGCCTCCACGCGTCGCCGTTGCCCTGTGACCGGTCGGCCACTGACGAAACTGAATCGAGGTTCATCGACGCCATCGGTAGTGACTGACAGCGCGACTTTGGGTTTGGTTAACGCCTAATCTAGCTCGTTTCAGTGGAAACTCCAATTACCAAAGTGGTAGAGCTATGTTAGGGCAACAACTTTGTCAATTGGTGTTTAAGCTGGTTCGGCCTATATTTGAAACTACATGGCCTCAAAGTAGTGCTCAAAGAAACTGAAGCCGGGTTTCAGTTACTGAAACCGACTGACAGCTCAAGTTCATGGCAAGATATCTCTTTAACCATTGAGAACCAGGCTTGGGTGATATTGACAAAGTTGTAGGGCTACATGTGATCTACAATTTTGTCAATATGAGTGAAGGCTGGTTTGGCTTGGTTTGCAAACTATAAGCTTCTAAAGTAGGCATCAGTGAAACTGTAAAGTCCAATTCCAGACTTAGAAAAATTCTAAGTCCTGGAATTACACTACTAGCTGACTTGTGGGCCACTTTTGAGCATGTTGTGGTCATTTTCATGAGATGGTCATATTGAGACTTTTGTCCCCCATGAATTTCTCTACAACTTTGCTTAAGGGTGCTCTTCCATGCAAGGTCTCTAAATTAGACTTTCTAATTGGTCAAACTAGAACCTTCTATGGTCAAATGGAAGTCAAACTTGTCATGGAGGGCAATTTTGTAACTTTGGTCAACATGAACCTTGATCCAAATGTTACTCTAAGTATAGCTAAGGTGTTGTAGGTCATGATTGATGACTTTACCCTTTTGTTACACCAACTAACAAATACTTTATGAAATCAATCAAGCAAGCCCTAAACATCACATGAATTGCATTACATGAAATACTAAACATGAATTATGCATGTCATGCTTATGCAAATGCAATGCAATTAAGGACTAAACACTTGAGGTGTTACAGCCCTCCCCCCTTATAAAAATCTCGTCCCGAGATTTGGAAAGCGTACCATTTTTCATAGAATTCCTTATAACCATCCCGCAGATAATCTTCCCGTTCCCACGTAGCATCACTCTCACTACCCTGATTACTCCACATCACCTTGTACCACTTAACCACTTTACTTCTAGTTACTCGTTCCTGAGTATCGATCACTCGGACTGGTTTTTCTTCATAGGTTAAGTCGGATTCCAGTCTGATATCTCCTAACGGAACTTGTTCCTCGGGAACTCGAAGACACTTTTTAAGCTGAGATACATGGAAAACATTGAATATGGCCCTCATCTCAGGAGGCAACTGGATTTTGTACGCAACAGCTCCACTCTTGCCTATGATCTGGAAAGGACCCACGTATCTTGGTGCAAGCTTTCGCTTAACGCCAAAACGTTGGACACTCTTCATTGGAGAAACTTTCAAATAAACGAAGTCTCCAACTTCAAATTCGAGTGGTTTTCTGCGACGATCAGCATAGCTTTTCTGTCTAGCTTGGGCCGCAGCCATATGTTTCTGAATAGTACGGACTTGTTCCTCGGCTTCCTGGACAAAATCAATGCCATAATATCTTCTTTCCCCAGCTTCTACCCAGTTTAGTGGGGTTCGGCACTTACGACCGTACAAAGCTTCGAATGGAGCCATCTTGATACTCTCTTGATAACTGTTATTGTACGAGAATTCAGCTAAGGGTAGCCATTTTTCCCAAGAACCCTTGGATGAAATGACGCATGCCCGCAACAGATCTTCCAAGATTTGGTTAACTCGTTCCGTCTGACCAGATGTCTGGGGGTGATAAGCAGAGCTTCTTACTAACTTGGTTCCCAGAAGGTGATGCAAATGCTCCCAAAAGCGAGCAGTGAACTGGGGACCCCGATCAGAAACGATTGTACGAGGTATCCCATGAAGCCGGACTATCTGATTGAAGTACAACTCAGCATAGTCAGTAGGACGATAGTCCACTCTCACGGGGATGAAATGAGCTGATTTGGTCAAACGGTCAACAATTACCCAGATAGAGTTATGATTTTTGACTGTAGGAGGAAGTCCGACAATGAAATCCATACTTATTTCTTCCCATTTCCAGCCTGGAATGGAAAGTGGCTGAAGCAACCCAGCTTTCATATGCACAGCTTTCACTCTGCAACAGGTGTCGCATCTAGCAACATATGCAGCTATCTCTTTCCGCATCTTGGTCCACCAATAAAGTGGTTTCAAATCATAATACATCTTATTACTACCAGGATGGATGGACAACTTGGAAGAATGTGCTTCGGACAGGATCTGATTTCTAAGCTCTCGATCCTTAGGTACCACTAACCTATCCTTGAACCACAGCACACCTTCGTCATCTAACCTGAAATGCTTAGTTTCTTCCTCTTTCATCTTCCGTTTTATGTGAAATACACCCGGATCAGTCTTTTGGAGCTCGATGATTTTATTTCTGAGAGTACCACTGACAGTGATGTTGTACAAGACTGTCGGATGTAACAGGCGGGATCGGTGAAAATCAGTTTCAACTAAGGAATGGCAATGAGATTTACGGCTCAAAGCGTCCGCAACCACGTTTGCCTTGCCTGGGTGATAGTGCACTTGGAGATTATAATCTTTAATCAGCTCCAGCCATCTTCTCTGACGCATATTTAGCTCGGGTTGGGTGAAGATGTATTTGAGGCTTTTGTGGTCTGTAAAGATATTGCAGACATTGCCCAGCAGATAATGCCGCCACACCTTCAAAGCATGAACAACTGCGGCCAGTTCTAAGTCATGCGTTGGATAATTCACCTCATGTTTCCGAAGCTGCCGTGAAGTATATGCAATTACTCGGCCTTCCTGCATCAGAACACCTCCCAAACCTATGCCTGAGGCATCACAGTAAACATCAAAAGGTTTCTCGATATCCGGTTGTGCCAAAACCGGAGCCGAGGTTAGGAGGGTTCGCAGTTGGTGAAAAGCCGCATCACACTCAGTAGTCCAGACAAACCTGGTGTCTTTTTGCAGCAACCGAGTCATGGGTTTGGCTATTTTTGAGAAATCCGGGATGAAGCGACGATAATAGCCAGCCAACCCAAGAAAACTCCGGACTTCATGGACCGAAGTAGGAGCCTTCCAATTCAATACTTCTTCTACCTTGGCGGGATCCACCATAATACCTCCATCGGACAATACATGCCCAAGAAAAGGTACTTCCCGAAGCCAGAATTCGCATTTACTGAACTTCGCATACAGTTTATGCTCACGCAATCTGCTGAGGACAATACGCAAGTGTTCCGCGTGGTCTTCCTCATTTTCAGAATACACTAAGATGTCATCAATGAACACCACCACAAACTTGTCCAATTCGGGCATAAACACCGAATTCATCAAGCACATGAAGTGCGCTGGGGCATTAGTCAGACCGAAGGACATGACAAGATACTCATAAAGGCCGTATCTCGTCGAGAAGGCTGTTTTTGGAACATCTTCAGGACGGATTTTAATCTGATGATACCCAGACCTTAGATCAATCTTGGAAAAGACTTTGGCTTTGGACAATTGATCGAACAAGATGTCGATACGCGGCAGAGGATACTTATTCTTGACAGTGACTGCATTCAGAGGTCTATAGTCCACGCACATCCGCAAGGTTTGATCCTTCTTCTTTACAAAGATAGCAGGGCAACCCCACGGAGATGAGCTAGGACGGATCAACCCCTTCTTCAGAAGTTCATTCAATTGTACCTTAAGCTCAGCTAACTCATTTGGAGGCATTCTATAGGGTCTCCTAGAGATGGGTGCGGTACCAGGCAGCAACTCGATTTTAAATTCCACATCCCGATCCGGAGGGAGTCCCGGCAAATCATCGGGAAAAACATCCGGAAACTCATTTACTACGGGAATTTCAGCCAACGCCTTTGCTTGCACAGCATGAATTTTTCCCGACAATTCAACTTTTCTGGGAAGTTGAACTAGAAAACCCTTTTGATCGGTAGGATCTCTGAGCATAACTACCCGAGCAGATGTGTCAATAAGTACCCCATTCTGACTCATCCAATTCATTCCCAAGATAACATCTATGTCTAACCCCGGTAACACCAATAGAGCAAGCGAATAACTTCGCCCTTCTATCTCAAACTTAAGGTTCCCCACTACTTTGTTTGTGGAAATATTCCCACTTGCAGCACTAATACAATAACCCACACCTTCAACAGTATGCAACTTGTGTGCAAATTTGGATGCAAACTTAGGACTGATAAAGGAATGCGAAGCACCTGAATCAAAAAGTACCACTGCGGGGTGTTGGTCAACTAGGAACTTACCAGCCGTGACTACCTCACCAGATGGAATTTCTTCAATGCTGTTATAGTGAGCATGTCCCTGACGACCACCTTGATTGACATTTTTCTTAGGGTACGGACAGTTCCGGGCCCAATGACCTGGCTTGTTGCAATTCCAGCAAGGCATATTGCTAGGAGGAACACTAGAACTACTCTGACCAGAAGTCCCCTTTGGCAGAGCGACAGTATATGCCTTACGGAACCCAGTTTTCGCAGCCGTCTTTTTCTGTGGCGGACGGAACCTTGCATTCTGAGCAGGCGGGCGTGGAGAAGACCTGGGTGCTGCTGAGGCCCTTGACTGAGAAGCGCTTGCCTCCAGGGCCCTTTTCCGGCTCTTAGAAGCAGAATAAATAGTATTATTGTTCTCTTGTGTCAAAGCATCACTGATGAAATCATTGAAAGTGGTACACTTGCTAGTACCCATAGTCTTCATTAACTTTGGGCCGAGGCCCCTTTTGAAACTAGCAATCTTTTTGGCATCAGTATCCACAAATTCCGTGGCGTACCTTGCCAAGTTGTTGAAGGACTGCAGGTACTCAGTTAAGCTCTTGTTCCCCTGTGACAGCCTCATAAACTCTGTATGCTTGATTGCCATCAGACCTGGAGGGATATAATTCCCCCGGAATGCCGCCTTAAACTGATCCCAAGCGATCGGGACATTAGCAGGGAGCGTGGAGCGATAGTGACTCCACCAGATGCCTGCTGGACCATGCAATTGATGGGAGGCATACTCCGTTTTCAGCTCATCAGTTAGGCGTAACAGACGAAACTTTTGCTCAATTGTGTTCAACCATTCATCAGCCTGCAGGGGCTCTTCCGCTTCCTTAAAAAGCGGGGGCTTTGTATCCAGGAAATCCTTGAAGTCACTGTATTGGTTTGGCTCCGGGCCCTGACGACCATGCCGAGCCTCACGATTGGCCATCTGGCGCAATGCGTCGGCCAACATCCGCTGCCCCTCCACTACGGTTTGCATTAATTCCGCCGGGGTAGGTGGTGGCGGAGGGGGCGGCTGGTCCTCCTCCTCATTTCCACGACCTCTACGAAGATTGTACGACATCTGCAAAATGCATAGCCAATGAGCACTGACGATGTGGGAAATTTGTAGATGAATTATTGCGAAATGTCAAACTGTCTTCAAGAATAAAATTCTCATAATAAATAAGGCACCATAATTCATCACAACCGCACAATCCATTCAAGCGCATCAATTGCCGAACTCGTACTTGGTAATCCATCAAGACGTTCTCCGATAAAGGCTCACTCACAGGGAGCACAACGGTTATCGGATCGTTTACGTTGCTATCTACGCGATTTTTGACCTTTTGCCCGGTACTTTGATTTGATCTCAAGATTGTTAGTGACTGTGAAAGGCTACTTCAAACTGACCACAAAGAGACTTCTCATTGGAGAGTTCTATGTTGGATCAGGACTAGCCACCTCGATACCTGCGCGTGCCAAGCAGCACAACCTTATGTCGCGCGCCATAGGAGGCCCTCGGTTTCGTCGCGGCACCGAAGGGTGCTAATCGTGACACCATCACCGAACACAACACAATAAGACATCGCATTGCGGTCGAAATTAATAGGTTCAAACTACATTCAAGAAACATATGGTTCAACCTTACATCCCAACGTCAAATTATTCCAAGGCCTCACTCATACACAGGGAGGCGCAAAAGACGATCCTAACATTAAAGGTACGTGACGACTACTCTAAGCGTCATCCTCCGAGTCCGTGTCAAGGATCTCCCCGCCGTCCTCATCATTGACCGGCTCTAACTCTTCGTCTTCTTCTTCTTCTTCTGGCTCTTCCTCTGGTGCTTCCGCAGGTGGAGCATCTTGTGGTCCATCGACCTCCACTTCATCATCATCATCATCTGCCATGAAGATTCCGGAACCCATCTCCTCATCAACATTGTTGTTCCTAGGTAGCAGAGGATTTAGCTGATTGTTCAGGCGGTGCACTTCTTCATGGAGATTGTTATTGTATTCTTCAGCATTTTCCAACTGTTGTTCGAGCTCAAACTGGCGAGCTCTCAGAACATTCTCCTCGTACCAGGCTTCATCCCTTTGTTCCATTACACGGACCAACATACGCTGACAGTTGCGATTGGCCACTGTCAGCCTTTGGACTGCAAGTGTTTCTTGATCTCGATCATGAATGACTTGCTCCAACTGTTGCCGTGCTGCATCCCTGGCAGCGGTCACCTCAGCCAGCTCAGCCCGTAACTGTTCCACCTCGGAGGGCTCAGGACGGGGCTCCCGCGGAGCTAACTGGTGGCGCGGGACCCTTCCACCCGTTGATTTACGGGCCGTCATCCGGGTACGAGCCATCTGTATCAACAAGATGTGACTTAAAGTGAGAATCATTTAGGGGATACGAAATTTATCTTTAGTCGGGACTATTAAAATTTTTAAGGAGGGAGTGAATGACATGTATGATATAATTAAACATGATGCATGCACGTTC
>CM039601.1:10600713-10888794 GCA_022457205.1 Saccharum spontaneum
TAATAAATAAGGCACCATAATTCATCACAACCGCACAATCCATTCAAGCGCATCAATTGCCGAACTCGTACTTGGTAATCCATCAAGACGTTCTCCGATAAAGGCTCACTCACAGGGAGCACAACGGTTATCGGATCGTTTACGTTGCTATCTACGCGATTTTTGACCTTTTGCCCGGTACTTTGATTTGATCTCAAGATTGTTAGTGACTGTGAAAGGCTACTTCAAACTGACCACAAAGAGACTTCTCATTGGAGAGTTCTATGTTGGATCAGGACTAGCCACCTCGATACCTGCGCGTGCCAAGCAGCACAACCTTATGTCGCGCGCCATAGGAGGCCCTCGGTTTCGTCGCGGCACCGAAGGGTGCTAATCGTGACACCATCACCGAACACAACACAATAAGACATCGCATTGCGGTCGAAATTAATAGGTTCAAACTACATTCAAGAAACATATGGTTCAACCTTACATCCCAACGTCAAATTATTCCAAGGCCTCACTCATACACAGGGAGGCGCAAAAGACGATCCTAACATTAAAGGTACGTGACGACTACTCTAAGCGTCATCCTCCGAGTCCGTGTCAAGGATCTCCCCGCCGTCCTCATCATTGACCGGCTCTAACTCTTCGTCTTCTTCTTCTTCTTCTGGCTCTTCCTCTGGTGCTTCCGCAGGTGGAGCATCTTGTGGTCCATCGACCTCCACTTCATCATCATCATCATCTGCCATGAAGATTCCGGAACCCATCTCCTCATCAACATTGTTGTTCCTAGGTAGCAGAGGATTTAGCTGATTGTTCAGGCGGTGCACTTCTTCATGGAGATTGTTATTGTATTCTTCAGCATTTTCCAACTGTTGTTCGAGCTCAAACTGGCGAGCTCTCAGAACATTCTCCTCGTACCAGGCTTCATCCCTTTGTTCCATTACACGGACCAACATACGCTGACAGTTGCGATTGGCCACTGTCAGCCTTTGGACTGCAAGTGTTTCTTGATCTCGATCATGAATGACTTGCTCCAACTGTTGCCGTGCTGCATCCCTGGCAGCGGTCACCTCAGCCAGCTCAGCCCGTAACTGTTCCACCTCGGAGGGCTCAGGACGGGGCTCCCGCGGAGCTAACTGGTGGCGCGGGACCCTTCCACCCGTTGATTTACGGGCCGTCATCCGGGTACGAGCCATCTGTATCAACAAGATGTGACTTAAAGTGAGAATCATTTAGGGGATACGAAATTTATCTTTAGTCGGGACTATTAAAATTTTTAAGGAGGGAGTGAATGACATGTATGATATAATTAAACATGATGCATGCACGTTCCGTACGTCCTCTCACCTTAGTAGAAAACTAAAATGCTAACGCTAAGCGGTGGCATACATACGTTCTCTCATATAAGCGAAACTATCGGTCTACACGTTACGCTGTTAGTGTACCTGCAGAAAATTTCCATTGCAGCCCAACAATTCCCAAAATAATATACAAGGAAGCAGTAAACTAAATACTTTCCATATACACATCCCCGGATGTATATATTTCAGTATCAAAGCTACCCGATGGATAGATGCCCACAATTAAGTGTTTTTACATAGTTACATGGTTTGAACATGTAAATATGCAAACCACCAAAACTACTCTCCCCTAGACCGCCGGTTGGACGATCATGCTCTCACAACTCACACTTACCAGGGCGTCGAGGTAATTGATCCATACATTACCACCCAAGTGGATGGCATCCATACAATATCACGCCGTATGGACGACGAAACAAAAACAAACAAGGTCCCCAAGTTAGTCTTTATAATAAGCCACCTAAGAGTCCTTATTTGGGCTAAGGGATGTGATCACTGGCATACTTAAAAAAAATACTTTTTTAAAGTTTAACCCTTTTCGCAAACAAATACTTTTGTTTTTAATTACTCGTAATGATGTGCTTAATGTTGAATTATGCTCCGATACCAGCTGTAACAGAACCGACCAAATTATAAGAGCACAAGTACGAAAACAAGCACCGAAGCGCTCAAATTTTCAAACTTGAGCCCATATAATCCCGGTAGTCAATCGAAATCACGAAGGATTTCAAACCAAACTGCTTACAACCAGGATCGCATCATTCAACATACGCATCATACGTTACATTTCACAAGTAGTTCAGAAATAAGTTAACACCACGGAGTAGCAATTATTACAAACTGAGTTTGAAAGTAGCGGAAGTCTTACACACACTGAAGATACTTAAATACTGCCAGCTTAGTTAGATCAACATCCCACAAAGAACGAGGTAAGTACATAAAGATGATCATGCCCATGTGATCTAGTCCTCATCCCCAGCGGGGTGAAGGCAAGTCTTGCAGAAGCCTTGGTAAAGCATATCATCTGCAACAGGAGGGAATAAACCCTGAGTACTGGAATGTACTCAGCTAGACTTACCCGTCAAAAACCAGAAATAAAGTAGACACCAAGGATTATGCAAGGCTTACACAAGAGGCTAGCTGACACCACATTTTGCATAAAGGCATAAGTAGCTGAAACTTTTATACCCTGTACTAGCAGTTATTTTTAGCATTTACCTATCATCTATCTTAGCACCTGTACTAAACATGCACTTGATTATCATCAAACAATTATTCATATTATTCCATAGCAGGTATAAATTGTGGCAACATTGTATCATTCACTTAACCATCTGTTCAATTAATGAGATCTACGTTGCCGCTGCTCAAGTCAAGTGCTCACTAACCGGGAGCGACGGCGATTCGAATCGAATTCCTATCCAGCTGGAGGGGTATTTCTAACACTCACCGCGCAGGCCCCTGCCAGGGTCGCACAAGCCACCTTTCGTATGATTCAGGAATCGCGGGTCCGAATGATGTCGCAACCCCAAGGGCGACACTCTGCCAGGTGATAGGGACTCTAACCCCCCCTTGGTCTCACGCCAATGTCCCCAAGCACATCCTTTCTCTCCTCCAAGAAGCAACCTACCATTCGATTCCCGGCCTGAATCAAATTACTCGGCTTCGCGGTCGGAACGACTTATCCGGCCAACTAAGTGTTAGACTGCGTTCAACATGACTCAAGGACGTACAGCGAATCGGTCCTTAAACGACTCAGACGGGCATGGCTCCACACCCAAGACGTGAAGTGTCTTGCAGCTGTACCATCGAACTCCCGCCCGGTCTCAATTTCATTTTAAAGCATGGTTCCATCACGATAGCCATAAGCCACTCGCGACCCAGTCCTATCTCTCGCGGATGACCGGAAATCACCCGACTTCTACCGTACTAAGCAGGGCTAAGCATTGACACGTGCCTACACCTAATATAGGATTAGGGCATAATATCTGGACAAGGACAGGTGTAATGCAACAGTTGTTTTCATACAACTCCTACTACATAATGCAGTAAACAAATAAAAGTACTCAAGATATCTTTTATCAAATAATGGGTTCAGCATGCACCGGGGCTTGCCTTTCAGGAAGGTGGAAGGCCGGTGATCAGGACACTCCTGAAGGTCTTCTTCGGAGACTTCTTCGCCGACTGGCTCGGTCTGCTCCGCTGGTTGACTCAGCACTTCTTCTGGGACTGTCTGCTCGAACTCGAGGAGCGTTACCCCCTCCGGTACACCTATTGCATGAGTGCACAATAAATCTCATGAATGCATAATGAAAGATGCAATATGCTCGGAATGAAATGCATTACGACAATTTAGCGCTCTATTCAAATCACTTCAAAAGAGTAGGTGCAAATTTCCTCTCCGGTAGAGGAGTACTCACCTAGTCTACTTAGCCTAAGATAAAGTTGCTCATCTTCAGTTAGATCCCTAACTCCTAACAATTACAAAAGTAACTTGTTTTAGGATATCACACCATATCAATCAACAAGCCATCACAATAGAGCATACTGGACAGCAGCTACTTGTTTTTATCATAACTAAAGATTTACAATTCCAAAAGATATGATCTAGGACAATCTGGAAAGCCTAAGAAATACTCTACGATTCATTTTCAGACCTCAACCCCAAACTCCTAAGTTTTCCACATCAAACTTCACAAGTTCCAGAATCTGTCCTCTCAAAACAGAGAGTAGCAGATTCTGAACTGCCACTTAAAACAACAGTAACTCTCAAACTACTAAGCCAAATGTTCCCAAATTTTGACACAAGCTAGTTCATCAAGTTTACTGTGACTTTGGTATTTACAAGTTTCCCAACAACCAATTTTATCAAGGGTCAAACGGGGAAATACTTCCAGCTGTCCATAAACCCTAAAATTACAAAGGTTAAATATTTGTTGATATAACCAAAGTCTCCTAAAACCAAACCAATGTTACTAACAGTTCACATTAGGTGTAAAAACACCAGAAAGTAAGGTGGGACCAACTAGAATATTTATTTAACCCCATTTCTTAATTTACTTAATTATTTAGGTAGAATTTTAAACATATATGTAAACTGCTCCTAAAATTCTACAAAAATTACAGTGGACTCTCTGACCTCTAAATAGACCACAGTAAAAATTTGAACAAGTTTTATTCACCGAAACTCCCTATACAAAATTCACAAGCCCAAAAGGCTGATTTTTGCATAAATCATAAATCACATTGAAAAGTATCAAACAACAGATTTCATATTTTTCTTAGACACTCTAGGGTACCAAGACATTCTCCAAAAATTTACAATAACATTGCACATGTAGAAAAATTATAAAAATTACTTCAATTATTTCCTAGAATAAAATGATAGCCTTATAACTTGAAAATTACCTAAGTACTGATGCCCAAATTTTTACCAGAGCTAAGACTAGTATAGAGTAATCTATCCACCAAATTTCATAATTTATGGAACTCTACAGCTCAAGCTATAAATTAAACAAATTTGCATGCATTACAAAACACATTTAAAGGATCTAATAAAATCTTACAGAATTTAAACATCTCAAGCCAGATCTATATTTTTCTAAAATACTACACATCCAGTAGATTCTAACAAAATTTATTTCATGATTTTTGGATCACTAAAACCCTAGATTCCTATTTTTCCAAGTATTACAAAAATCAGTATCAAAATAATAAAAATCCATTTTTATTTCGGACAACTGGGCCGGCCCGGGAAAACGAATCCGGCCCACTCGCGCGTGCTCGGCCCGCTCGGCTCTCCCGCCCGCGCGTGGCACTGACACGCGGGTCCCCGCGGTCAGCGACCGGGAGCAGGGGAGCCGACGCCCGGCGAGCTCCGGTGAGCTCGCGCTCGCCGGAGAAGAGCTCGCGCGGCCAACCGAGCACGGCCTCGTGATCTCCATCACCCGGCGCACCGATTGGCACCCATAGGATGGACGGGGATGGGGAGGAAAGGGCCTGCCGCCGTGCGTGGCGGCCGGTGACCTCCGGTGGCGGCGCACCGTCGCCGGTGAAGACGGATGGGGCGGTTTGAGCTCGGTACGAGCTTCACCGAGGCGTGGGGGTTCCATTTTGCTGGTAAGGGGGGATGGAGAAGGACCCGAGACACCCGGCCACGGTGAGGTCCCATGGCGGGCTCCGGCGACCCCTCGGAGGCGGAGAAGAAGACAATGCGGCTCACCTAGGGTTCAATCGCTGGCTTCAGTGGGTCAAGGGGGTGGAGGGTGGTGAGGCGGAGGTGCTGGCGAGGTCAGACGGCCGGTGACGCGGCGTAGCTCACGCTCGAGCTCGTCGGAGAAGAAGAGGATGGCGGCTCGGTTTCGGCGTTCTTGCGACTGGGAGAGAGAGAGGGGCGGAGGAATGGAGGCTGGCTCGCGCGGCGTGGCGTCTTGAAGGCGTCGCGGCCTGACTGGTGGGGCCAGGGCCGGCGTACGGGCGCCACCGCGCCTCCACGCGTCGCCGTTGCCCTGTGACCGGTCGGCCACTGACGAAACTGAATCGAGGTTCATCGACGCCATCGGTAGTGACTGACAGCGCGACTTTGGGTTTGGTTAACGCCTAATCTAGCTCGTTTCAGTGGAAACTCCAATTACCAAAGTGGTAGAGCTATGTTAGGGCAACAACTTTGTCAATTGGTGTTTAAGCTGGTTCGGCCTATATTTGAAACTACATGGCCTCAAAGTAGTGCTCAAAGAAACTGAAGCCGGGTTTCAGTTACTGAAACCGACTGACAGCTCAAGTTCATGGCAAGATATCTCTTTAACCATTGAGAACCAGGCTTGGGTGATATTGACAAAGTTGTAGGGCTACATGTGATCTACAATTTTGTCAATATGAGTGAAGGCTGGTTTGGCTTGGTTTGCAAACTATAAGCTTCTAAAGTAGGCATCAGTGAAACTGTAAAGTCCAATTCCAGACTTAGAAAAATTCTAAGTCCTGGAATTACACTACTAGCTGACTTGTGGGCCACTTTTGAGCATGTTGTGGTCATTTTCATGAGATGGTCATATTGAGACTTTTGTCCCCCATGAATTTCTCTACAACTTTGCTTAAGGGTGCTCTTCCATGCAAGGTCTCTAAATTAGACTTTCTAATTGGTCAAACTAGAACCTTCTATGGTCAAATGGAAGTCAAACTTGTCATGGAGGGCAATTTTGTAACTTTGGTCAACATGAACCTTGATCCAAATGTTACTCTAAGTATAGCTAAGGTGTTGTAGGTCATGATTGATGACTTTACCCTTTTGTTACACCAACTAACAAATACTTTATGAAATCAATCAAGCAAGCCCTAAACATCACATGAATTGCATTACATGAAATACTAAACATGAATTATGCATGTCATGCTTATGCAAATGCAATGCAATTAAGGACTAAACACTTGAGGTGTTACACTGCCACCCACCATGCCACCCTCCCCTTGCCTCGCCGTCACCCTGAGTGTGGTCACCGGAGACCCGCAAGGACGGCAGCAGCGGGCCCCTCATGTCTGGTACCCCATTTGGGGAGCACTAGTCCATCTCCATTGGGGAAGTTCATTGGTGTCCGGAAGAAATTAGCAGCGGCAGCGGCGTGGTGGCTCAGATCCACACTAGGGGAAGATGGATCCGACCAGAGCCTGTGTTCAGATCTAGCCATGAAAGCCGGGGTCCTGCTTGCATCAGCTATGGCCGTTCAGCGCCGCTGCGGCTTGATCCGGCTACCCCTGCCTGGATCCATGGTAGCAAGTGGACGGCAGTGGCGGTAGCGGTTGTGCGCCTAGGGCACGTAGGCAGGCAGCATGTGGATGGCGTGGGATACACGATGGTTGTGTAGGCTGCTCATGGATGGCTTGGTCATGGAGAGGTGGCTGCCACATACAGATGTGGTTATTGTTTGCTCATGGCAATTGGTCCGTTGGTACCCTAGGGACGGTGGCAGCCTGAGTGTCACTGCAAGGATCTCATCGAGGAGGAGGCGGATCCCAGCAGCAATGGCGGCCCTAGAAGTTGCGGCAGTGAAGAGAACTCCAATTGAGGTGATGACCATCCCAATGATGGTGACTGCCCTTTGGGCGGCTGAGGCCTAGGAATCCAGCAAAGCAGAAGCAGATCCTATGTTGGCTCATGTCTGATCGGCGAGTTCTAATTGGAGTATGACGGATGAAGGTGGTCTAACCGATGACACGTGGTGTCAGCTCACTTGAAGCGGATGAAGATGACAGCAGCAGAGGTTCACAGCATTGGCACACTAGGGGTGGCGGTGACATGATGACTTTCACTCACCGAATCTTGTCATAGTTTTTTTTATTTTTTTGGTTGTGTGTTCTCCTCTTTGTTAAGGTGTCTAAGTGTTCTTGTATCCTTTTGGCTGTGTATATCCTTCGTGGATATAGAGGCCGGATTAATGAAAATCCATTATCTAAAGAATGTCCCAAGAGGGAGTCTTCCTAGTCATATTTTTGCTTAGTTATGGATGTTTTGGGCCAACATGGACATCAATCCCTTCAATGGGGTCTATGTGACATCCGCCCCAATGCAATTTGAATTATGCCTATGGTGGCCAATGTGTATACGCTAATAAAATATTGTGATGGTTTAGTCCCACGAACATTGGTTATTGAGGTTCAAGTACTGTTGTCGCAAATCTCGTCCCACACTCAATGGGCTATCACAACCGGATTGAAATGAGCATCACTCGAGGATTGATTCACAACGAAGAAGGGAAAGCCAACATGCATAGCCTGTTTCTGAAACTGACTTACCTTGTCTCATCATATCCATTGCGAAAACCTAGAAACGCCTCCCAAGAAGGAGCCTGTTGGAAGGTGCACCTAGGGTTGTTTATGTTCGCAAGGCCACCTAACATGGGATACATCACAATAATGGTCAAGGCATTTTTTCTCCTAGACACATGGGTTGTGATCTAGTCTTGACATTGAAAGTCATTAGGGTGCCAGGCTTTGTTTAATTTTCTTTCTTCACTTTGACTATGTGTTTTGATGCAGAAGCTAGAGGTGGGTTTAGGATTATTGTATCAACTCAACAAACTAATGATCTTGAATAAAATCCTTCCTTTATAAAAAAAATAAGCCGAGTCAACTTAAATTCTTACTCAGCCAATCAACCTGAGTGAATTCATGCAATCGGCCAACCAATTTGAGTGCCATTTTCTATCATTGACAAGTGGAAACCTGTCAATTGAGACTAATGCACTATCATCAAACAGAGCACGCCAACAGTTTGAAATTGCAAGTGCATGCTCATGGAAATTAATAGGCTGCGATCACAAATACTTTCCCTGATCTGTCATTTCAAATTGTGCCCTCTACACACCACTATGTGTCGCTCATCACCTCCAATCTGCCAGCCCCAAAAAATCATCTTCCCTTCTCTAGCACATGGCACACCTTAACATTTGGCACATTTTTAATTATGCCCATGGTGGCAAGTGTTTGTCGATGTGAGATTAAGGGAGTTAAGTCCCAAGAGAGAGTCTTCCTGGTCATGTTTTGCTTAGTTGTGGGTGTTTTGGGCCAGCAAGAACATCAATCCCTTCAATTGGGTGCATGTGACATCCACGCCAATTTGAATTATGCCCATGGTGGCCAATGTGTGTATGTTGATAAAATATTGTGAAGGTTTAGTCCCACATTGGTTATTGAGGTTCGGGTAGTGTTGTCGCAAATCTCGTCCTACACTCAATGGGATATCACACCCGGATTGAAATGAGCATCACTTGAGGATTGATTCGCAACGAAGAAGCTGTCACAGCAAGTTTCTGAAACCAACTTAGCTAGTTTCGTCATATCCACCGTGAAAAGGCTAGAAACGCTTCCTAGGAAGGAGCCTGTTGGAAGGTGCACCTAGGGCTGTTTATGTTGGCAAGGCCACCTAACATTGGATACATCATAATAATGCTCAAGACATTTTTTTCTCCTAGGCACATGGGTTGTGATCTAGTCTTGAGATTGAAAGTCATTAGAGTGCCAGGCCTTGTTTAATTTTCTTTCTTCACTTTGACTATGTGTTTTGATGCAGAAACTAGAGGTGGGTTTAGGATTATTGTATCAACTCAACAAACTAATGATCTTGAATAAAATCCTTCCTTTATAAAAAAATAAGCTGAGTCAACTTAAATTCTTACTCAGCCAATCAACCTGAGTGAATTCATGCAATTGGCCAACCAATTTGAGTGCCATTTTCTATCATTGACAAGTGGAAACCTGTCAATTGAGACTAATGCACTATCATCTAACAGAGCACGCCAACAGTTTGAAATTGCAAGTGCATGCTCATGGAAATTAATAGGCTGCGATCACAAATACTTTCCCTGATCTGTCATTTCAAATTGTGCCCTCTACACACCACTATGTGTCGCTCATCACCTCCGACCTGCCAGCCCCAAAAAATCATCTTCCCTTCTCTAGCACATGGCACACCTGTGACATTTGGCACATTTTTAATTATGCCCATGGTGGCAAGTGTTTGTTGATGTGAGATTAAGGGAATTAAGTCCCAAGAGAGAGTCTTCCTGGTCATGTTTTGCTTAGTTGTGGGTGTTTTGGGCCAGCAAGAACATCAATCCCTTCAATTGGGTGCATGTGACATCCACGCCAATTTGAATTATGCCCATGGTGGCCAATGTGTGTATGTTGATAAAATATTGTGAAGGTTTAGTCCCACATTGGTTATTGAGGTTCGGGTAGTGTTGTCACAAATCTCGTCCTACACTCAATGGGATATCACACCCGGATTGAAATGAGCATCACTTGAGGATTGATTCGCAATGAAGAAGTTGTCATAGCCGGTTTCTGAAACCAACTTAGCTAATTTCGTCATATCCACTGCGAAAACGCTAGAAACGCTTCCTAGGAAGCAGCCTGTTGGGAGGTGCACTTGGGGTTGTTCTATGTTGGCAAGGCCACCTACCATGGGGTACATCACAATAGTGGTCAAGGCATTTTTTTCCTAGGCACATGGGTTGAGATCTAGCCTCAGGATTGAAAAAGTCATTATTAGGGTGCCAGGCTTTGTTTTCTTTCTTCGTTTTGGCTATATACATCCTGCCCTATCCAAATTCTTGTGACTACTATTATTTCATCATATTACTTAGGTATGGTTAAGTAGGAGACTTGAAGAAACAAAAGCAATACAAACATATCATTTCGTCTGTTTAGAGGACAAGGCATACTAGTTGATGGTTCTAGTACATAAACTTGCAAGTGGCAAGCATACAATTGTTTGATGTCGTATTTTGTGGATGCATTTGTCGGCTCCAAACTATCAAAACTGGTAGTGCAACATGAGCTGCTTGATAATTTCTTTATTAGAAGCTTAGGATATGTTACTTCATCTGTTACTATAGAATTGGCAAATCAATGATGGACTATCACTGCTGGTTATTTTTGAACTTGCAGTAAGAGTATCACTGCTAGTTCATGACTTCAACTAGTAGTGAGTGGGGCCGACAATGATAGGCGGACTATTATTGCCGGTTCATGGCTTCAACCAACAGTGATAGGCATGGTAGTTATCACTGCCGGTTTAAGCAACAAACTGGCATTGATAGTCCACCTATCAATGCCGGTTCGTGGCTTGAACAGGCAGCGATAGTGGTTTTGCACAAAAAATTCATAACCTTTTTATATGAGATTGGATTAAGATAAACTTTACATAAAAAATTATAGAGTTTAAAGAGATAAAAAACTTGTCGGTGCAAGAAACGGCGGTTCTAGCACCAACGAGTAATGTGTGTCTGCGCGTCGGGGATCCGGATGGTGTGCAAGAAGAACACAGGCGACTTATACTGGTTTGGGCTGAGAAATGCCCTACGTCCAGTGGGGGAGGTGAGTTCTGTATTATCTTGCACCGAAGTGCTTGTAGTAGGGGTTACAAGCGGGTGAGAGAGGGAGGTACTCCCAAGTCTCAAGGCGTGAGTGGAGAGTGTGTGTGACTCTGTTGGAGCCCTCGCAAGGACCAGGAGAGTGATCTGCTCATGTCTATCTCCTCTGGAATGGTCCCTGCATGCTCCTTTTATAGTCTCAAGGAGGTGCAGGGTTACAAAATGTTGGTACGTGGTGTGATCCTTGTTTGAGAAGGAGCCCAGAGGCCTTGGGAGGGCCTTATCCGGTGGCGACGTGGTCTACACTGTAGAGGCATGGCGTTGGTACTTCTAGCACTATTGCTACATGTCCAGGCATGTGCGCCACTATTGAGGGAGTGGTTTCTGTCCTTTGGTGATGTAGCGATGCGCCCTATCATACCTAGTCCTGTGGCTGGTGTGGCATGCTCGTCCTTGTAGTTTGACTGGCGTAGAGGGCCGAGGCCTTGGAGGCGGGAATTATGGTGCTATCTTATCCTGATCGTGGGAATAGTGGCCTAAAGTGGCATTTCGTATGCCGTGCAGGCACGAATCGTGCGTATAGTGCCAGTATGGGTGGCATAGTGGCCAGCTGCTCTTCCCTGTGCTGTTATGGGCGACGGCATGGTTATTTGACCCCTGTCATTCCTGGCTTGTCCAGTTGGGCAGACGCAAGAACCTTGATGAGGACATGACACCAATGGATACGACCATTGATTATAAGGTGTGCTCGATCCTACATTTGCATAGTAATTTTGGGTACAATTCACTTGGTTCCACATGTACATGTCGTTATTTGAATGTAGGTACAAATGTGTCTCAAAATACAAGTCCATCAAAGTTGAACTTTTGGTTCGTCGGTAGCCCGATAGTGCTTCATTGGGGAAGCCATAACTCATCCATCCGGAGTGCGATCAAGGTCAATGAGCACTTGATGGAAAGCTTATTTGATAAGCTTTCAAATAGATCTAGTCCCACCTCAATATCAAATTGGCAAGGTCTCCAAATTATCAAGACATTCTGCCGCTATTTCTGTCGGGTGTTACGGCGTCGTCGCAGGCTTGTTATTCACACTTGGGACCCAGGCCCAAGTTGAAGCATGCCTAAGAAGATGGAGAACACCTAAGAGATGCCCGAGGACGTCCTCTTCATTGGCCACCACCTTAGGAGGCCAGCAAGGACGTCCAAGCCAAGCCGGAGGCCCAGTCCAATTCGAGTTCGAGTCTGCTTCGGCCTTCTGTACTAGTCTGCAATAAAACGGATGCCCAGGACGCATCCGGACTCCGTTTTTGATGATCCATATATGGATGGAAAGATAATTTAATAAGCTAACCAATGACTTTGGTTTGAGACCCAAATTATATTAGAGTAAACAGGAATCATCAAAATAAGTTGACGTCCAGAATCTGTCAGGGCACTGCGTCGCGTCTTTTGGGCCGTTTGGGCCTTGTAATGTGTCAAGACTCCTTAGCGACGTAAGTAGGGGTTCTTGGATGCCCCTTAGGCTTTATAATCAGTAGCCGTTGCCTATGTTAGGATTTGGGTTTTTCTTAGATTATTCTGTCCATTGACAGTCGCCGTCTTTCGGTTTGCGAGACCCCAACTTCGAGTGCTTAATCATTCATCTGCAATTGTCACTTCAATTGAGTTGCATTTTATCTTGTTCTTGCTTGTGTTCTTCGATTCGCAGCAGGGATTAGCCTTCGTGGCGAGGTCAACCGGATTGTGACATGGTTGATAACCAGAGGAGACGTGGTGCTAAGGTTGTAGGGTTCGGGTCTTTGTGATCTGGAGCCGGATCGGTGTGTCGCTTCCGACCAAATCGATAGTTATCTTGAACCTGACGGAAGATCGGGAATCACGTCCCCATCAAACGTGGGTGACGTCGTAGGGGGGTCTAGAGCGTGCCAATGGCGGCGTCAGAGGCCGGTCTCGGGCGAGGTAGAGACAGATAGTGTCGTTTCTAGGGCTCGGATGAGGCGGCGATGTTGTCGTGGGTTGGCCTGTGTCTGAGACCCAGAGCTGAGGCCTCAGGCGAGTCGGAGGCGTTTCGAGACCCCCTGCATGGGGTCTCGGATGAAGCGGGGAGATGGGCTGGTTTGCTCACACGTCTTGTTGAAGGCCCAGCAAGGGAGAATTTAGCCCATAGGTTTCTTTAGTTGATTTTTTTCCCTTAAACGGGGTAGGTTAATGTTTGGTTTGCTTTGGGGGTGGTTTTTCACCTTAATTTGGGTACCCCTAATTGTGGTACCCTACAAAACTGTTGTTGATAACTTTTAAATTTGAGATGGTTTATATGTCTAAATATTTAATATAAGTTCTCATATCAGATTTGACATGATTTACAATGTTGAATGTAGACAAAGTCAACATAAAATTTATAGTACTCGATGAGGTCTACAACTTTACATTTAAGAACTTTTCATTTGAGATTTTTTGAGTGTTAAATATACAATATAAGATTCAAAAATATGTGGTTAACTAAAAGAATAGCTTCTGCTATATATTTGCCTGTGTCGTGTAGCTCAGCTGGTATGTACGCTCGAGGGAATGTGAACGTTGAGGTCTCGAGTTTGAATCTTGGAAACAACATATCTTTTTATCACCTATCACTACCAAGTGATGAGGGGTTGAGACCCGCCAGTGATGGTCTATTCTGTGGTAGTGGTCATGGTTTGGATACATTTCTTTTTGCATCAGTTAGGCTTCTATAAGATTATTTTAGTTTATATTAGGTCACTTAGCTCAATGCGAGGTCCCAATATTGCAAGTTCCAATATTTGTGAATTTTTGTTTCAACTGTCAAGAAGCATGCATGTCTAAGAATCCCAGTGTTTTGAATGAATTAAGCACTTGTTTTTTTGAATGCCATCTTGCCTAAGCTATTTGGTCAGTAATTTTGTCACACCCGATTTTACGGACAAAACCGGATGCAGAGTCCTATGTGTGCCCCGAGATCAGTCACACACGTAAGACGACAAATTACAATAGTACCAAGTGACAAAGCTTTATTATATAACGAACAACAATATTACATAGAGATAAAATATTTATCAGAATAGGGAAACTTAGCATTCTAATCTTCAGGTGAAGCCTCCAAATACCACAGGGGCGGTTGATTGGGGGTACATACGCCTAGTACTCCTCAAAAACTTTAACCAAGCTCCATCTTCTGTTACCCATCCGGGATTTTTGTTCCAGTAGTGAAAAGTAAAGCAAGCGTAAGTACATGTCGTACTCAACAAATATAACATGGGGTTCATGAGGCTCAAAAGGCTGACACTGGTTTACTGCAATTAGCTTTTAGTGAGTCATAATTTTAGCAATTGAGTAGCAACAAGTTTCACACAAGCCCATATGACCACTTGATCATGTAAATAAGAATAATGCATAGTGATAAACAAATTAATCACAGGGGTGTTCTTCTATTCCATAAGGATCCCAAGGCTGCTCGTGTCCATGAACATGGCTGATATACCAGTTTTACACCCTGCAGAGGTTGTATACATTCACCATGAACCATGATTTGCCCTTTTGCCCGAGGTGATCAACCTCTTGACCCACTTCCAAGGAAGGTCAGTAGGGTTCACTATGAAGCATTTCAAAGGTTCGTCTAACAAGTTAGTAGCTGCTAGGTTTCCGTAGCAAGCAAGTGTAGGAACCCCCTTTCAAATGGCACAAATCCTTCTCAGCTATACACATAGAAACAGAGGTTGTCCTTACCCATCTCGTCAAGCCACTTTTGCGCCTTTCGGTAACCACTAACAAGTTAGAAAAGGTCCTCATACTTCACTAAAGCCAGAGCCATATGCCCATATAGCACTCATGGTTATACTATAAGTCCCGGGTTGTCACTTATAGATAAGCCTTTACGGAGAGAAACAAAAGCATTTGAAAAGTAGCCAAATACTCCAGCACCCTTTTGTCCATGTTGCTAAAAAGCATATTTTAACATTTATTGCATATACCATTAGTCAAGTTATAGATCATGGTCATTTAATTGAGCACTAGCAGAAATACTACCAAATGCATGATCCCATAGGTGACAAGGTACAAGTACAAAGCTAGGAAATCCTTATTAGTAATTGAGGTAGACACATGCAAGGTGAATAGGTAACAAGGATGATCCCAAGCTATACTTGCCTTTTACACTTGCTTTCCGCTCAAGGCAACTACTGATAGAAATTCTTCAATCATTTTCTTGTCTTTCGGTCTCCAATGCTTACGTACGGTTCTCTTCTACTCGTAGGAAACACCAAGAAACTCTAGCAAACATACAAGCAAACAAGGTAGACTAAGAACAACACACCAATCATAGGAAAAGCTCTAAAACAACGTATTAAGACAGAGGGCTCGATGCTACGGTTGCTAGAGCGCAAGAAACACCAAAAACGGATCTACTGTTGAAAGAAACCACTACCGAGAGCTTTATATATTATAAAAGAAAGAAAAAGTCTTTATGCTTGATTTATTTTAATTAAGTAAAACCATATAAAGCATATTAATTCATATTACAAACAACAACAACAACATAGCATTTTGTCCCAAGCAAGTTGGGGTAGGCTAGAGATGAAAGCCAAAAGAGACGATAAACAGGGAGACACATAAAGGGACATAAATGGCACAAGATAGAAAGAGGTCACAGTTCAGGCACGTTGATTGCTAGTCTACAGGCGCTCCTGTCCATAGCTAAATCCTTAGAGATATTCCACTCCTTAAGGTCTCTCTTAACGGACTCGTCCCAAGTTAGTTTAGTCAACCTCTACCGCTCTTTACATTAACGGCCTGCTTTAGAACCCCACAACGCACTGGCGCCTTAGGAGGCCTCCGTTGAACATGTCCAAACCATCTCAACTGATGTTGAATCAATTTCTCCTCAATTGGTGCCAGCCCAACCCTATCCCGAATATCGTCGTTCCGGACTCTATCCCTCCTTGTGTGCCCGCAACACCAACGCAACATACGCATCTCTGCTACATTCAATTGCTGGACATGTCACCTTTTTGTAGGCCAACACTCAGCACCGTATAACTCACTGGGCGAATCGTCGTCCTATAGAACTTACCTTTCAACTTCTGAGGCACCCTTTTGCCACAGAGGATGCCAGAAGCTTGACGCCATTTCAACCAGCCAGCTGAAATTCTATGCCTAACATCTTCATCAATGTCGCCATCCTTTTGTAGCATCGATCCTAAATACTGAAAAGTATCCTTCTTGGCCACCACTTGCCCATCGAGGCTAACGTCTCCCTCCTCATGCCTAGTCGCGCTGAAATCGCACCTCATGTACTTAGTCTTGGTCCTACTAAGTCTGAACCCTTTCGACTCTAACATGTGCCTCCATAGTTCTAACTTCCTATTAACCCTTGTCCTACTGTCGTCAACTAGCACCACAACATCAGCAAAGAGCATACACCAAGGGATATCACCTCGTATGTCCCTTGTGACCTCATCCATCACCAAAGAAAATAAATAAGGGCTCAAAGCTGACCCCTGATGCAGTCCTATTTTAATTGGAAAGTCACTGGTGTCGCCATCACATGTTCGGACAAACGTCACCACATCCTTGTACATATCCTTGATGAGGGTAACGTACTTAGTTGGGACTTTGTGCTTTTCCAAGGCCCACCACATGACATTTCTCGGTACTTTGTCATATGCCTTCTCGAGGTCAATAAAGACCATGTGCAAGTCCTTCTTCTGCTCCCTATATCTCTCCATCAATTGTCATAATAAGAAAATCGCCTCCATGGTCGACCTACCAGGCATGAACCCAAACTGATTTTGGGTCACATGTGTCACTCTCCTTAGGCGATACTCGATAACCCTCTCCCAGAGCTTCATCGTATGGCTCATCAACTTAATCCCACGGTAGTTAGTACAACTTTCGACATCTCCCTTGTTCTTGAAGATAGGTACTAATATACTTCTCCATTCTTTAGGCATCTTGTTAGACCAAAAAATAAGGTAAAAAAGCTTAGTTAACCATACTATCGCTCTGACGCCTAGGCATCTCCACACCTCAATGGGGATACCATCAGGACCCATCGCTTTACCTCCCTTCATCCTCTTCAAAGCCTCCCCGATCTCTGCCTCCTAAATTCTCCTCACAAAGCGTCTGTTAGTATCGTCAAATGAGTCATCCAACTCAAGGGTAGGACCCTCATTCTCCCCATTAAACAACTTGTCGAAGTACTCTCTCTAGCTATTCTTGATCTCCTCATCCTTCACCAGAAGTTGATCTATCCCATCCTTGATGCATTTTATTTGGTTGATGTCCCTTGTCTTCCTCTCGCGGATCCTAGCCATCCTATAAATGTCCTTCTCCCCTTCCTTCGTGCCTAGCTGCTAATAAAGGCTATCATACGCCTGACCTTTTGCTACACTCATAGCTCGCTTTGCAACCCTCTTCGCTATTTTATAGCCCTCGATGTTGGCTGCACTCTTGTCATGGTGGAGGCGCTTGAAACACTCCTTCTCCCTAATAGCCCTTTGCAGCTCGTCATTCCACCACCATGTGTCTTTCGCTTCCCGTTTGTCTCCCCTACTCACGCCAAACACTTCCGAAGCCACCTTTTGGACACATGTTGCCATCTTTAGCCACATGTCATCGGCATCTTCTCCTTCTTCCCAAGGCCCCTCACCTGGCATCCTCTCCTTAAACGTTTGTGTTGCTTCCCCATATTACACGAAATCATATTTATTTTAAAACCCGAGTTAAACTAGTCATATTTTTATTTAGAAACATACATGTGTTATTTCATTCATTTAAGAATTTACTTTAAAAAGACACATAAAACATGTGAGAGCAACTAACTGGTTTTAATATATGTGTTCAGACTAAACAAAATTATAATTTAAAAGTACATTAAGGTTAACAATTTATCATATTAATGTTTGTATATAAAACACCTACCTCTATGAATTTTAATTACAAACCCGATTGTATATGCGTTAATCAATTAATAAGATCATAATCACGTGTCATGAAAACATTAGCACTACTGCATAGAGCGCATCGTTACGAAGCTAACGCAATTTGAACGGAGCCAAACGGAATTAATAAGAACAAACAGTGGACAAATTACTATCCGGTGGCAATTTCGCAATTACCTCGCCTTGTGCCTCTGTCCATCTTCTTCGTGGATCATAGGGAGCTATGGCCACGGTTGAACCAGCCATGGGGAGGAAGGGGTGGACGACCGACTGGCTGGGGATGTCTGGGCTGGGGCTGCGGAAGGGGGCTGGCCATGGTGGTACATGGCTGCGCGCAGCTCATGCGCGCCCAGACTGGGCAGCGGCGTGACCGGTCAAGCTGGGCGGCCTGCATGCTCATGCAGAGGCACGCCGGCGGCAGTGGCGGATGCGGCCGATGGAGAGAGGAAGAGGGCTCAGAGAGGGGGTGAGGTGGTGGCGTCGTGCGAACGCGATGTCGGGGCTCCCTTTTATAGGGCAGAGAGGGAGGGAACGAGTGGTGGTGGAGCTCTGGTTGCGCGGACAATGGCGACCGATCGAGTCCTGGCGATAGCGGGGAGCACGGATCAAGGCTGTACTGCATCGAGCGGTGAGCGAGGATGGAGCAGGTGCTGCGCGGGTGGCACTGGGGACGCAGGGGAAAGCTCGGTCACGCGGTGATGACGGAGCAGGGGCGTCGGAGGTGGGAGATGATGGGTGGGGGCCACGCGTCGGTGAGAGGAGGTGCGGGGCCCGCCTAGATGTGAGATAAAGAGGGGGAGGCGCTGGAGTGGGCTGTCGGCCAGCTTCGGGTGGGATGCGGGGCCTGGGCCGAGGTCCACACGGAGAGGAGGTGAGGTGCGGGGGAGGGATTGGGCCGGCCCGGGTGGAGAGTGGAGGAGGCCGAAGTCGGGAGCTAGGCCAGCTAGGAAAGGGGAGGGGGCTGACAGCGGGGTCCGCTGGGCAGTGGTAGAGGGGCACGGGTGCTGCTGCTGCTGTGGTCCAGCTAGGCTGGGCCAAGGCCCAAGGGCGGGGCGCGCACGCAGGGGTAGGGGCAGGCCGGGCGGCTGCAGAGGCTGGGCCGGAGCAGGCCTGCTAGCAGGCTCGGGCTGAAAGCAAAGGAGGAAAAAAAGGGAAGAGAGAATAAAAGGCTTTTCTTTTTATAGAAAGTGATTCAAACCATTTTGAATCTATTTTGAATTCATTTTTCACACAACCAGGCCAAAGCAAGGCATGAATACAGCACCCTTTCAATTTAATTATAAAAGTTTATAGAAAATCATATTTTGCACTATTTTAAATTGCCAACAATCTAACTAAATCTTGAAAAATTTATAAAAAGTATAAAATCTTTTTATTTGATTTATGGTTTTCTATTCACATCCCAAAATTGAAATTTTTGGGGTGTGACAATTTAAGTGGCTTCATGTCTATCTAAACCTCATAGCATATCACATAGGTTCGGTATTTGGTAAGGGGACCTTAGAAAATATATGAAGATGAAGCCACTAGCCTTGCTAACAGTGGCTACTACTTGTTGGTCAAGAGGCTTAGGGGGAATGACATAATTTTTTAAAAAAGAATAAATTCTCTCCTTTGCAAGTTACCTTCATAGTTATGCATTGGCTACATATACGTGCTGTTCTCTAGAAGCATGTCTTATAGGATTTGCATGTGGAGGCTTTGCAGCATTTGGTATAGGTGTCCAATGTTATCCTTCTTTACCTGTTACATGGGTGGCGATGTAGCATATATTGAGTAATTGAAAACAGAGGGATTACAGGTGTGTTTTGTTTAATTTCGTAGTTGTGTGTTTCTTGATACGGAGAGGTCAGGAGGTCTGTTTTCAAACCTTATTATTACCATGACAATACAACTGCTTTATAAACATGTACAGATACAATGGCAGAATGGCTGGTGTACTGACTAATCTGGCATTCTTGTCTCGAGAATAAAACTTCTCTGGTTTCAAAATCGAAAAGGGATGGAAGGTAGTTGTTATGGTCGTCGTTGGGATGGGGAGAATTGAGGAGGAAGAGACGGGCGGCGCTGCAGTACCCGCGGTGCTACAGTACCACGTGGGTACTGTTCACGTGCGAGAGAGGCAGACAGCCGGCGGCTAGGGTTGTGAGGGGCGCTGGGAATGCCGGCCGCGGGGCTTCACCCACGGCTGGCAAGAGAGAAGGGTTTTCCTTCTAATCTCTTGCTTGATTAGATTAATACATCTCCTCTCCTTATATAGAGAGGATTTCTTGACTTACAAGTAAAGCTTACTGGACTCCTAAGAAAGCGACCCTTATCTCTAATTAGCCCTAACACTAATGGGCTATACCACCAGCCCAGGCCCAATAGGCCCCTGCCATACTCTAACACTGCACCCCACCTGGACATGCAGCTCGTCCTCGTGCTGCAACCTAACCAACTTATAACGATAGCTCGACTCGACACAAACCTAACACATAAAAACAAGCCTTTTACATCTCGGCTTATTTTATTATGCTCAACCTAAAATGGACTCGGACGCTTTATTTTTGACTCTGAACATAAGGTGGACACCATCTGCACGCTAGACCTGCACGTGTACAGCCACCTGGATCCCATGGACACCATCTGGACGAAAGGATTTCATGAGTGTGGCCACCATGAAGTGGTTGCCACAACGTACAGCGAAGACGCCCTCGCGGTGGCCGGTGGCGGAATGTGGAAGCGCTAGGCAGAGTATGGCAGGGGCAGGGACGAAACCAGCGGAGGCGGCTGCTGCGTGAGCCCCATCCACGCAGCCTGGATGGCGATGATGTTGCGGCTCATCTGCGCCATGTTGGTGGACATCTCGGCAACCACGGCGGCGAGGGACTCCAGGGTCAGGGGAACGGCAGCAGAGGACCCCGCGGCGGCATCCGCCGGCGCGCCCACGGCAGCGGACAGGGTGATGGACGAGGACGATGTGAGCAGTGGCAAGGTGGTGGTGGGTGGGATCGGCGGCACGGCGGCGGCAGTGGTGGAGGCCATGATCGGCGAGGCTCCGATACCAAATTGTTATGGTCGTCGTTGGGATGGGGAGAATTGAGGAGGAAGAGACGGGCGGTGCTACAGTACCCGTGGTGCTACAGTACCGCGTGGGTACTGTTCACGTGCGAGAGAGGCAGACAGCCGGCGGCTAGGGTTGTGAGGGGCGCTGGGAACGCCGGCCGCGGGGCTTCGCCCACGGCCGGCAAGAGAGAAGGTTTTTCCTTCTAATCTCTTGCTTGATTAGATTGATACATCTGCTCTCCTTATATAGAGAGGATTTCTTGACTTACAAGCAAGGCTTACTTGACCCCTAAGCAAGCGACTAATTAACCCTAACGGGCTAAGGCCCAATAGGCCCTTGACTCTTCTAACACTACACCCCACCTGGACATGCAGCTCGTCCTCGAGCTGTAACCTAACTCGACTCGACACAAACCTATCACTTAAAAACAAGCCTTTTACATCTCGACTTATTTTATTGATCTGAAATAGACTGTGACTCTTTATTTTTGATTTTTTTGAGATACGACGGACACCCTCCGCGTGATGGACCTGCACGTGTGTAGCCACCTGGATCCCATGGAGCCCACCAGAACGATAGGGGTGCACAGGTATAGCCACCAGAAATTAGTCGCGACAGTGACCAGCGGAGACGTCCTCACGGCGGCCGGTGCCGGAGCACGACAGCGCTAATTAAGGTCTGCCTATGGGTGGCCACACACCCGCGTCCCCAAACACCGGCGTTGTAGACACCGAGTTCGCCACCCGAGGTGGCGATGCCACGCCCAATCTCCATGACGCAGCGGACGAGATCGAGGCCTTCCATGTGGCGAAGCGCAGCCTGGTGGCGAAGCAAAGGGGCAGGGGGCACAGGCACCAGCTGCAACCCACGCATCTCCCACGCCTGCCGTCGCGCCAGGAGTCCGCGTGCTGCAGCCTGTAACCGCACCACCGCCAGGACCGCCTCCCGCATCTTCTGGCGCATCTCCTGTAGCCGGCGCCGTGCTCGGAGACCGCGCGCAGCAGCCTGCAACCGAACCACAGCCGACACTTGGTGAATAAGCATCGGCTGCGCTGCGATGTCCTTTCGCTGCTTGATCTGTTGTGCGGTGTCTGCCTTCGCGCGGCGAAGCACAGCTTGGAGGAACTGCGACAGGGTGCGGGGCTGAATTAGCTGCAGATCGCATAGCCGCCGCACTCACCGGCGCGCCAGGAGGCCACGCGCCGCCGCCTGCAGCCGCACCGCCGCCGACACCTGATGCGCAAACGCCGCTTGACGGCTCTCCATGGCGGCCAACCATGAGTTGATGTGCGCCTGCTGTGCGTTGATGTCGGCCAGTGCCTTGACGATTTGATCCCACAGCGGCTCATCGGAACCTGACATCTCCGATACCTGATTGTTATGGGGGATGTTGGGGTCGAGAGGGGAGAGTCGAGGGGAGCGGCGGCGGTGCTACAGTACCCGTGCGCTACAGTGCCACGCGGGTACTGTTCATGCGAGAGAAAGGCAAGAGGCCCGGCGGCTAGGGCTTGTTATGGACGTCGTTGGGATTGGGAGGAGAGAGTCGAGGGAAGCGGCGGTGGAGCTACAGTACCCGTACGCTACAGTGCCGCGGGTACTGTTTACGTCGGGGCACGCGCGTACTGTTCACGTCGGCGAGAGGCAGGGGACCGGCGGCTAGGGCTGTGAGGGGCGCTGGGAACGCCGGCCGCGGGGCTTCGCCCACGGCCGGCAAGAGAGAAGGTTTTTCCTTCTAATCTCTTGCTTGATTAGATTGATACATCTGCTCTCCTTATATAGAGAGAATATCTTGACTTACAAGCAAGGCTTACTTGACCCCTAAGCAAGCGACTAATTAACCCTAACGGGTTAAGGCCCAATAGGCCCTTGACTCTTCTAACAGTAGTCCTTTTTGGCATAAAAATAAGCGCGTTCAGCAATCAGCATATAGACACCCTTCTGCTGCCGTCTGGACGCTATGACATGCTACTGCTAATCATTTCGTTCCTGTCAATTGTGCCTTGGGAATGGGTGGTATGTTCATTTATCTGTACGTTATTGTGTCTACGTGGTTCATGTCAATCATAAATTACAGAGGCACTGCAAAGCCTGTAACAACCGACATGCTTTTTCAGTAAATGTCCGTTACACAAATACTGCAAGTAATGCAGAAAGCCAAAGAAGCTTTGAACAGAAGTTGCATGTACTTTGTTGGTGAAAGTTAGGGCACGTGTTAGAACCTGACACCCCGTAGTTATGCACTAGCAGCACTCGGGTTCTTAATAAGATAGTATGATACAAGCTTACTTTGTACCGTATCATGAAGGGCAAAGATGAATTGCATTCAATAGTATGGAATAATTTTTATAGACATTTGTTTCCATTTCTAATAGAGGCGGTCGACTTAGGAAACTGTCTGAAACCTTAGCAGGAGGCACTGTAGCTACGCATCCGTTCGTTGGAAATCAATTTTCAGGGACCGTTCCGTTAAGAAAACAGCCCCAAGAAATGTATCCATTTCTACGGGTGGTTTCCTTAAGAGAACCGCCCCTGAAATAGGATTTTTGGGATGGACATCTTTATGGAACCGTCTCTAGAAGAGACAGGGTTTTAGGGACGATGGTTCTGTTAAGAGAACTGCGTTTGAAATCTAATAATAGGGGCGGTTTTTTAAACAGGCCTTTATGATCGTTTTCTACTGTTAGCAAAATCATTTCTGTACTAGTGATAAGGGTTCTCATTACTGGTTGTTACCTTGAACCATCAGTGGTAGCCTTTGACACTGCTGCTTTATGACCTAGCAGTAGTAGGAGTCATCAGCACCATTTGCCCACTACCGACACCAATTCTTGCAATAGTTGTGGTTTGTGTTGGCCCGATTGGATCTCAAATTCAGAGTTGGAACCACTAAATTCAGATTTGCCCTTGGCCACTTGTATTGAATGGAAATACAATGGCTTGTTTTTTTACAATGATACTCCCTTGCCCTTTATAGGCAAAGGGGACTCCACTTGCTACAACATATTCTAACCACTAAAATGGATGCTGAGCATATTCCTAACACTAGGCTTGGAAGCCAAGAAAAGTAAAAAGTGCAGGAAATGTAAGATACAAGTGCTTTAGTGCTAGGCTTATTTATCAATTGTCCCCCTAAGCCTTGTGCCTAGCACTAGAGGTGATCTGCTATAGCCCAATCCTCTCCCTCATCTCCTGGAACTTGGACTTCCCTTAGCGACTTGGTGAGAATATCAACCAGCTGATCAGTAGTGGCAATGTGGCTGGCCTTGATGCTCCCGTCCTCCAAGCAATCTCTGATAAAGTGGTACTTAATGTGGATGTGCTTGTTTCTTTTATGGAAGACAGGGGTCTTAGCCAGAGCTAGAGTAGACTTACTATCCACCTTCAGCTCAACCACATCCACCTTTCTGCCAAGGAGCTCTGCCAGCATCCTTGACAGCCATAGCACCTGTGTTGCAGTAGTGGTGGTGGCAATGTACTCTGCTTCACAGCTTGAGAGGGCCACCACCTTCTGCTTGAGGGATTGCCAGCGGACCAAGCAATCACTGAGGAAGAACATCATCCCGGTTGTGCTCTTGCTGGTATCCACATCGCCGGCGCAGTCGCTGTTGCAGTAGCCGACGAACCGCGCTATGTTGGGGGCCCTTCCATAGTGAAGACCATAGTCGAGGGTGCCCATCACATAGCGCAGGATTCGCTTGACAGCCTACAGGTGCTCCATCGTCGGCCGCTCCATGAACCGGCTCATGTACCCGATGGCGAACATGATGTCCGGCTGGGTATGGACTAGGTAGCGCAAGCTCCTGATCAGCCGCCAGTAATGGGTTGGATTGACCTCCTCCGCCGTGCTCCCCTGACTCAGCTTAAGCTTCTCCTCCATCGGGGTGTGGGATGGATTGCAGCCTATCATGCCACCGAGCTCGAGGATGCGCTTGGCGTAGTGGGTTTGGCGGAGGGTGATCCCGCTAGCGTCCTGGCGCACTTCGATACTAAGGTAGAAACAGAGGAGGCCAAGGTTGCTCATGTCAAACGCCTTCTTCATCTGTGCCTTGAACACCTCCACCTTCTGCTCTTCAGCACCGGTGATGATGAGGTCATCGACGTAGACGCCGACTAGTAGAATGTTGTGTCCGCTGCCCAACCGATACACTGTCGCCTCATGCGCGCTCTGCTTGAAGCCCATCTTCTTGAGTGTGGTGTTGAGCTTTGCGTTCTAGGCACGCGGTACCTGGCGCAGGCCATAGAGTGCCTTGCGCAGGCGGTACACCTTCCCCTCTTCTCTGGCGATGGCGTAACCAGGTGGCTAGCACATGTAGACCTCCTCATTGAGATCGCCGTTGAGGAAGGCAGACTTCACATTCATGTGTTGCACTTGCCAGCCCTCTTGAGCCGCCAGCGCAAAGAGGACACGGACTGACTCCATGTGCACCACGGGGGTAAAGGCGTCGTCGTAGTCGATCCCCTCCTGCTGGATGAAGCCGTGTGCTATCAGCCGCGCCATGTGCTTGATCACCGCGCCCAGCTCGTCCTTCTTGAGTTGAACACCCACTTCAGGGTGATGGGGCAGTGGTCGTCAGGCAGTGGCACTAGCTCCTAGGTGCAGTTCTACTCGACGGACCTGAGCTCCTGCTCCATCACCACCCGCCACGCTGGATCACCTTGCACCTTAGCGTAAGTGGTCGGCTCACCGGTGTGCGTCAGATGTAGCTGAGCAAAGAACCTCTCGGGCTGGTCCGGTGGAGACTCTTCTCTGAGGATGTTCACCACCGTGCGGTAGCAAAGGGGCTCGTCGTTGTAGTAGGTGTCTAGGCGGTCTTCATCATGCATCCTCTAGCGGCATCACGTACTTGACCCCCGGCTGCCCTGCGTGCACTGGTGTCATAGCGGGCGACATAGAAGACGCCGAGGGGGTCGGCTGGTTCACCGGAGAGGTCGACTGTGGTGCTGAAGAGGTCGGAGCTGCTGCCGATGGACTGCCGATCACCGCCGATGGGCTACCGACCACCGTCGATGGGCTGCCGAGCTCCCTCAGATTTGGTGATGGCGAGCAAGGGGGAGCTGGTGAAGAGGTTGATGCTGGTGATGAAGACCTAGACGTCGATGAAGATGCACCTTGTGCTTCCTTAGCACTTCCAGCCCACGCGTACTCGATGGTGAAGTTGCAAAGCGCGGTCGCCAATCCGTCATCCACTGCCTTGTCCTATGCCCAGCCATCATCCTTCATTGAACACGATGTCGCGCACCACGTGCACGCGGTGTGTCACTAGGTCGAGCACGAGGTAGGCCTTAGCCCCTTCTACGTAGCCGATGAAGACCCCCGGCGAGCTGCGATCGTCGAGCATGTCGACGTGGTTTAGCTCCTTACGAAGGCGAGGTAGCCAAAGATGCGCAGATAGCTGACCACCGGTTTGCACCCATGCCAGGCCTCATATGGAGTCTTTTCGTCGAGTGCACTGGTCAGTGAGCGGTTGAGCAAATGTACGGCTGTCATAACGACCTCCCCCAGTAGATTGCCGGCATGTCGCGCTGCTTGAGGAGGGCATGTGCCGCTGCCACCACCATCTAATTGTGGTGTTTGACCATGCCATGCTGCTACGGCGAGTAGGGTGTGGAGTAGTGGTGCTGGATCCCCTCATTGATGCAGTACGCCACGAACTCAGCTGCCGTGAATTCGCCGCTGTAGTTTGTGTGGAGCACCCAGAGTTTGTAGCCGCGCTCCTTCTCCGTGGCTACCTGGTGGCGCTTGATGGCGTCCGCAGCTACCACCTTGGAATCGAGTAGCACAGCCCACATATAGCGGGTGGCATCATCAATGAGTAGTAGGAAGTAGTGCCGACCTTTTGGAGTGGACGGTGACAGTGGACCGTACAGGTCACCGTGCACCAGCTCTAGCTGCTTTGTGGCGCGGTAGGAGGCTTGACGCGGGAAGGGCTAGTGCTTCATCTTGGTCACCACACAGGTGTTGCAGAGCTGCTCGACGTGGTCGACGCAGGGCATGACGCGGACCATCTCCTTCTTGCCGAGCTGTTTCAGGGCCTCGAAGTGAAGATGCCTGAAATGCTCATGCCAGCACCATGCCTCATCATCCCGACACGTGGCAAGGCAGAGGGGTTGCGCCATCTACACATGGAGCTCGTAAAGGTGGTTGCTTCCCCGGTTCACCTTAGCGAGGAGGTGGTGGCTTCTATCCCAGATGCGCAACACACCGTCCTTGATCTTCACTCGTGAGCTATTCTCATCCCGCTGCCCAACATTGATGATAGGGTTCCTCGAGGCCGGGATGTAGTATACCCCGGTGAGAAGACGAAGCTCCCCCGTCTTGGCCTTGAAGACGACCAAGCCAACGCCCTTGATGTCGACGATGGAGACGTCACCGAACTAGACAGAGGCCTTCACGCCACAGTAAAGGTCAGAGAAGAACTCACGACGACCAGTCATGTGGTGCGTCGAACCAATGTCAAGGTACCAGCCGTCAATCTTATCATCGGTGGCACCTTTGCCGAGGAAGGCGTGGGCGCGCGGTTCGTCGAGGTAGAGCTCGGTGGAGCCAGCCGACCCAGAAAGGGGAAAGCTTGGACCTTTCACCCCCTCCCCTGTGTCTTGCTGCAGCTCAATGCATCCGTGCTCCTCTGCTTGCACAACGTGAGCCTGCCCACCGCGGCGTGGAGGAAGACGGCAGTCCTTGGCCCAGTGGCTAGTCCTGCCACAGTTGTTGTAGGTGTCATGCCGGGTCACCTTGCGTTTGCCAGCAGCGCCACCATCAGCGCCGACTTGGCCCTGGGGCCCCTTCTCCTCCTTCTTCTTGCCGCTGCATGGACGTCGGCGACACAACTTGGAGCCAGACGAGCCAGATCCTTTGTCCTTCTTTTTCTTGTCAAAGGCATGCCACTGCTCCATCGTGTACAGCAGCTTGCCTCCAGCGGCACCCTGCTCAGAGTCCAGCGGCTGCTCGCGGTCTTGCACCGCCTTGAGCCTCCCAGTGACGTCCTCAACAGTGAGCTGCTTGAAGTTGAGGAGCGTCTCGATTGAATTGACGATCTGCGCGTACCTCTTCGGCATGCAGCGGAGGAATTTCTCCACCATGTGCTCCTCTGTGAGGTCGGTGTCACCATTGCGCGCCATCTACTCTATCAAATTGGTAAGGCGAAGGGCAAAGTCCTTGACTTGCTCACCAGGCTAAAAGGCGAGGCCTTCCCACTCCCCTAGGAGGCGTTGCAACATCGCTCGACGCACACGATCTCCGTTGATGCGTGCCGCGGCGATTGATCATCGTCATAGTCGACGCCACCGACGTGAACAACTTCCCACAGCCATCGGGCCTATAGCTTGACCTTCATCAGCAGGCTCCACTCGTGGTAGTTCGACTTGGTGAGCATCGACCACGCCGTTCCCGCTCCGGAGTCGCGGTAGACCGTCTGCAGCACCGGGGAGTGGCCATGCCAACCACGACGCCGCTCTTGTGACGGCGACTGGCGGCGGCGCCCGACCGACCTACGCGATCCTGCAGCTGGCTCTGGCTCTCTGTCACACCCATTTATCGACCAAATGGAATGCTTACCCTTATGTGCGCCCAGAGATCAATCACACATAAGTTCACAAATTATAACAGAAGTATCATGGCAAATGTTATTACATCACGATATTTAAACACTTAGTCTTAACACAAATGTAGCGGAAGTATAAATAAAAATCTCTCTCGTGGTAGCTCCAGTCACAGGTACATTGACTGGTTGACAGCAAGACTAGTAATCCTCAGGGAAGTAGGCGTAGTAGTCGCTATTACCTCCATCTGTTACCCATCCGGGATTTTATCCAAATAAGAAAAATAAACAAGCGTAAGTACATCTCGTACTCAACAAGTGTAACATGGGGTTCATGAGGCTCAAATAGGCATAATCATTGGTTTACCAGCATGTAGCTTTTAGTTAACATGATTTTAGCATATCAATAGCATCAAAAGGTCTCAATGTAAACAATAAACATATGATCCATGTGAAATGATTAATGAATAGCAAAAACATAAACATAAACAATTATTCAACTATTCCATAAGGGTCCAAGGCCACTCATGACCGTGAGCACGGCTGTTATAACAGTTCTACACTCTGCAGAGGTTGTACACTTTCACTGTGAGTCGTGTTACCCAAATGCCCGGGTTAATTACTCCCAAAACACTACCAAGGTGAGCAGGCAGGGTAAACACTATGAAGTCTTTCGAAGGTTCGTCTAACAAGTTAGGGCCATTAGATTCACTCGGCAAACAGATGTAGAGCCCCCCTTCCAAATGGCACAATAACCCGCAGCCTATACACATAAGGACAGAGGCCGCACTATACCCGATTCGTCAAGCCATTCTTACGCCAAAAAGGTTACCTCTAACAAGCTAGAACAGGTCCTTCTATATGACTAAAGCCAGAGCCATATAGCCCCCACAGTTGTACTGTAAGTCCCGGATTGTCGCTTATAGATGAGTCCTTATGGAGAGCAATTAGAGCATCAAAAACAACACACATGCTCTAATCCCCTTTATACAAGAATCAAAATCATATTATAATGTTTACTGCATATTCCTCTAATCAATTTACATGATCATAGTCCATGTTTAAGCACTAGCCATACTAATCAATGCATCATAATGGGTACCAAGGTATAGGATCAATCACTAAGTCATCCTTAACAAGGAATAAATGCATAATGACATTAATTGCATAATGTGGATAGGACAACAAGGATAATCCCATGCTATACTTGCCTTGCTCAAACTGGTCCTGAAGATCTTGCTCGTAGTAAGGCTCTTGATCTCCAACGAATTGCTCACCGTCTATACTCGATCAACCATTATCAACAACACACATCCAGAGGCAATCATGCATAGACAAACAAGACTATAATTAGAACAATACACCAACAGTAAGAAAATAAAATAAAAAGTCTTTAAAACGAATCTACAACTCGCTAGGATCACACAGACGCGAAGATCACGAAAAACGGAGCTAAAACGACAAAGTTATGAATTTCCAAATATTTGCTATAGAAAAATAAATACTTTAATTAAAACTCGAAAATAAATTAATCTAAGCCTACTGTACAGTTACACCATTAGATAGAGTTCGCAAATATGAATCTAACGCAATTTGAATGGATCAAATCGGAGTTAAAACGAAGATTCTACGGCTAAAACAATCTGAGTGGCAAATCTGTAAATATGAGAAAGCGTATTTTTCTTTTTCCGAAATGAATTACGTTTTCAACTAAACAAAGCGTATTTCACCGTTTTACGTTTTGGACCGCGGGTTACAAACTCAGAAACCTCAGGGGCTCTTTTACAAAAATACATGCGAACCGGTATCATCTATTATGATCCGTCCGATTCAAAATGAACGGACGAGATTGAATCGGGGAGAGAGAGAAAGAGAAAGCCGGCGGCCACAGTGAATCCGGCGGCGGCGCCATGGCCGGTTGAAGCCGAGCTCACCGAAGCTTGCAAAGAAGACCATCCCGAGCACCAAACGCCGAACCGAAGGCACCAAAAGAAAGAGCACATCACCGCGACCTTACCCCGCGCGAAAACGAGACCGGGGAGCAACCGGAGGGCGGCGGCTAGCTCGGCAAGGCGGCGGTGGAGGCGGAGCTCACGGCGAGCCAACCCTAGGCGGTCTTGGCTGCGGAAAAAGGTGGGATGAGGAGCGGGGAGGGCCGAGGGCTCCGTTTTATAGCTCCTAAGCATCACCGGTTATGGAAAGGAGGGAGATTCGAAGATCGAATCGGATCGGTTGAGGAAAGGAAAGAAGAATCCCGCCGGCATCGGGAGAAAGAAGAAACGAAAGTGGAAGACAGCCACTGACAAGCGGGTCCCACATGTCGGTGACACCAGGCGAACGCGGGCCGCGCGTGCGGGAATCAGGCTGGCGGGCCGCTGGCCGGCTCGGCCCAAGGGACGCGACGCGCGCGAGGAGAAGGAAGGAACTGGGCCGCCGAAGCGGGCCGGAAAGCTGGCTGCTGGAGGAATGGGGCCCGGTAAGTAAATTCTTTTTCTTTTCCAATTTTTCAAATCCATTTTTCAAATGATTTTCAAATCAAATTTGAATTCGATTTAAACCACTCAACACAAAACTCCAAATGCAGCAGCATGAATGCTCAATCATGTTTCTACCCTTATATTTGATTTTAAATTTATAAAATTATTCTTATTCTATAGTTGCATGCTTCACAAAAATAAATATAAAAATCACATTTTCCCTATTTTTCTTTTCTTCAAATTTTAGGGTGTTACAATTCTACCCCCCTTAAAATGAATCTCGCCCCGAGATTCGACCGGTGCTTACTCAAACAGTTGCGGGTAGGTTTTTCTCAGATCCTCTTCTCGTTCCCAAGTAGCCTCTTCTGCGGCATACCGATTCCACTGTACTTTACACATTTTGATTGTTCTACTTCTCGTGACTCTGTCCGCAGTCTCCAAAATCTTAACCGGAAACTCCTCATATGTAAGATCCTCCTTAACAGTGAGTTCCTCTATCGGAATCTGTTCTTCTGGTACTCGTAAACATTTCTTCAATTGTGACACATGGAACACATCATGTACACCTGCCAGACTCTCGGGTAATTCCAATTGATATGCCACTTCACCACGTCGCTCTATAATCTTGAAAGGTCCAATATATCTTGGTGCTAATTTACCCTTCATGTTAAATCTCTTCACACTTCTCATGGGTGACACTTTCAAGTAGACATAATCCCCTACCTCAAAAGTCAACTCTCTTCTGCGAGTATCAGCATAACTTTTCTATCTAGACTGGGCTATTTTTAGATTATCTCTAATCATTCTCACTTTCTTTTCAGCATCCTTTAACACATCAGGTCCAAACACTTGACTCTCCCCTGTCTGATTCCAGAACAACGGGGTCCTACACTTTCGTCCATACAGAGCCTCAAACGGTGCCATTTGAAGACTCTTCTGATAACTATTGTTATAAGAGAACTCTGCGTATGGCAAACTCTTATCCCAGCTAGTACCATATTGTAGAGCACAAGCTCTCAACATATCTTCCAATATCTGATTAATTCTCTCTGTTTGACCATCTGTCTGAGGATGATAAGCTGTACTAAAATTTAGTTTGGTCCCCAATGATTCATGTATCTTTTGCCAATAATGAGATGTAAACTGAGTACCTCGATCAGACACAATCTTCTTAGGAACTCCATGTAAACTCACTATTCTTTCCATATACAACTCTGCCAATTTCGCACTGCTATAAGTAGTCTTCACAGGCAAAAAATGAGCAACCTTAGTCAGACGATCCACTATCACCCAAATTGAATCATATCCTCTTTGAGTCCGTGGTAACCCAACTATAAAATCCATACCGACCTCTTCCCATTTCCACTCAGGTATCTGCATAGGTTGTAACAATCCTGCAGGCCTTTGATGTTCCGCTTTCACCCTTTGACAAGTGTCACACAAAGCAACATACTCAGCTACGTCTCTCTTTAAACCATACCACCAATATTTCTCTTTCAGATCTAAGTACATCTTAGTACTACCCGGATGTATGGAATAAGCTGACTCATGAGCTTCACGCAGAATTGCCATTCGGATTTCCTTATCTTCGGGCACACACAGCCTTTTCCCAAACCATAGCGTACCATTTTCATCCTTACGAAATCCCGGAGATTTTCCTTTCGCTATGTTTTCAGCTATCTCTCTCAACTTTTCATCCTTCTGCTGACCTTTACGGATTTCTTGCTCCAGAGTAGGCTCCAATACTAGTTCCACTGCATTAGTAGTAAATCCTAAGTTCAGATGCTTACACTCAGCACACAATTCCTTTGGCATAGGCATTACTTGTATTTCATTTGCATAACTCTTCCTACTAAGAGCATCAGCAACAACGTTGGCCTTTCCGGGATGATAATGCACTTCTAGATCATAGTCTTTTATCAACTCCAACCATCTACGCTGCCTCAAGTTCAGATCCGTTTGAGTGAAGATATACTTTAGACTCTTGTGATCAGTGTATATATCACTCTTGTGTCCAATCAAATAATGTCTCCATATCTTTAATGCATGAACTACTGCAGCTAATTCCAAATCATGAGTAGGGTAATTTAACTCATGCTTCCCTAACTGCCTTGATGCATATGCCACAACTCTACCTTCTTGCATCAGAACACATCCCAATCCCAATCGAGATGCATCACAATAGATAGAGAATGGTTTATTCAGATCTGGCAAAACTAAGACGGGTGCGGTAGTCAATCTTTTCTTTAATTCCTCAAAATTAGCCTGACACTTCTCGGACCACACAAACTTGGCATTCTTCTCCAACAATGCAGTCATTGGTTTTGCAAGCTTGGAGAATCCCTCTATAAATCTCCTATAATAACCAGCCAATCCCAAAAAGCTACGGATCTCACTTGCATTGATAGGTGGTTTCCAGTTCAATACATCTTTCACCTTGCCAGGATCTACTGATATTCCTCCATTTGAAACGATGTGACCCAGAAAAGAAACTTCCTTAAGCTAAAACTCACATTTACTCCTTTTTGCATATAGTTGGTGTTCTCTGAGCTTCTGCAAGACCAACCTCAAATGTTCAGCATGTTCTTCCTTCGTCTTGGAAAACACTAGTATATCATCAATGAATACCACTACAAACTTGTCCAGATATTCCATGAACACTTTATTCATTAAATACATGAAGTATGCAGGAGCATTAGTCAAACCAAAGGACATCACTGTATACTCATATAACCCATAACGTGTGGTAAATGCTGTCTTGGGTATATCCCTGGCATGAATCTTCAATTGATGATATCCAGAGCGAAGGTCAATCTTGGAGAATACACAAGCTCCTCTCAACTGATCAAACAGGTCATCAATTCTAGGCAATGGATACTTGTTCTTAATAGTAACCTCATTAAGAGACCGATAATCTACACACATCCTCTGAGTTCCATCTTTCTTATCCACAAAAATCACTGGTGCACCCCATGGTGAAGAACTAGGACGAATAAAACCCTTATCCTGTAACTCCTTAATTTGTTTCTTAAGTTCTTCTAATTCATTTACTCCCATTCTATATGGACGCTTAGCTATAGATGCAGTTCCAGGTAATAATTCAATAATAAATTCAATGTCACGGTCTGGTGGCATACCTGGCAATTCCTCCAGAAACACATCTGGGAACTCCTCCACAACTGGATCCTCCTGATTGGCACCATCATTGAGCTGGTTCACTGTAGCGGTCGCTTGTTTTTGCACTTTGACTTCAACCCTGATTCTATCACCCTTTGGTGTAGTCAGCACAACTGATTTATCCTTACACTGAATCTCTGCTTGTTGTTGCATCATCCAATCCATTCCCAATATAAGATCAATCCCAGCTGTCCTCAAGACTATAGGGCTAACTGTAAACTCTACCCCCCTTAAGTTGAGACTAATGGGAAGACAGCGATAAGATGCTGGCATGCTTCCACCAGGTGAGTTTACTAAGATAGGGTTCTTCATGGCACACAAATGGATTCTATGTATTCTAACAAATGATTGTGATATGAAAGAATGTGATGCTCCAGAATCAAAAAGAACAGTGGCAGGGGTAGAGTGAACATCGAACGTACCAAGCATAACTTCTGGCTCCTCCACTGCAGTTTCCTGGGACAAATGATTCACCCTTCCCGAGTTAAGTGCGGGCTTCTGGTGGCTGCTCTGTCTCTGGGGAGTCTGCTGGTTAGGCTTCTCCGGGCAGTTGTAAGACAAGTGACCTTCTTTTCCACAACGGAAACACCTGTTGGGAGTATTGGGAGCACTGGTCTTTGTAGGAGTGTTGTTGGAAGGACCCTGGCGCTGCACTTGATTCCCATTCTGCTGTGGTGGACGTTGATTGCTACTCTGTGGCTGAAATGGAGGACGTTGAGGGAACTGTCCACGGAATGGGGTCTGACCACGGTTCCACTGTCCAGAAGGAGGTCTCTGCTGAGTATTCTATTGGAAGCCAGTGCGTGGACGGGTGTTGCTATTGGAGGCTTGTCCCTGTAACCTCTTCCTCTTAGCATCCATTTCTTTGCGCTTGTTATCCACCACAATAGCGCGGTTCACAAGCGTCTGAAAGTTGGGATAGGTATTGGACATCAACTGCAACTGTAGCCCATCATATAATCCCTTCAAGAAGCGGCGCTGCTTATCATTGTCATTAGCCACCTCATGTGGAGCATATCGTGACAATTGAGCAAACTTGTCACGGTACTCAGCTACAGTCATTGACCCTTGGGTCAGGTTCCTGAATTCCTCCGCCTTCAATTCTATCATCCCTTCAGGTATATGGTAAGCCCTGAAGTTCTCTCTAAACTCCTGCCAGGTGACTGCAGGAGCATTAGCAGGACGACCATACTCATATGACTCCCACCAATCTTGAGCTTCTCCCTGAAGTTGCCCAGAAGCGAACAACACCTTCTGTCGGTCATCACATTGTGCAATGGTGAGTTGTTTCTCCACAGCACGAAGCCAATCATCGGCCTCCAAAGGATCAGCAGCATGTGTGAACACTGGGGGACGACCCTTCAAAAATTCACCACGCTTATCACGTGGTTGAACTCCAGCAACTGGCTGATTCTGCTGATTCTGCACCAGTTGTTGCATCAACTGCGTCTGTACTGCCAGCAATTGCTCGATAGTTGGTGGCGGTGGTGGTGGTGGATTCGGGGGAATGTTTCCACGACCTCTGCCTCTTCCTCTTCCGGCCATCTGCCACCCATAAACATGCAAACTTTAAGAAATCCAGGTTATCAACCACTTATAAGATTAAGGATGGGATCTGAAAGTTTTCTGGACGAGTAGCAATATTGACAGTTCAGTATTTCAATCATATCTCGGGCTACAGAAGTCCAAAAGAGGCGTGCTTTATATGGTTGGAAAGCTTATGAAATTATCCACAATTTCTATTCAGACCTCAAGACCAGATTCTGTCGTTAAGTCTATGAAAAATAAGGCGTAACAGAAACTGTTCCAGATTCCAGACTGTGCAGAAACTTTAACTTGTGAAAATTATATCTCCCGAACCAGATTATATAAAAAGGTGATTCCATGGCATTTGAAAGATGCTTGAGTCTAGTTTCTCTCATAAAAATTTCATAAATATTGCACGAACCGTTTTTAAACTATAGTAGAAACATCAGAGACTGCTCCAGAAAACAGCAAGGACAGAAACGAGATAATAACAAACCCAACTATTATTCCGTGACTAATAAACTTATTATTCTTTAATAATGGAACTTGTAGACATGCCTACAAGTCCAGACACTCAAACAAAGATCCAACTCACACATAAGCATAATAATAAAGCAACTAGCACACCAAGGTTCAAACCACACGACAGACTCGACTGACTCAACTGACGTTACTAAGAACGTTCTTATTACATAAAAGGACTCCTACTTCCTAAGGAAGTGGCTCATGCTCTAATTTCTCGTAGATCTTGGGCATGCCTTGGTTTGCTCGGAGCTCATCAATGGTTGCTTGGCATCTCTTGATAGTCTTCCCTTGTGTCCTCACCATCTCTTCTAGTTGCAGCTTCCTGTCCATCATGTCATAGACAAAGTTCACCATCACCCTAGGTAGTGGCTCTAGCTGCACTGGATCTGTCATAGCCCATCCAAGCTCGGGGTGTGCACGAGGAAGGAAGCGATGGATGTCATGCTTCATGAGGTTAAAGCGAAGATGGCGAAGACCCATACATGCTTCAAAAGCAGCATCTTCAATGCTATCCTCTATGGTAGCTCGATGTCCCACATGAGAGAACATCCTGTCCAGCTGATATGCCCCCTTGTCTTGCTTGTGTGCAAAGATGCTTGCCCTTGCCTTCCAGTACGTGCTCTCTAGTGGATGAGTGTACTCCCAGCAGACGTACTCCACAGCTGGATGCCAATCCGTGAAGTAAGCAGTGAGCATCCCCACTAGGCGAATATGAGACAGCATCCCCTCCATTCCTGTGGTAGATCCTCACAGTCCACCCCATTGGAGGAGGTGGCATATCTTCAGGAGCTTCATGTGGTGGAGACGGGGGTTGTACTCCTCCATTAGCTTCCTCCTCACCATCTTCAATCTCAACGATTTCTGGATCTTCTTCAGGCTCAGTCTCTTCCTGGGGAGGTGCTGGTGCTTGGACTGGTGCTACAGGGGTCTTCTCTTGTTCCTGAGGTTCTGGCTCTTGTGGCTCTTCAGTTGCAAGCAGGGCACGAGGTGGGTAGTATCCTCCAAAGCTGATGCGGGCAGTCTTACGGTCACGAGTCATCTACAGAATTTTTTAAATGAAGTTAGAATAGAGGCAAAATTTCGTAATAGAATGAGACATAAGAAGCATAAAAATTTATCAAATAACAAGAGCAAGATAGTGAGCATAAAAATAGTGTAAAGATGACACTACTTCGACCATTGCTAGCTAGGCTTGCGTCCTACAGTCAACAAGAGCTCTGATACCAATTTGTCACACCCATTTATCGACCAAATGGAATGCTTACCCTTATGTGCGCCCAGAGATCAATCACACATAAGTTCACAAATTATAACAGAAGTATCATGGCAAATGTTATTACATCACGATATTTAAACACTTAGTCTTAACACAAATGTAGCGGAAGTATAAATAAAAATCTCTCTCGTGGTAGCTCCAGTCACAGGTACATTGACTGGTTGACAGCAAGACTAGTAATCCTTAGGGAAGTAGGCGTAGTAGTCGCTATTACCTCCATCTGTTACCCATCCGGGATTTTATCCAAATAAGAAAAATAAACAAGCGTAAGTACATCTCGTACTCAACAAGTGTAACATGGGGTTCATGAGGCTCAAATAGGCATAATCATTGGTTTACCAGCATGTAGCTTTTAGTTAACATGATTTTAGCATATCAATAGCATCAAAAGGTCTCAATGTAAACAATAAACATATGATCCATGTGAAATGATTAATGAATAGCAAAAACATAAACATAAACAATTATTCAACTATTCCATAAGGGTGCAAGGCCACTCGTGACCGTGAGCACGGCTGTTATAACAGTTCTACACTCTGCAGAGGTTGTACACTTTCACTGTGAGTCGTGTTACCCAAATGCCCGGGTTAATTACTCCCAAAACACTACCAAGGTGAGCAGGCAGGGTAAATACTATGAAGTCTTACGAAGGTTCGTCTAACAAGTTAGGGCCATTAGATTCACTCGGCAAACAGATGTAGAGCCCCCCTTCCAAATGGCACAATAACCCGCACCCTATACACATAAGGACAGAGGCCGCACTATACCCGATTCGTCAAGCCATTCTTACGCCAAAAAGGTTACCTCTAACAAGCTAGAAAAGGTCCTTCTATATGACTAAAGCTAGAGCCATATAGCCCCCACAGTTGTACTGTAAGTCCCGGATTGTCGCTTATAGATGAGTCCTTATGGAGAGCAATTAGAGCATCAAAAACAACACACATGCTCTAATCCCCTTTATACAAGAATCAAAATCATATTTTAATGTTTATTGCATATTCCTCTAATCAATTTACATGATCATAGTCCATGTTTAAGCACTAGCCATACTAATCAATGCATCATAATGGGTACCAAGCTATAGGATCAATCACTAAGTCATCCTTAACAAGGAATAAATGCATAATGACATTAATTGCATAATGTGGATAGGACAACAAGGATAATCCCATGCTATACTTGCCTTGCTCAAACTGGTCCTGAAGATCTTGCTCATAGTAAGGCTCTTGATCTCCAACGAATTGCTCACCGTCTATACTCGATCAACCATTATCAACACCACACATCCAGAGGCAATCATGCATAGACAAACAAGACTATAATTAGAACAATACACCAACAGTAAGAAAATAAAATAAAAAGTCTTTAAAACGAATCTACAACTCGCTAGGATCACACAGACGCGAAGATCACGAAAAACGGAGCTAAAACGACAAAGTTATGAATTTCCAAAGATTTGCTATAGAAAAATAAATACTTTAATTAAAACTCAAAAATAAATTAATCTAAACCTACTGTACAGTTACACCATTAGATAGAGTTCACAAATATGAATCTAACGCAATTTGAATGGATCAAATCGGAGTTAAAACGAAGATTCTACGGCTAAAACAATCTGAGTGGCAAATCTGTAAATATGAGAAAGCGTATTTTTCTTTTTCCGAAATGAATTACGTTTTCAACTAAACAAAGCGTATTTCACCGTTTTACGTTTTGGACCGCGGGTTACAAACTCAGAAACCTCAGGGGCTCTTTTACAAAAATACATGCGAACCGGTATCATCTATTATGATCCGTCCGATTCAAAATGAACGGACGAGATTGAATCGGGGAGAGAGAGAAAGAGAAAGCCGGCGGCCACAGTGAATCCGGCGGCGGCGCCATGGCCGGTTGAAGCCGAGCTCGCCGGAGCTTGCAAAGAAGACCATCCCGAGCACCAAACGCCGAACCGAAGGCACCAAAAGAAAGAGCACATCACCGCGACCTTACCCCGCGCGAAAACGAGACCGGGGAGCAACCGGAGGGCGGCGGCTAGCTCGGCAAGGCGGCGGTGGAGGCGGAGCTCGCGGCGAGCCAGCCCTAGGCGGTCTTGGCTGTGGAAAAAGGTGGGATGAGGAGCGGGGAGGGCCGAGGGCTCCGTTTTATAGCTCCTAAGCATCACCGGTTATGGAAAGGAGGGAGATTCGAAGATCGAATCGGATCGGTTGAGGAAAGGAAAGAAGAATCCCGCCGGCGTCGGGAGAAAGAAGAAAGGAAAGTGGAAGACAGCCACTGACAAGCGGGTCCCACATGTCGGTGACACCAGGCGAACGCGGGCCGTGCGTGCGGGAATCAGGCTGGCGGGCCGCTGGCCGGCTCGGCCCAAGGGACGCGACGCGCGCGAGGAGAAGGAAGGAACTGGGCCGCCGAAGCGGGCCGGAAAGCTGGCTGCTGGAGGAATGGGGCCCGGTAAGTAAATTCTTTTTCTTTTCCAATTTTTCAAATCCATTTTTCAAATGATTTTCAAATCAAATTTGAATTCGATTTAAACCACTCAACACAAAACTCCAAATGCAGCAGCATGAATGCTCAATCATGTTTCTACCCTTATATTTGATTTTAAATTTATAAAATTATTCTTATTCTATAGTTGCATGCTTCACAAAAATAAATATAAAAATCACATTTTCCCTATTTTTCTTTTCTTCAAATTTTAGGGTGTTACACTCTCGCTCCAACTCAGCAAGTAGCGCTGCGGCCGCGGCTACCGCGGCCTAGGCCGCAGCCGCAGCCGCTGCCTCTGTAGCAGCAAGGCGCGTCACGCAATCATCGACTCTGGCACCCGCGGCGGTGCGCACTCTCGTGATCTGGCTGGCGGTGGACTTGGCGCTTGCTCACTCAAGAACCCTCTCGGCTTTGATACCAGATTGTTGGCCTGGTTAGATCTCAGATTCATATTTGGAACTACCAGAAAGGTAGCTTGGCCCTTGGCCGCTTGGATTGAATGGAAATGCAATGGCTTGTTTTTTTACAATGACACTCCCTTACCCTTTATAGGCAAAGGGGACTTCCACTTGCTACAGCATATTCTAACCACTAAAGTGGATGCTGACCATATTCATAACACTAGACTTGATTTGTGGGTTTTAAATAATTTAGATAACAATTAATGGGGAATTAGAATTTAGAAATTTTAGGAAGAATATTTGGTGATGCATTCATGCTGCTGCATTTATTTTATTTTATGGTGTGTTAGGCATTCTTAACGTCACTACCAAAAGTAGACTTAGTTTTCTAATTCTGATAACGGCGCCAAAAATGCCAAACCTATCCCTCATGCCACTTAAGCCAAGTTGTCATCCCCAGCATGACATGAGAGACGCGGTATTGAAATATGCATTTGCTCATCAAGATAAATAATAAAAGGGATATGCAAGTGCACAAATTAATACTGATGTAGCATTTTAACCGGGACGTATTCCAGGTATCGTTATTTATATTTTTACAACTGGGAAGGGATTTCTAAGTATCATGGTTGATAATGGAATGAGAATATGGAACTGAGTACACATCATTGCATGTATAACCGAGAGTATTTATCAATCTCTTTATACAGGTATAAATGTCACATTAAGTAAAGGTAAAGTGATAATGGTGACAAAGATAATTAATCTGATCAGCTAGCCACATATAATAATGATAAGCACCTCAACAGATATTCTAGCAAGTCATTAGCATGGAATTAGGATGAACTACAAAGATATTCCCTAAGTTATTATTAACTATAAAGTCTAGCATATCATAGTTAGTGCAATTATACTTGGCAATCATGGTGAGAAAAGACTATATCCATGCATAGTGAATATTAGCAAGGAAGATGAAGAACATAGCAATCACTCCCCTGTAATAGTGTTGCTCTGCCTGCCCTATACACGAGAGGGGGACTATATAAGAATCAACGAAGCTGTCACTATCGCGAACTACCCCACAATCCGGCATATAGGGTGCAATCGCAGATAAATACGGTATAGACACCACGTCTACACAATAATTATCATTCACCCACTGTACACATGGATAAACGCTATACGATCCTAGGCATGTATATAATTCCAATCTAACTAAGCCAAGCATATAACTATGATAAACTAAGAACAATATAATTGCAAATATAATCAAGTAGAGCAAAGTCATAATCAATATATTGAAATAGAACAAAGTCATATTCATAATATTGAAGAACAATGATGAACAATTGAAGAACAAGAGAGGAATTACCAAGAATCCTCTTGACAGATCCGGGAACCAATCGAAGATTGACTCCTTCTAGTTCTAATCCTATGTAGCTATGCTAACTAGAGATCTAGTTGATGTGGTGGCTCTAGGGCTTGATCAGAGGCTCTCCTCCTGAATTAGGGTTTGAAGTATGAGACGAGGGCCTCTCCTCCAGGGTCAGGGGCCTTGCTTATATAGCCCTTTCGGATGAATCTGGGCCGTTGGATCAAACCGACATTGATCATGCGGTTTTCCTTGATCCTCTAGGTCGGTGGAGCATAATCCTCGAGGCGGAGCCTGATTGGCTGAGCCAGCAGGGCGGGCGCCCTAGGGACTAGGGCGGGCGCCTTGTCCCCGGCTCTGTTACGCCTCCCGTTCGTTCTCGTGGCTTCTGGACTCTTCTAGATGTAAGATAATTACGTGTTCGGTTAATATCCCGTCATTAATCCGACATGTGGGCCTTTCTTCCGTATTTCCTGATAACCCCCTGCAGAAATAGATAAACAGCAAAACTCGTGGAATTCTGATTCTGTCAGATAAAACCCTAAGTCTAGGTGTTGGTTTCATTTGGATCCTTTTCTCTATTTATTTGATAGTTATAATTGATACTTAAGGACCGTCAACAAACTCCCCCAAGCTTACCTCTTGCTCGTCCCTGAGCAAGGAGAGACTCAGTAGTTGCTGAAATGCCTTTGAATTTTGACGGTACACATGCTTTCAAATAGAGTCTCATCTCTGAGTTAAAGTAAACTGTCAAGACTTAAAACTTACTCATTATACCTTTCACCATGGGGCTTGCAACCGTCACCTTTGTCTTGAGCGGTTAAAAGATAGAACAGTCTAGTCAAGCGCCATGTCTCTTATTCTTGATTAGCTATAGCTCTTGGAGTTTTTTGCAGATTTTCAAATAAAACTCAGAGATTCCTTGTATGACTCTCTCAGGTCTCTCTTTTGTGGTATTTCTGGATCCTCACCAAGGCAGTAATGATGTCTGCCTTCTCTCAAAGCAAAGTATGTAGTATTTGTGGTATAAGGCAGAGTGACATTGCCTTCTCTCTCATCCTATTCTAATAAGGCTTTTGATATCTGGAGCTCATCGGTGGGAGATAAAGTATACATACTTACAAGACATTTATTGCATAGTCAAACCATGGATCCAGAGAAACAAGCCAATAAGTCAAATCAAGATGTGCATGTGTGGCGAATAAATGGTGTATGGTGGTAGTGATGATAACAATGATGAAAGTCTAATTCTACTTTTGCTCTTTTTGAGGGGATACATACCTTTCTTGCTTTTAAAGCTCTTGAGGAGAATGAGGTGCTCTATATGTTCTTTTTTTTCCTCTCAGGTGGGTATCTTGTACCCCTAATTCTACTGTCGGACACTTGTCCATTTTTACCTCTCTTCTCACACTTTTTCTTTTTTTTTCATCGAGGTTCCGAGCACTTGCTCCTTTTTATTTCCTCATATCTTTTTCTTTTCGAGGTTCCGGGCACTTGCCCCTTTTTATTTCCTCATATAGAGCACTCATCTCCTTAGAACAATATAGAAAGTGGTAGTAACCAAAATAGCTTGAGCATTTATTTCACAGGGGATAACAAGAATGGGAAAATATTTTTGGCTATTCTCTCCCGGATTAGGAGTAGAATAATTTTATGTGGATCTGGAGATGAGAATGAGTGGATATATGTGGATGCGTACTTCCGGAGTAGAAGCAGCATGTATGAGTGATCGTGCAAGTGAATCTTGATTTTAACCGTATGACAAGCTCCTAAGGGTCTACACAGCTTGACTACACTCAATGCTCATAAGCAGTAAAAAGTAAAGGTATGGCTTAAAGTCTAGCAAGCATGTATGTATGGCTGTGGTAGGAACTTAAACTCTCATCATACAGGAACTCATCATGTAACATTTTAAGATTTTCAAAGATAAAATTCTCCAGAATTCTAGCATCTCTAGGAATAGATAAACAGCAGCTCAACCTTCCCATATCATATCCGTTAACAACTTAGACTTTAGATCAAGTTCTCTTCCCACAAGTTCAGGTTTAGAGCAAGCTTTAAATGATAACAGTTATGTAAACTTAGAGAGAGAACTTCAAATTTGAAAATTAGGCAAAGCAACTATTCATCATATCCATGCTAGAGTTTTATTATTATTTAGATTCAGTTTAGCATAGCCACTTTATTTATTTATTAAAACACACTAAGCAAAAGATATAGGTATATATATATAAGCACAAAATCTTTATTTGGTTTTTTTTCATAGTTATGTATATTTTTATTTTTATAGGGTAGAAGTATATATAAATATAAAGATAAAGATAGAAATACTTAGCAAGATAATGGGGGTGCTCTCCCCCAAGCTGGATCTTGACATAATCTCTTCTGATGTAGCTAGCAGATGGCGGAGGTGTATTTGAAAGTCGGCAGCACCCTGACAGCGATTAGAATGTCCTCTGTCTGCTAGTCTCCTTGAATTATGTGAAGCTCAAATAGACAACAAAGCTTTGTGGAACTGATTAAGTGTTAGCATAAATATCTAGCCTTTATCATGCTGAGCCTCCTTGATTTTTTTTACGTTTTTTTTATTTTATAAAGCAGAAGAAAATATTTATGTATTTATTATATATATATTTTTTTTTATGCCACCACAGTGAATGTACTTATGGGTTTTATGCCACTCGCATACTCACATGGGGCTTTAGGGTTTTTAACATTTTTATTTTCTTTTTAAGATAGTATGAATATGATTAACTAAGCAAACTATTTAAGATAAAGTAAATAATTAAAAGGAAAGGATAACTACCAAGTTACCTCTTGGCAAGGCGTTCGGTGTTTTTAAGTCCTCCAAACGGGACTCTTATTCGTTCAGTCGTCCTGGGACTTGGTGGATGGCGTAGTCGGTGGTTTCGGCGGCGCCTCTTCTTCATGTACAACTGTCTTTTCTTTCCATACCTGTCTCGGTGCTTTGGTCTCCTCAGGACAGTGTTGGTTGAGTGGTATGTCTTCAGATCTTACCACTTCTCCTTCATAATCTGCCCATCCGTCCTTGATGACCTGTTGCTTCTGATTGTGGTTATGTCGCCTTCTTCTTGTTCTGACCTGCTTGGATTCTTCAAATACATAATTAGGGCCAGTAAAGTAAAGACGTACCTTCTCAGAGGGGAAGTGCATGTGGACTTCTCCAGTTCCAATGTAAATGATTGCTTTGACAGTACTAAGGAATGGTCTTCCAAGGATGATGGGTGGATCGTATTCATCTTCTCCCATGTCAATAACCTGAAAGTCTGTATGGACAAAGTGATCGTCTATCTTGACAGGGACGTCAGTTACTGTACCTTCGACCTGTCGGAATGTCTGATCTGCCATCTGGAGCTGAATATATGTTGGGTTTAAGGGCATGGTTCCGAACAGAAGTTCATAGGTGACCTTGGCCATTATGTTGACGCCCGACCCAGTGTCGCAAAGTGTCTTGTAGAAGTGGGACCCATTAATGGAGCAATAAATGCTTGGCATACCTGGGTCGTCCTTCTTAGGCAAGAATGGTGACTTGAGTTGGCGATCTTGGCCTTTGTGCACGGCAGTGACCATCTTAGCTGTCTCGGTCCATACTTGCTTCTTGCTCTTGTTCCTCCTGTTGGTCCTCTTCCTTGGTTCATATTGGGGTTGCTCTAGGATTTGTGCGGTCTTGTTCTTGAAGGAAAACGTTTCCTTCCTCCCCTTGATGTAGAAACTGATCTTGGCAGCACTAGCGTAGATGACAGCTCCCGTGGTGTTCAGGAATGGTCTCCCTAGGATGACGGGAGCCCTCTCATCAGAACCGGTCTCTATCACTACGAAGTCTGCTGGAGCGTACGAGGAACCCACTCGGACACAGATGTTCTTCAATATTCCTCTCGGGAAACTCAGTGTCCTATCTGCAAGCTGCAAACACATGGTTGTTTCTAATAATGGTTGTGAAAAGAGTTTTTCATAGAGTACCTTGGGCATGATGTTGACGCTGGAGCCAAAGTCACAGAGTGCTTCTGGGAAGTCTCGCATGCCGATGGAGATCGGGATGACGGGGCGTCCTGGATCGCCTCTCTTGACCGGCAGACGGTCAGTACTTACTTCCACGATAGGGTTACTCCAGTAATCTCCTGCATCAAACATGTCTACAAGATTTGCAGATTCTAGTCCTTCCGGTTGTGATGGTATACCGGGGTTAGTAGCAGGAACAGCAGCAGCTATTTGATTAAACTGAGATTCAATCATTTTATTAAAGCTAATCTGATTCTTGATGGCAGTAGAGAAATTATCCATTCTATTATTTATATTTTCTAGTATTTTATCATTAGATGCCAATTTCTTAGACAGGTTATCCATTAGCTTTCCTTGGTTGGATACTAACTCTCTCAAAGGTGGATAATTATTATTATTATTGAAAGAATTGTTACCTTGGTAATTACCTGAGTAGTTAGGCCTCTGTTGATTCCAACCTTGATTCTGCTGAGGACGGTTGTAGTAGTTGTTGTCGTTATTGTTGATGTAGTTCACGTCCTCCAGCAACTCAGGACAGTGATTGCCCGAGTGTCCAGTACCTCCACACTCCTCACAAGTCATGTGGGAGTCGTAGACGTGCATGACTTCTTTCTTTTCTCCAGCTCGATCATCGAGCTTCTTCATGAGTAGGTCTAGCTTGGCAGACAGCATGTCTACCTCCTTGAGCTGGTGCATACCTCCACCTCTCTTGCGTGTCTGAGTTCTTTCTTCATTCCAACCTTGGTTGGATGCCATCTTCTCCACAAGAGCTGTGGCTTGAGGTATGGTGAGTGATAGGAATGCTCCTCCAGCTGCAGCATCCATGGTTTTACGGGCACTGTTAATGAGCCCATGATAAAATGTCTGCATCAGTAGCCAGTTTTCCATTCCATGATGGGGACATTCTAGGATGTAGTCTTGGAAACGCTCCCATGCTTCTGGAACGGATTCATCATGTTGTTGCTGAAAACTTGTAATCTTCCCACGGAGAGCATTGGTCTTGCCCATGGGAAAGAATTTGGCCAGAAAGTTCGTGGAGCAGAGTGCCCACGTAGTGTTCTTCTCCTTTGTAGCGTAGAACCACTGCTTCGCTCTCCCCAACAGTGAGAATGGAAAAAGGCGAAGTAGTATGGCGTCTCTGGGGACTTCAGCCATGGTGAAAGTGCTGCAGATCTCCAGGAAGTGTTGAAGATGAGCACTAGCGTCTTCATGTGGCTTCCCACAGAACTGGTTAGCTTGCACCATGTTGATGAGCCCAGGCTTGAGCTCAAAGTTGCGGTCGATCTCCCCAGCAGGTCCAGTGCGGATGTTGTCCGTAGTGGGAGCTGAGAACTCACGGATCGACTTGTTCGCCATGGCTTCGAATTCAGTCGACAAATTCTGGATGAAACTTCGGCGGTCTTCGGATTTGGATGAAGCTTTGTGCTGAAGTGTTGACGATGTCTTCTTGAGCTTGGCTCTTGTTCTTCTGAATAAGGCTTCGGGATCGTCAACAAAGTTGTCTGGAAGATGTCTTCTATTCATGCATCACCCTGCAATAAATAATCAAAATGGAAAATACAGGGGTAAAACTGTATAAGAGAATTGATAAGCTCGATCAGATTAGTGATGCAAATGATGACTCAAAGTTCCATATTCATTCCTACTTAGTAATCAACCTTCCCCGGCAATGGCGCCAAAAATGCTTGTTGGGCATTCTTAACGTCACTACCAAAAGTAGACTTAGTTTTCTAATTCTGATAACGGCGCCAAAAATGCCAAACCTATCCCTCATGCCACTTAAGCCAAGTTGTCATCCCCAGCATGACATGAGAGACGCGGTATTGAAATATGCATTTGCTCATCAAGATAAATAATAAAAGGGATCTGCAAGCGCACAGATTAATACCGATGTAGCATTTTAACCGGGACGTATTCCAGGTATCGTTATTTATATTTTTACCACTGGAAAGGGATTTCTAAGTATCATGGTTGATAATGGAATGAGAATATGGAACTGAGTACACATCATTGCATGTATAACCGAGAGTATTTATCAATCTCTTTATACAGGTATAAATGTCACATTAAGTAAAGGTAAAGTGATAATGGTGACAAAGATAATTAATCTGATCAGCTAGCCACATATAATAATGATAAGCACCTCAACAGATATTCTAGCAAGTCATTAGCATGGAATTAGGATGAACTACAAAGATATTCCCTAAGTTATTATTAACTATAAAGTCTAGCATATCATAGTTAGTGCAATTATACTTGGCAATCATGGTGAGAAAAGACTATATCCATGCATAGTGAATATTAGCAAGGAAGATGAAGAACATAGCAATCACTCCCCTGTAATAGTGTTGCTCTGCCTGCCCTATACACGAGAGGGGGACTATATAAGAATCAACGAAGCTGTCACTATCGCGAACTACCCCACAATCCGGCATATAGGGTGCAATCGCAGATAAATACGGTATAGACACCACGTCTACACAATAATTATCATTCACCCACTATACACATGGATAAACGCTATACGATCCTAGGCATGTATATAATTCCAATCTAACTAAGCCAAGCATATAACTATGATAAACTAAGAACAATATAATTGCAAATATAATCAAGTAGAGCAAAGTCATAATCAATATATTGAAATAGAACAAAGTCATATTCATAATATTGAAGAACAATGATGAACAATTGAAGAACAAGAGAGGAATTACCAAGAATCCTCTTGACAGATCCGGGAACCAATCGAAGATTGACTCCTTCTAGTTCTAATCCTATGTAGCTATGCTAACTAGAGATCTAGTTGATGTGGTGGCTCTAGGGCTTGATCAGAGGCTCTCCTCCTGAATTAGGGTTTGAAGTATGAGACGAGGGCCTCTCCTCCAGGGTCAGGGGCCTTGCTTATATAGCCCTTTCGGATGAATCTGGGCCGTTGGATCAAACCGACATTGATCATGCGGTTTTCCTTGATCCTCTAGGTCGGTGGAGCATAATCCTCGAGGCGGAGCCTGATTGGCTGAGCCAGCAGGGCGGGCACCCTAGGGACTAGGGCGGGCGCCCTGTCCCCAGCTCTGTTACGCCTCCCGTTCGTTCTCGTGGCTTCTGGACTCTTCTAGATGTAAGATAATTACGTGTTCGGTTAATATCCCGTCATTAATCCGACATGTGGGCCTTTCTTCCGTATTTCCTGATAACCCCCTGCAGAAATAGATAAACAGCAAAACTCGTGGAATTCTGTCAGATAAAACCCTAAGTCTAGGTGTTGGTTTCATTTGGATCCTTTTCTCTATTTATTTGATAGTTATAATTGATACTTAAGGACCGTCAACATGGTGTGGACTTTATTTTATTTAATTTGGATTTGAAACTCTATTTAAAAGGTTTTGAAAACAAATAAAAAAAAGAGAAGAAAACTTACATGTGTTGCTGGCGGCCCGGACGGCCTGTTTACCTTTCTTTCGCTCTGGGCCGCGAATTGGGCCAAAGCCGTTGGCCGCTTCTCCTTACCGCATGTGTGGGCCGGCCCAGCGAAGACAGGCCGCCTCTCCCTTTCTGCAGTCACTGACGAGTGGGTCCCAGGTGTCAGTCGCTTCTTCCTCCTCACATAGCCGAGACGGATTCTTCTCCGGCTCGAGTTGTGTTGGAGATCGTGGGAACCGATCCTGATTTTATTTTTTTGTGTGTGCTGCAAGCCGAGCCCCCCTATAAGAAGGAGAGTGTAACGGAACTGTCCAAATTATAAGAGCACAAGTTCAAAAACAATTGCCGAAATGATCAAATTCTCAAACTTGAGCCCATATAACTACGGTAGTCCACGAAATCGCGAGGGATTTCAAACCAAACTGAGAGCAACCAGATCGTAGTGATTCAACATAACACAACACTTGTTACAATAGTTCAAAAGTAATCTCATACATCGGAGTACGAATATTTTTATTACAAAACCAAAGTAAAGATTAGCGGAAGCAACATAATTTCTGAAACCATTTTAAGTCAAATACTGTCAGTACATAGTCATATCCGGCAAAAGCATACCAGAAGAGATACTACAGAGACCACGCCCATATGGTCTAGTCTTCACGCCCACATGGTGAAGACAATACTTGCAGCAACAAGTACGAATTTGCTACCTGCAACAGGTGGGAATAAACCCTGAGTACGAGAAGGTACTCAGCTAGACTTACCCGTCAAAAACCAGAAATAAAGTGACACCAAGGATTATGCAAGGCTGATATAAGTGGGGCTAGCTTGACTCATTTGCAGAAAAGCTTAATACGGATAAATAATCAATATATGCTTAAGTATCAAGTTGATCATCATTAACTTGAGAACTAGATTAGCACCTGTACTAAAGCACTCACTTTATTAGGATCAAACAATATTAACCATAGCAGGTATAATAAGGCTATCATCATTATCATCAATTCTGAACCATCATTAATCATTAGTGTATCTACGCTGGAGATAACCAGTCAAGTTTCTCACTAACCGGGAGAGACAGCGACTCGAATCGATTCCAACTCAGCTGAGGGGGTATTCCTGACACTCACCCGGCAAACCCCGCTAAAGGCAGCCGTAGATAACCTTTGGTACAACTCAGGGTGGGCCTGAATAGCGCCGCGTTCTCGGGGATACCAGTGGCTAGGATGCTCAGGACTTTTAACTCACCTGCCCTTGGACCCTCTGGCTCCCTTCCGAGGTGACTTTCACTTTTTGACTTCGCAGCCTGAGTTGAGCTACTAGGCTTCGCGGTCGGCAACCTCAGGCCAGCCAGCTAAATGTCAGGCATGCGTTCAAAATGACATAGAAGGCTCTAGGTCTCATTCCTTAATCAACATAGACGGGGATAGATCCACACTCAAGACCTCCATGCCTTGGTGCTTCACTATCGTCATCCCACCCTGTCTCATTTCATTTTATTAACACATGGTTCACTTCCACGATAGCAAATATAGCCAACCGTGACCTGATAAAGCCCTATATCTTGCAGGTGATAGGAAATCACCCGACTTCTACCGGTCTACTTTAGCAGGGCTAAGCATAGATACGATCCTATCTACTTAGGATTCAAGGTTCGAATTGCTAGACAAGGAGTGTTATCAATGCAGCAAGGGTTTCCAGCCAACTCCTATCACGTAATGCAACAATACATATAACATGTATAGATAGATAATTGCTTTGAAAGTAGGAGGCTTATAATGCTCCGGGGCTTGCCTTAACCGAAAGAAGAGAGATCGAGGTTCGGCTTCAAGAACGGTTCCCACGTCTTCTCCGGCTTCGTCGGACTAGACCTCCAGTTTTCGAACGGACTTCAACTTCGGGTCCCACGCCCAGCGGGACTTCGCTCGTAACATGATTCTTGGCACACCTATTGCATATATATGCATCCAATGAATTTCATGTATGCATCCAAAAATGACATGATGATTTATGGACGTGCATGAATGATGTGAAGATGAATGCAATGACATTGCAACGTTGTAAGCACAAAACCAAGTTATGTGGTGCTCTATTCAAATCACTTCAAGCTTAGGTGCAAATTTCCTCTCCGGTATTAACACGTTTGAACACCTCTAAGAAACCACTAAGTGCCACAAGGTTAAGACCAAACACACACATAACAATATTCCAGAAATTTAGTATTTACAACATATTATCAACAGTAGCTAAGAAAACTCACAACTGGAGTTCTACCAATCCAAATGACCTGAAAGAGGACATTCTGGAAAGCTTAGGAAATTGTCTACATTTTATTTATAAACATCTAAGCATGATTTCATTATCTACCAAGTTAAAATAGCATATGTGCAGAATCTGTTCTAAAAGATAGAAAGCACTTCCAAAACTGAACCCAGCTTGGAACGGCTGTCATTTCTAAACTATACATCCAAATGCTACCAAAATTTACCAGCAACTAGTTCATGAGGTTATTAACAACTTTGTTATAGTTACCCAAGCATGAAAACATCATTAACATAGGTTAATTCTCTTAACTAGCAAATCTGTCCAGAAATGGCAGATTCACTAAATTAAATAATTAATGACGATTCAAAAGCACAATTGGACCAAACCAAGTTTACCAACTTGTTGTGCATCCAAAGGAACATTAGAAAGTATAGTGCCAACTTCTAAATAAATTATTTAATATTCTTTTATAATTTATTTAGTTAATTAGGTGATTAAAGAAACATACAGTAAAACTATATATAAAAATCTACAAAAATTACAGTAGCCACCTAATGCTTCACATAGGCTACCATAAAAATTTCCAATCAATTGGATGAGCAGAACTTGATATATAAAAAATAACAGATGACATGTCTATTTCTAGCATAAATAGGAAACCCTATTGAAAAGTATCAAACAACCGAACATAAGAACAACACTTACCAAGTTTCACCCGTACTGGATCTATAGAAAAAGTATGAAAATTCACACAAGATCCATTCAAGCAAACAAGATAATTGTATAACTCCACCAAACCACATCCAAATTGCATGAAAATTTAACCATAAGCTATTCATGGTATGAGCAGTTCACTATAAAAATTTCATGTCATTTGGAGGTTCACAGAAAGAGATATCATTTTCTCCTTTTTCTACATGAACAAAAGATATAATTAATAACTATTTATTTCATCACAAAACATGGCACACATTATATTTTTATAATAAACTAGACCTCACATAGAGCACAACACATTTTGAACCATATAATTTGGAGCTACCAATCAAGAGATATGAATTTTTGAAGCTAGCATCAAATCTGTGAAATAAGTAAAAACAACACCACTTTCTAAACCTAACTGGGCCGGCCCCGCTTAACCGTTTGGCCTCGCACGCAGCTCAGCCCAGCACATGGCTCGGCCCAGCGCGTGGCTCGGCCCAGCTTGCTGGCTCAGCCAAAGCCGAGACAGGGGGACGCCGACACGCGGGCCCTGCACACCAGAGAGAGTAGAGCAGGGGAATGGTAGGCCGCCGGCGGTAACTCATCGCCGACAAGGTCTCAGGCGCCGGTGAGGGCACCGGCGTGCTCTACTCACCCAGGCGGGTAGCAGGATGAGTTGGAGTGGAGCGCAGGACCACTGGAGAGGCTTGCCGGCGTGCGTGGCTGGCGGCAGTGATCCGGCGGCGGCGTGCCGGCGGTAGAAGGCACGATGGTCACCGGTGAGGGGCTCGCTAGCTGCACGACATCCCGGTGACTCCGTTGCACACAAGCACATGCACGGAGGTGCTATGGAGGGGCGGGACCACGGCGAGCGCTCGCGCGGAGGAGCTCCGGCGAGGTCACCGCGGTGGAAAACGGAGCAGTGCGGCCATGCCGGTGCTCGGATGGCTCCACGGAGGGAATGGCGAGGTGGAGGAGGTTCAGGCGGGGCTTCGTGTGGTTGGGATAGGGCAGAGGCATGATGGCAGCGGCTCACGAGCTCGGCGAGCTCGCGGTGGCGGGGGCGCCTCGGTGCTCCGCCCTAGCAAGCGCGGCAAGGGCGAGGGAGGGAATGGAGGGAGTGGGCAGCAGGAGGGGCGGCGTGGCGTCTAGGCGAGGCGCTCGGACCAGCTGGTGGACACGCACTGGCAGAGGGCTTGCCAAGTGGCGAGCACGACCTAGCGCTGTCGGCCACCGCGCCCAGACCGAGATGGCCATCAGGCTTGCCATCAATGTCTGACAGCCCGAATTGGACACTGCATATCTCCTCAACGAGCCCGATTCAGTGGTAGGTGGTAACAACAATTTGGTAGAGCTACAGTCGTACTACAACATAGTCAATTGGAGCTTGGACTAATTCGGTTTATTTAGGGAGTTACAGCTCTCCAAAGTAGGTCACAAGAAAACGGAAACAGAGTTTCAGTTAGAACGATGACTGACAGCCGATAATGATCGAAGCTTAACTCCAAAACCAGCCCGAGTTAGAGATAGGTGACATTATCAAACTTGTAAAGCTATATGAGATCTCCAATTTTGTCAATATGGACTTGAGCTAGTTCAGCCTAGATTAGTAACTACAGAACCCTAAAGTGGAGCACCTTGAAACTGTGACTGCATTAGGACTCAGGAAAATTTTCTAAGTGTTATAACAGCACTTCAAACTGACTTGTGGGCCCTGTTTGAGGATGTTCTATCCATTTTCATGAGATGGTCATATTGAGACTTTTGTTCCTTGATAAATTGGCTACAACTTTGGTAAAGGGTTCACATCCATGCAAGATCTCTAGGTACCACTTTTAAATTGGTCAAAGCAGATCAGTGCTAAGGTCAAAATGGGGTCAAACCTAGTCAAATTGGATTTTGGCCAAAACATGAATATAGACCCTAGCTCATTTTGCTCCACTAACATATCAAAGTGGTAGTTGTGACTGCGCCTAATGGAGATAAAATCAATGTGGATGTAGCAATGCAGAAGCAACCAACCGCGGTGGTGAATCAGATTGAAGATACTATTAAGGAGAATTCAGTGATTGAGGAATTTCCGGATGTTTTCCCTGATGAATTGCCAGGTATGCCACCTGACCGAGACATTGAATTTCTTATTGAATTATTACCTGGAACTGCACCTATAGCCAAACGACCATATAGGATGGGAGTAGATGAATTAGAAGAACTTAAGAAACAAATTAAAGAATTACAAGAAAAAGGTTTTATTCGACCTAGTTCATCACCTTGGGGAGCACCAGTTATTTTTGTTGATAAGAAAGATGGTGGTCAGAGGATGTGTGTTGATTATCGGTCGCTAAATGAAGTAACTATCAAGAATAAGTATCCTTTGCCCCGGATTGATGACTTGTTTGATCAGTTGAGAGGTGCTTGTGTGTTCTCTAAGATTGATTTACGTTCTGGTTATCATCAGTTGAAGATTCGTGCCTCTGACATTCCAAAGACAGCTTTTACTACAAGGTATGGATTGTATGAGTATACTGTTATGTCGTTTGGATTGACCAATGCACCTGCATACTTTATGTACATGATGAATAAGGTGTTCATGGAATATTTGGATAAGTTTGTGGTGGTATTTATCGATGATATACTGGTATTTTCCAAGACAGATGTAGAGCATGCTGAACATTTGAGGTTGGTATTGCAGAAGCTTAGAGAGCATAAACTGTATGCGAAGCGAAGTAAATGTGAGTTTTGGTTGAAGGAAGTTTCTTTTCTTGGTCATATTGTTTCTAATGGAGGTATATCGGTGGATCCAAGCAAGGTGAAGGATGTATTGAATTGGAAACCACCTACTGATGTTAGTGAGATTCGCAGTTTCTTGGGTTTGGCTGGATATTATAGACGGTTCATTGAAGGGTTTTCTAAACTTGCTAAACCTATGACATCTCTGTTAGAAAAGAATGTTAAATTTGTGTGGTCTGATAAATGTCAAGCTAGTTTTGAGGAGTTGAAGAAGAGGTTGACTACAACGCCTGTTTTGGTTTTACCAGATTTGAGTAAGAAGTTTTCCATTTATTGTGATGCTTCTCGTCAAGGTTTGGGATGTGTTCTTATGCAAGAAGGCAGAGTTGTGGCTTATGCATCTAGACAGTTGAGAAAGCATGAGTTGAATTATCCTACACATGATTTGGAGTTAGCAGCTGTTGTTCATGCTTTAAAGATTTGGAGACATTATTTGATTGGACATAAGAGTGATATATACACTGATCATAAGAGTTTGAAGTATATTTTCACTCAGTCAGATCTGAATTTGAGGCAACGTAGATGGTTAGAGTTGATCAAGGATTATGATATTGAGATACACTATCATCCTGGTAAGGCTAATGTTGTTGCCGATGCTCTTAGCAGAAAGAGTTATGTCAATGAGATGCAAATGTCGTCTATATCAAGTGAATTGTGTGCTGAATTTGAACACCTGAACTTGGGAATTGTTACCAATGCAATGGAGTTGGTGATAGAACCTACACTAGAGCAAGAGATATACAAGGGTCAGTTGAAGGATGAGAAACTGAAGAAGATAGCGGAAGACATAGTCATTGGTAAGTCACTAGGTTTCCAAATTGATGATAATGGAACTCTTTGGTTTGGAAAAAGGTTGTGTGTACCTGAGGATCAGGCTATTCGGCAAGCAATTCTTCGTGAAGCTCATGAATCAGCTTATTCTATTCATCCTGGTAGTACTAAGATGTATCTGGATCTCAAACAGAAGTATTGGTGGGTTGGATTAAAGCGTGATGTGGCTGAGTATGTAGCAGTATGTGACACGTGTCAGAGGGTAAAAGCTGAGCATCAGAGACCTGCAGGATTATTGCAACCAATGAAGATTCCTGAGTGGAAGTGGGAAGAAGTTGGTATGGACTTTATAGTGGGGTTACCTCGTACTCAGAAAGGTTATGACTCTATTTGGGTGATAGTAGATCGGTTAACTAAAGTTGCTCATTTTATACCGGTTAGAACTACCTATCAAGGACCAAAATTGGCAGAGTTGTATATGGAGAAGATAGTGTGTTTGCATGGAGTTCCGAAGAAGATTGTATCTGATCGAGGTTCGCAATTTACATCACATTTTTGGAAGGTTGTACATGAATCTTTAGGAACTAAGCTGAATTTTAGTACAGCATATCATCCACAGACAGATGGACAGACTGAAAGGACCAACCAGGTATTAGAGGATATGTTGAGAGCCTATGCATTGCAATATGAGACTAGTTGGGATAAGAGTTTGCCTTATGCAGAATTTTCTTACAATAATAGTTATCAACAGAGTCTTAAGATGGCACCGTTTGAAGCTTTGTATGGACGTAAGTGTAGAACTCCATTATTTTGGGATCAGACAGGTGAATCTCAGGTGTTTGGTACAGATGCTCTTAGAAACGCAGAAGATCAAGTACGAGTGATTCGTGAGAATTTGAGAGTGGCACAGTCTCGTCAGAAGAGTTATGCTGATAATAGGAGAAGAGATCTAGTTTTTGAAGTAGGTGATTATGTTTATTTGAAGGTGTCACCTATGAGAAGTGTGAAGAGATTTAACATGAAAGGTAAACTAGCACCAAGGTATGTTGGACCATTTAAAGTTATTGCTAGACGTGGGGAAGTTGCTTACCAATTAGAGTTGCCTGAGAATTTATCTGGGGTGCATGATGTGTTTCATGTTTCACAACTTAAGAAGTGTTTGCGGGTGCCTGAGGAACAGATACCTTTAGAAGAGTTGATTGTTAAGGAGGATCTTACATATGAAGAGTTTCCAATTAAGATTTTAGAGACTGCTGAGAGGGTTACTCGAAGTCGGGTTATTAAGATGTGCAAAGTACAGTGGAATCGATATTCAGAGGCAGAGGTAACTTGGGAAAGAGAGGATGAATTGAGGAAATCATATCCGCAGTTGTTTGAGTAAGCAGTCCAATCTCGAGGACGAGATTCTTTTAAGGGGGTAGAATTTGTAACACCCAAATTTTAGAGATAACAAAATTGGAATAAGTTAGATAATAAATAATTACAAAACTAAAATAATAATAAATTATATTTGTGTTGCATTCATGCTGTTGCATATATTTTTATTGTGTGGTGTGAATTTGTTATATTTTATTTTATTTTATTTTGGATTAGAATGTATTTTAAATATTTTTTGAAAGCAAGTAAAAAAAAGGAAAAAGCTTACCTGCTGCTGGAGGCCGGAAGCCTCAGGTCGGCCTGTTTGCCAGCGGCCGTGTTGGGCCTCGGCAGGGGCTGGGCGGTGTCCTTCGTGGGCCGGTCCGATAAGCCGCGCAGCGGCCCAGTTCAGCCCAAGCCCAGCTGACGCGCTCCTCCCCTCCCTCTTCCGCTGACATGTGGGGTCGGCTTGTCAGCCGTATCTTCCTCCTCCAGCCGTGTTCAAGCCGGACACGAACACCGGTTACCACCGCCCAAATCTTGAATCTTGAGTTTCCTAATCGAATACGGTTATGTGAGGCTATTAATAGGTTGCATAGGATCTCTAGTTTCCGTTTTTTAACTAAAACGCTAGGGTTGCCACGGGAAATCGAGCTTTAGGGTTTGGGTTCGTTGGAGGCCGGCGGTGGTTCGGGTAGGGAGCTTTCGGGTGGATTTTGGGTCGAATTCATCGCCTAGGTGAGTTCGTTAGTTCCTCCTCTTCCTTCCCATGTGCTTCTTTTGAATTCTTGTGTAATCTACCGTGATTTTGAAGGTCACCGTCGGTCGGCAATGGCGCCGTCGCCCTATACTCGTCGCGGGTAGAGTTTGGGTTACCGTGGTTAGTTTTTTTTTTTAGTAGATGAGATCGCGTGGAGTTTCTCCACCGATTGGAGTTAGTAGGGGGGTGAGTGGTGGTCGGAATATGCGGGGCCGACGGACTCCGGCGAGCCGAGGGTGTCGGCCATGGAGGCCGCCGGCCGGATTGGGAGAAGATGACCGACTTCATCTTCATGTCTCTCTCTGATGAATGGTAGCCGTCCATTTGACGATCAACGCATGAGATTAGATGATACCTCTTCGCGAGCAGTTTTGTTAAAGAGCCCCTGTATTTTCTGGGAATCAACCCGCGGTCCCAAGGCGTAAAACTGAAATTCCGTTTTTGTATTTTGAAAGCGTATTTTCTTTCGGGTTATTCAAAAATACGTTTTCAGCAATTTACAGTTTTGCCACTAGAATTGTTTTAGTCATAAAATCTTCGTTTTAACTCCGATTTGATCCGTTCAAGTTGCGTTAGGTTCGTATTTGCGAACTCTACATGTTAGTGTAGTTTTACAGTTAGTTTTGATAATTTATTTTTCGAGTTTATAATTAAGTATTTATTTATCTATAGGAAATCTTAGAAAATTCATAACTTTCACGTTTTAACTCCGATTTTGGTGATCTTTGCGTCTGTGTGATCGTAGAAACGTGTAGAAGAGTTTTATAAACTTTTATTACTGTTTTGTTACTGTTGGTGTACTGTTCTAATTATATCTATTTGTTTGCTTCGTGTATGTTTGATTGGATGCATGTATGTTGTTGATTGATGATCGAGTATAGAAGGTGAGCAGTACTTGGACGATTCGGAGTATTACTTTGAGCCAAGTCAGCAGTACTGTTTGGAGAGCTTTGATCAAGGCAAGTATAACACAGGACTATCCTTGTTACCTATTCATTGAATTATCATACATATGCATGTGCTTACCTTGGCAACCTTAGAGATTTTAACTTAGCGATTGATATCTTGATTCCTTGTCACCTATGGGATTATGCATTTGGGTAGCTTGGCTAGTGCTTGATTTATGAACATTGATCTTGTAATTTGACTAATGAATGGTGCAATCAACCATTAAGATGATTTAATTCCTGTTACAAGGGGACTAGAGCACTGTGTTGTTTGATTGTTGCTCTAGTTACTCTCCATAAGGACTTATCTGTAAGCATTAACCGGGATTGACAGTACAACTGTGAGGGCTATATGGCTCTGGCTTTAGTTGTTCAAGAGACATTTTCTAGCTTGTTAGTGGTTACCTTAAATGGCGTAAGAATGGCTTGCCACGTTGGGTGTAGTGCGAGCCCCTGGCCTAGTGTGTATAGGCTGCGGTTGTTGTGCCACAGGGAAGGGGGGTTCTACATCTGCCTGCCGAGTGAATCTAATGGCCCTAACTTGTTAGACGAACTCTTGAGTGGCTTTATATGGTTTTTGGGTGTTTGGGCTTGATCTCCCCACTCATTTGGAAATCATGACTCACAGTGAAAGTGTACACCTCTGCGCAGAGTTTAATAAACTGGTATACTAGCCGTGCTCACGGATACGAGCGGCCTTGGGTATTCTTACAGAATAAATGATCACCATTGATATATCATGCTTAATACTGATGTTGTTATTATTATACCATGTTAATGCTATTTCATTATTCCTATTACAATTGATCATTTGTTCATTAACGGGAATTGGAATACCTTGATGCTACTCAACTGCTAAGTTAATGATGACTAAAAGCTAAAAGCAGTCAAACAGTGTCTAGCCATTTGAGCCTCATGAACCCTGTGTTATATTTGTTGAGTTCGACATGGACTCACTCTTGCTATTTCCACCATAACAGATGAAGATTATGAGGAAGATTATCGTAATGAGTACTAGTCTTGGTGTCAACCAGTCAACCGTGTCCCTGTGTGGAGTTTCCGCTGGAGATTATTATTAGATATTATTATTTATCGTTCAAGACTATGTCTTAAGTATTTATTCGTTATGTAATAAGCACTGTGATGATACTATGTAATTTGTCTGCTTATGTGTGCGATCATGACCTGGGGCGCACATGAGTACTTTATGCATCCTATTTTTGTCCTTAAAAATGGGTGTGACAAAAAACCACGGTAGGAAAAAGTGCTTAAACAATATCTAACACAATAGATGAACGGTGAATAAATATGTATATAAATATATACATGTATAAATATGTATATAAATATGTATATAAACTTGACCCCGCCAATATATTTGCTCTAAATGGATATACTTATATTTTTTGTGAATTAATTAATATACTTATATGTTATATAATATAGCTATTTGCATATGCATAAAATAAAAAATAGAAAAAAAAACAAGGAGAAACACACGCACACCATTGCCCATGAAGGCCCAATACAGCTGAAATAAGTTGTACCTGATATATGCCTATCAGCCTATGCGTAAAACTTAGTTCCCGAAAAAATAATATTTTTCATTACTGATCCAGGTAGAAAATGTGCAGAACTAAATGATATATCATGAGCATTCAGCACTAAAAAATTTGTGTGGCAAACTCCAATAATGGATATAGTCATGTAATAAGAAAAAAACAATATATATAAGGATTCAGTATTAGGTTGCCATTATATATTCATCACACTGAACTCACTACTAGAATCAACAGGTTTCCCTAGAGTTAAAACCCTAGGGAAATGCTCTCAAACCGTAGGGAAACTTCGTTCCCTAGGAATTTTGGTAAGGAAAGGTTCCTAGGGAGGATTTCGACGGGAAAGAATTAGTGCCCTAGGGTTCCTAACAAAAACCCTAGGGAAACCAGCTTTCCCTAGAGATTTTGAGTCGTAGGGAACTTGTTCAGCTGCTAGCACAGTAGTTTTCCCTAGGATTCATTGCCCTAGGGAAACTCAGTTCCATAATATCTCATATGGCCATTTGCTGCACACATCGCGCCCTTGATCATCACGTATTTTTAGAACTTTTTTTTACATGATTTACATTCACGACAAGTTCAGGCTGCCATTACTTTTGAACAACTTTTGACAACCTTGTCAGTGTTATACCGAGAAAAAAGGCTGTTCGTACACGCAAGCCCAAAAGTAGACAACAGTATTACCATGATTACTTCTAAATTCCGCTAACAAAAATAAAACACCATGATTTTTTTGCGACTTTAGGGATCAAAAAAGAATTATTTCTATTGAAGAAAAATACCACCTGAAGAAAGACGCTGTCTGATCATCATGAATTAGAAAAATGAATCCAACTTGCAGATCCTACAATTTTATAACTTGCTTCAGGTGGTTCCAGGCATCCACTAATTGGACATGTCTACCACCAGCTAGAAAGAAAAAGGCAATATATCTAGCCGTTGAGACAATCTAATCCCACTGTTCATGGGCAATCAGGTACAATCTTGCCTCCTGCAGCATAGCATTAGCTTTATTGTTTGTCACTTGGATGGTAGCCAGTACTGATCAGTAGCATATATATCACCATGATTCCCTCTAAGTTTGTAGATGTTAAAGCTGCAGTTCTTGAGCTTTTACTAATACCAACAACACATCATGGTTTTCACAAACCTAGCTAGCTCGCTACAGTGTCTGTATAGGTTCAAAGAATTATCTTTTCTAAAGCACTGCTACAAAAACGATTTGTAGCGACGCCCCTTTTTTTTTAGGTTGTAGGGGCGGTGAGCCGCCCCTACAAATGGTGGTCAAATGAGCCGCCCCAACCAATGTATTTGTAGGGGCGGCTGAACATTGAGCCGCCCCTACAAATAGATGCCGAATATTTAAAATTAAGCACTAAAATTTGAATTTTTTCAAACGACCTTGGATGGAGAAATGACCAAAAGAAAAGTTGTAGATTTCGAAAAGTTATGAAACTTTGTTGTTTACAACTTTTCATTTGAAATTATTTACTGCATGAAAATATTGTTTAAAATTAAATTTTAAAATTGTTGAAGAACTCTCATTTTTCTTTTTAATCTCCTGCTAAAACTTGTAACTAGTTTTTCTCCCTCATACTAACTTTAAATTTGATGATTTTTTTCCTAAAAATTTCTAAAATCATGCTCTATCAATTTATTGTGTTATTAGAGCTATTGTTATGTCCATATTTTCATGTGACCGTGTTTTATCTATTTGAATTTTGAATTTCAAAAAATGACAACTTCAATAGTGATTTTGAAACATTAAATGATTTCAGCTGAAAAGTCATGAACATAAAAGTTGTAGAACTCATCAAGATCTACAACTTTTATTTTTGTTATTTGTTCATCCAAGATTATGATAGTAACATTGTTCACAAATTTTACATCTCTCTTATAGTTTATGAAACTAAGAGAGGTATGTAAATTTAGTGAACAATGTTATAACCACAATCTCGGATGAACAAATGACCAAAATAAAAGTTATAGATCCCGATAAGTTAAAGAACTTTGTAGTTGTCGACTTTTTCATTTGAAATCATTTTGTCAACGTTAACTACATTTGAATTTCTCAAATTTGAAATTCAAATTTTGTAAACGACTTCAGATGGAGAAACTACCAAAATGAAAGTTGTAGATCTGAAAAAGTTATGAAACTTTATAGGTTACAACTTTTTGATTTGAAATCATCTTGTCAAGGAAAAGTACATTTAAATTTTCAAAAATTTGAAATTCGAATTTTTTAAATGACCTCGGATGGACAAATAGCAAAAACAAAAGTTGTAGATCTCAAAAAGTTATGAAACTTTGTAATTGATAACTTTTTCATTTGAAATCATCTTGTCATCGAAAACTACATTTGAATTTCTCAAATTTCAAATTCAAATTTTGTAAATGACCTCGGATGGAGAAACTACCAACATGAAAGTTGTAGATCTTGAAAAGTTATGAAACTTTTTAGTTGACAATTTTTTGATTTGAAATCGTTTAAGGCCTTAAACAATCAATTTATGCTCGATTTAGTATAATACGTGGGAAACAAAAATGAATTATAGACAAAAGTGGTGTAGTGGTAGAGGAGAGTACGCGCGAGTGAGAGGTCGCCGGTTCGAATCTCGGCCGACGCAAAGTGTGCAAAAATCGTGAAAACATGTTGCAATTACAGGGCGGGTGTGTGGCTGACCGGTGGGGCCTCCTCGGATCAAAAAAATTTTTGCTATTTTTTCGCCCCTTTTTTCATGATTTCTTAAAATTGATTTGTAGGGGTGGCTCAATATCCGGCCGCCCCTACAAATCATTAGCCGCCCCTACAAATCGATTTGTAGGGACGGCTAGCCAACCGCTCCTATAAATCGGTGATTTGTAGCCACGGTTTGGTAGGGGCGGTAGAAAAACCGTTGCTCCAAATCATCTAGAGCCACCCCTACAAATGCAATCTGACGTAGTGAAGAAAAGAAATATTCCTCCTGATGAAACATCCATGATGCATCAACGTCAGCCTCTGTAACCGCTTCATGAATATGCCGCCCCGACAAATCGGTGATTTGTAGCCACGGTTTGGTAGGGACGGTTGCAAAAACTGTTGCTACAAATTATCTGGAGCCGCCCCTACAAATACAATCTGACATAGTGAAGAAAAGAAATATTCCTCCTGATGAAACATCCATGATGCATTAACGTCAGCCTCTGTAACTGCTTCGTGAATATGAGACGATGATGTGATTGTGTCATACCCAATTTTAAAGGCAAAACTGGATGTAAACCATATGTGTGCCCAAAAATCAATTGCACACATATAGAGTCAAATTCATGGAAAATACCAAGCACAGTGCTTTATTACATCGCAAGTATTTAATCCATTACATAAATATCAAAGTCTTAGCAAGCAAAAACAAATATCTATAAGGTCCATGGCGGGGACGGTCGACTGGTTGATCACAAGTCTAGGAATCCTCAGGGAAATCTTCATAACCATTGGCATCTGTTATCCATTCGGGATTTTTATCAAGTAATGAAAATAAACAAGTGTAAGTACATCTCGTACTCAACAAGAATAACACGGGGTTCATGAGGCTCAAAAAGATATACACTGATTTAACTGCAGTTAGCTTTTAATGAATCACAATTTTAAGCAATTGAGTAGCAACAAGTTTATCATAAGCCCACACAAACACATGATCAGGTAAACATGAATAATGAGTAGCATAAACAAGTAACCATTAGTGATCATCTATTTCATAAGTGTCCAAGGCCGTTTGTGACCGTGAGCATGGCTGATATACTGGTTTTACACTCTACGGAGATTATATATTTTCACCATGAGCCGTGATTTACCCTTTCGCCCGAGGTAGCTAATAATCTCTTGATCCACGACCAAGGAAGATCAGTATGGTTCACTGTGAAGTCTTTCAGAAGTTCGTCTAACAAGTTAGGGCCGCTAGGTTTCCAATTGGCAAGGGAATATAGAGCCCCCTTCCGGCATGGCACACCTGCCCAAAATCCCGAGGAAACTGGCTCGGGTGCGGGATTCTTCATGGAACATAGTCCGGCTTGGGCTCGACATGAGGAAGAAGGAGACCGGCTGCCAAGTGGGCTCCGCCTGGCAGTGAGAAAGATGTTGGGGCCGCGTTGTTAGCCGAACCAAGAGAGAAAGGGGAAAGGAGCGCATCCATGCCCTTGGCTGTGATGAGAGACTGAGCTTGTGCAGGAGAAAGGAGGGAAGAGCGGGCCGGCGGGATGGAGGCCAAGCCTCTGTAGAAAGGGGCCAGCAGGCCAAAAGAAACAGAGAGGAGGGAGAGAATCTTTTCCCTTTTCTTTTTCTAAAACCTGAATTTTCAAATCCATTTTAAATACAGTTTTGAATTTAGTTTGAGTTTCAGTTCAAAACCAACCAATACAGAAACACCGGTGCTCCAGCATGAATGCAACAACATGTATCTAGCCTTATGATTTATTTTAATTTGGCAAAAATTATTATTTCCCTATATTTGAATGCACACAGAAAAGCATATATAAATCAACTTTAACTATTTTGAAAAGATGCAAATTTCAGGGTGTTAGAGATTGGCTTGTCGAGTCCGATAGGTAGAGGATGTACTAGATGTTATAAACATCATTATAGAGAGATGAGATTCGGGGAGCTTTCAAAACAAATGAAATTATCTTGTAATACATCAAGCATTGTGTCTACATTTATTTGTTTTCTCATGTCAGAAAATACGAAGAACAGCCATGTTAGAAGCATTTCAACATTTCCATTCTATAAATTTATTTCACTTTTTGCAGTTCTGGTAGAAAAAGAGGCTCGTTGCATTTTCTGTTAGCTTGGTCACCACAAGGTATGGGTTCTCTCTTAGATTGAGACGGTCTCCACTATTAGACCTCCCTTCACAATCAGGAAAGGTAATCTGGGGAGGCCGATCATCACTTGCTCCATTGGACCTTAGAAGCTCAATAATGCCATGTGTGATCTCAAATCAAGCGTCAACATCATGTCCAAAGTAACCTATGACAATCTCTTTTATGCACCGGTATCCTACACAAATTTTTTGCTTGCAGATAGCTGACCAAACGGTCCGCTGCCCCGAGGGAATCACTAGAGATATTCTAGTGAAAGTCAGAGAGGCATACATACTAACGGATTCTATGGTGCTCAACATGGGAGATAACAAGGAGACACCTGTAATCCTTGGAAGGTCATTCCTCAACACCATGAATGCTTGCATCTATGTGGGATCTTGTGGGGGTATAAATCCCTATACCCTTACGGCTAGACATGGGCAGGCCCAGACCAGACGGTCCGGCCCATTACATGACGACGCGCGATCCAGATCATCAGAATGGAGTCTCGCGCAAGGCATTCAAACCTAGCTTGGGAATCAAGCAAGGTCTTGGTCGGTTGGATTAGGAATCCTTATCCGACTCTATATGGCAATTGTAACCCGCTAAGATTAGTTTTCAGATCTGTAACCCTGCCTCCCGGACTATATAAGGAGGGCAGGGGACCCCCTCAAAAACATTGAAACATACTCTAGGGCAATCTAGCTTGTAATACATTGTTCAAGACAGCAATAACAAAGCAGAGCAGGACGTAAGGTATTACGCCCACACGGCAGCCTGAACCTGGGTAAACTCACGTGTTGTTCTGCATCACCATCTCATTCGTGGCTTGCACACCTGTCTGCCGACAATCTACTACCTTAGGCATACCCCTTGGTAGACTGCCGATCAGGTTTTGTCGACAGATCTCGACAAATTCAACCACTGCACTTCGAAGGAAACTAAGAGAGGTTTGCATTTGCTACACATGATTCAAATTCAACTAACCTCAAACAGATCAAGATGATCCAACCAAGGAGTAAGCCAAAAAGCCAAGGGAAGAGTTCAATGTCCGAACCAAAAGAAAGTTGACAAACCTTCCATGACACAACCAAGCCCAAAGACGACTGAACAAATCTAGCAGAAAAAAGAAGTACAATCATCCAAGTCATCTTATCTGGAGCCAGATGAAGCATCATCGAACCAAATGTGATGGACAAGTCCTGCTCAAGGACTCAAAATCATGAGCCCATGCCGAAGGTAAAATCAGTATCTATCTCATGTTTACTTTCTATGCGCATTTAAATTTTGAATTTCTGAACCAACCACTTATTTTTTATGCATATAATATTGAAACATCTTTGAAATAAAAATTTGGTAGGTATTAGGGCTAGTGGGGGTCGGCCAACCTTAACCTATGTCGTCCGACCTGACCCTTGCTCAACCTGCAATAAGCTTTAACCAGGAGCTTGACTTTGCAGACTGTGCTACACTTGATCTCTCCGGTGCTTGTGCAAACTGTGCAGTCAACCGCCAACTTTTTTGAGTTGGGGCTGTATATAGCCCCCATGGCAGGCTCATTTGATAGTGTTAGAGCGTGCTCAGGATAGAGCGGTGCTGTGACACCATTTCAACTACTCTAGCCACCACAAGTGCTTAAGGAAAGATTAGTGATTACCATAGTCCTTTGCAAAGTGCTTAGGCTAGTTAGCCACCACTTCTGCACTTGCTCTAGCTAGGTTTAGGACTAGTGTTTAGTGAGGTTTGCATACCTCAAGTGCTTGTGCGCACCCTTATTGTACATCTGAGGGTCTTGTATCTTGTGAAAGCACACCAACCATGTTTGTGGAGTGGCCGCCACTATGTACCAGAGGGAACAAGGCCGGCGGTGGTTTGGCCGGAAGCTCGATAGTGAAGACAAGATAGGGAGCGGTCGGGGAGAGGCCATCTCGGAGACCCACTTGTGCGTGGGGTAGGCCTAGTGGCAATCCACAAAGTTCGGTCGGGAGCTTGGCCCTTGTGAGGGCATCCTTACAAGGGGCTCCAACAAGGATTAGGGGAAGCATGAGCTTCTCGATACCTTGGTAAAAATTCTGAAGTCATCAATAGGAGTTTGCATTAGCTACCCTTAAGCTTCCACATTTACAATGTGTACTTAGGTTGTGTGCTGACATTTCTAGTTTAGCGTGCTAGGATAGTTAGTAGTATTGGAACCTACGTTGCATAACTCATCTATGGTAGAGATAGTGTAACACCCTAAAAATTTGAAAAGAAGAAAAATAGGAAAAATATGATTTTTGTATATTTTTGTGAGCATGCAAATTTAGGATAATAATAATTTTTATAAATTTAAAACTAAATATAAGGGTAGAACCATGATTGTGCATTCATGCTGCTGCATTTGGAATTTTGTAATGATTGGTTTAAATCAAATTCGAATTGAATTTAAAAATCTTTTGAAAAATGGATTTGGAAAAAAATAGGAAAAGAAAAAGAAAAGGGATTATTTCTGCTTGGGCCGTTTTCTTCTAACCGCAGCCCAACTTCCGGCCTGCTTCGGCGGCCCACCTTCTCCCTCTCCTTTTCCCGCGGCCGCATCCGCCCTACTGGGCCGAGCCGCTGACGAGCCCAGGCGCGGCCTGCTAAGCCCAACCGCGCACGCGCGCTGCTTCTTCACCGAGCCGCTGACGAGCCAGGCCCGCCTGTCAGCGACCGACTCCACCTTCATTTCCTCTTCCTCCGGCCGAACGTCGCTTTCCTCTCTCCAATCAATTCGGTGATCCGAATCCCCTTCGAATCTCCCTCCTTTCCTTACCCGGCGACGCCTACGAGCTATAAAACGGAACCCCGTGCCTCCCCGCTCCTCATTGAGCCCCTAAAACCCTAGCCTCGTCGTCTCGGGAAAGCAACCGTCGAAGCTCCGCCTCCATCGCCGCCTTTTCGAGCTTGCCACCGCCCTCCGGCTGTCCTTCGGCTTTGTTCTCGCGCGGGGTAAGATCGTCGTAATGCGCTTGTTCTTCTGGTGCATTTGGTTTGGCGAATGGTGCTCGGGATGGTCGTCTTCTCAAGGTCCGGCGAGCTCGGGCTCTATCCGGCCATGGCGCCGCCGTCGGGATTCCTGTGGTCGCCGGCGCTCCCCTTCTCTCCCTCCCCGATTCAATCTCATCCATTGATTTCGAATCCGGCGGTCGAAATTAAAAGATACCGGTTCGCTGGCAGTTTTGTAAAAGAAACCCTGAGGTTTTTAAGTTTATGACCCGTGGTCCAAAACGTAAAACGGAAAAATACGCTTTGATTAATTGAAAATGTAATTCATTTCGGAAAAAGAAAAATACGCTTTCTGATATTTACAGTTTTGCCACTCAATTTGTTTTAGTCGTAGAATCTTCGTTTTAACTCCGATTTGGTCCATTCGAATTGCGTTAGATTCATATTTGCGAGCTCTATGTAACTATACAACTGTACAGTAGGTTTGGATTAATTTATTTTCGAGTTTTAATTAAACTATTTATTTTTCTATAGTAAATCTTTGTAAATTCATAACTTTGTCGTTTTAGCTCCGTTTTTCGTGATCTTCGCGTCTGTGTGATCCTAGCGAGACGTAGATTTGTTTTAAAGACTTTTTATTTTATTTTCTTACTGATGGTGTACTGTTCTAATTATAGTCTTGTTTGTCTATGCATGATTTCCTTTGGATGTGTGTTGTTGATGTTGATTGATCGAGTATAGACGGTGAGCAATTCGTTGGGGATTAAGAGCCTTTCTACGAGCAAGATCTTCAGGACCAGTTTGAGCAAGGAAAGTATAGCATGGGATTATCCTTGTTGTCCTATTCACATTATGCAATTAATATCATTATGCATTTATTCCTTGTTAAGGATGACTTAGTGATTGATCCTACACCTTGATACCTATTACGATGCATTGAGTAGTATGGCTAGTGCTTAAACATGGACTATCATCATGTAAATTGATTAGAGGAATATGCAACAAACATTAAAACATGATTTTGATTAATGTTTAAAGGGGATTAGAGCATGGGGGTTACTTTTGATGCTCTAATTGCTCTCCATAAGGACTCATCTATAAGCGACAATCCGGGATTTACAGTACAACTGTGGGGGCTATATGGCTCTAGCTTTAGTCATATAGAAGGACCTTTTCTAGCTTGTTAGAGGTAACCTTTTTGGCGTAAGAACGGCTTGACGAATCGGGTATAGTGCGGCCTTTGTCCTTATGTGTATAGGCTGCGGGTTAATGTGCCATTTGGAAGGGGGGCTCTACATCTGTTTGCCGAGTGAATCTAATGGCCCTAACTTGTTAGACGAACCTTCAAAAGACTTCATAGTGTTTACCCTTCCTGTTCACCTTGGTAGTGTTTTGGGAGTAATTAACCCAGGCATATGGGTAACACGACTCACAGTGAAAGTGTACAACCTCTGTAGAGTGTAAAACTGTTATAACAGCCGTGCTCACGGTCACGAGTGGCCTTGGACCCTTATGGAATAGCTGATAATTGTTAATGGTTATGTTTTTGCTATTCATTAATCATTTCACATGGATCATATGTTTATTGTTTACATTGAGACATTTTGATGCTATTGATATGCTAAAAACATGCTAATTAAAAGCTACATGCTGATAAACCAATGTTATGCCTTTTTGAGCCTCATGAACCCCATGTTACACTTGTTGAATACGAGATGTACTTACGCTTGTTTATTTTTCTTACTTGGATAAAAATCCCGGATGGGTAACAGATGGAGGTAATAGTGACTACTACGCCTACTTCCCTGAAGATTACTAGTCTTGCTGTCAACCAGTCAATGTACCTGTGACTGGAGCTACCACGAGAGTTATTTATTTATACTTCCGCTACATTTGTGTTAAGACTATGTGTTAAATATCGTGATGTAATAACATTTGTGATGATACTTCCGTTATAATTTGTGAACTTATGTGTGATTGATCTCTGGGTGCACATAAGGGTATGCACTCCATTTGGTCGTTAAATGGGTGTGACAAATTGGTATCAGAGCTCTTGTTGACTGTAGGACGCAAGCCTAGCTAGAAATGGTCGATTTAGTATCATCTTTACACTATTTTTATGCTCACTATCTTGCTCTTATTATTTGATAAATTTTTATGCTTCTTATGTCTCATTCTATTATGAAATTTTGCCTCTATTCTAACTTCATCTAAAAATTCTGTAGATGGCCCGTGACCGTAAGACTGCCCGCATCAGCTCTGGAGGATACTACCCACCTCGTACCCTGCTTGCAACTGAAGAGCCCCAAGAGCCAGAACCCCAGGAACAGGAGCAGGCTCTTGAAGTACCAGTCCAAGCATCAACACCTCCCCAGGAAGAGCCTGAGCCTGAAGAAGATCCAGAAATCATCGAGGTTGAAGATGATGAAGAGGAAGCTAATGGAGGAGGACAACCCCCGTCTCCACCACATCATGAAGCTCTTGGAGATATGCCACCTCCTCCAATGGGGTGGACTGTGAGGATCTACCACAGGAATGGAGGGAATGCTGTCTCTCATCTTTGTCTGGTGGGGATGCTCACTGCTTACTTCGCTGATTGGCATCCAGCTGTGGAGTATGTCTGCTGGGAGTACACTCATCCACTGGAGGATACGTACTGGAAGGCAAGGGCAAGCATCTTTGCACATAAGCAAGACAAGGGGGCATATCAGCTGGACAAGATGTTCTCTCACATGGGTCATCGAGCTACTATAGAGGATAGCATTGAAGATGCTGCTTTTGAAGCATGTATGGGTCTCCGCTATCTTCGCTTTAACCTTATGAAGCATGACATTCATCGCTTCTTTTCTCGTGCACACCCCGACCTTGGATGGGCTATGACAGATCCAGTGCAGCTAGAGCCACTACCTCGGGTGATGGTGACCCTTGTCTATGATATGATGGATAGGAAGCTGCAGCTAGAAGAGATGGTGAAGGCACAAGGGCAGACTATCAAGAGGTGCCAGGCAACCATTGATGAGCTCCGAGCAAACCAAGGCCTGCCCAAGATTTATGAGATATTAGAGCATGAGCCACTTCCTTAGGAAGTAGGAGTCCTTTATGTAATAAGAACGTTCCTAGTAACGTCAGTTGAGTCAGTCGAGTCTGTCGTGTGGTTTGAACCTTGGTGTGCTAGTTGCTTTATTATTATGCTTATGTGTGAGTTGGATATTTGTTTGAGTGTCGGGACTTGTAGGCATGTCTACAAGTTCCATTCTGAAGAATAATAAGTTTAATAGTCAAGGGAATAATAGTTGGGTTTGGTATTATCACGTTCCTGTCCTTGCTGTTTTCTAGAGCAGTCTTCAATGTTTCTGCTATAGTTTAAAAACGGTTCATGCAATATTTGTGAAATTTTTATGAGAGAAACTAGACTCAAGCATCTTTCAAATGCCACTGGAATTACCTTTTTATCTGATCTGGTTCGAGAGATATAATTTTCACAAGTTAAAGTTTCTGCACAGTCTGGAATCTGGAACAGTTTCTGTTACGCCTTATTTTTCATAGACTTAACTACAGAATCTGATCTTGAGGTCTCAATAGAAATTGTGGATAATTTCATAAGCTTTCCAACCATATAAAGCACGCCTCTTTTGGACTTCTATAGCTCGAGATATGATTGAAATGCTGAACTGTCAATATTGCTACTCGTCCAGAAAACCTTCAGATCTCATTCTTAATCTTATAAGTGGTTGATAACATGGAATTCTTAAAGTTTGCATGTTTATGGGTGGCAGATGGCCGGAAGAGGAAGAGGCAGGGGTCATGGAAACATTCCCCCAAATCCACCCCCACCACCGCCACCAACTATCGAGCAACTGTTGGCAGTACAGACGCAGTTGATGCAACAACTACTGCAGAATCAGCAAAATCAGCCAGTTGCTGGGGCTCAACCACGTGATAGGCGTGGTGAATTTTTGAAGGGTCATCCCCCAGTGTTCACACATGCTGCTGATCCTTTGGAGGCCGATGATTGGCTTCGTGCTGTGGAGAAACAACTCAATATTGCACAATGTGATGACCGACAGAAGGTGTTGTTCGCTTCTGGGCAACTTCAGGGAGAAGCTCAGGATTGGTGGGAGTCATATGAGTATGGTCGTCCTGCCAATGCTCCCGCAGTCACCTGGCAGGAGTTTAGAGAGAACTTCAGGGCTTACCATATACCTGAAGGAATGATAGAGTTGAAGGCGGAGGAATTCAGGAACCTGACCCAAGGGTCAATGACTGTAGCTGAGTACCATGACAAGTTTGCTCAATTGTCACGATATGCTCCACATGAGGTGGCCAATGACAATGATAAGCAACGCCGCTTCTTGAAGGGATTATATGATGGACTACAGTTGCAGTTGATGTCCAATACCTACCCTAACTTTCAGACGCTTGTGAACCGCACTATCATGGTGGATAACAAGCGCAAGGAAATGGATGCAAAGAGGAAGAGGTTATAGGGACAAGCCTCCAGTAACAACACCCGTCCACGTACTGGCTTTCAGCAGACTAATCAGCAGAGGCCTCCTTCTGGACAGTGGAATCGTGGTCAGGCCCCTTTCCGTGGACAGTTTCCGCAACGTCCCCCATTCCAGCCGTAGAATAGTAACCAACGTCCTCCGCAGCAGAATGGGAATCAAGCACAGCGTCAGGGTCCTTCCAACAACACTCCCACGAAGACTAGTGCTCCCAATACTCCCAACAGGTGTTTCTGATGTGGAAAAGAAGGTCACTTGTCCTACAATTGTCCGGAGAAGCCCAACCAGCAGACTCCCCAGAGACAGAGCAGCCACCAGAAGCCCGCACCTAACTCGGGAAGGGTGAATCACTTGTCTCAGGAAACCGCAGTGGAGGAGCCAGAAGTTATGCTTGGTACGTTCGATGTCCACTCTACTCCCGCCACTGTTCTTTTTGATTCTGGAGCATCACATTCTTTCATATCACAATCATTTATTAGAATACATAGAATCCATTTGTGTGCCATGAAGAACCCTATCTTAGTAAACTCACCTGGTGGAAGCATGCCAGCATCTTATCGCTGTCTTCCGATTAGTCTCAACTTAAGGGGGGTAGAGTTTACAGTTAGTCCTATAGTTTTGAGAACAGTTGGGATTGATCTTATATTGAGAATGGATTGGATGATGCAACAACAAGTAGAGATTCAGTGTAAGGGTAAATCAGTTGTACTGACAACACCAAAGGGTGATAGAATCAAGGTTGAGGTAAAAGTGCAGAAACAGGAGACCGCTACAATGAACCAGCTCAATGACGGTGCCATCTAGGAAGATCCAGTTGTGGAGGAGTTTCCCGATGTGTTTCCGGAGGAATTGCCAGGTATGCCACCAGACCGTGACATTGAATTTATTATTGAATTATTACCTGAAACTGCACCTATAGCTAAGCGTCCATATAGAATGGGAGTAAATGAATTAGAAGAACTTAAGAAACAAATTAAGGAGTTGCAGGATAAGGGTTTTATTCGTCCTAGTTCTTCACCATGGGGAGCACCAGTGATTTTTGTGGATAAGAAAGATGGAACTCAGAGGATGTGTGTAGATTATCGGTCTCTTAATGAGGTTACTATCAAGAATAAGTACCCATTGCCTAGGATTGATGACCTGTTTGATCAGTTGAGAGGAGCTTGTGTATTCTCCAAGATTGATCTTCGCTCTGGATATCATCAATTGAAGATTCGTGCCAGGGATATACCCAAGACAGCTTTTACCACACGGTATGGGTTATATGAGTATACAGTGATGTCCTTTGGCTTGACTAATGCCCCTGCATATTTCATGTACTTAATGAATAAGGTGTTCATGGAGTATCTGGACAAGTTTGTAGTGGTATTCATTGATGATATTCTAGTATTTTCCAAGACTGAGGAAGAACATGCTGAACATTTGAGGTTGGTCTTGCAAAAGCTCAGAGAACACCAACTATATGCAAAAAGGAGTAAATGTGAGTTTTGGCTGAAGGAAGTTTCTTTTCTTGGTCACATTGTCTCAAATGGAGGAATATCAGTAGATCCTGGCAAGGTGAAAGATGTATTGAACTGGAAACCACCCATCAATGTGAGTGAGATCCGTAGCTTCTTGGGACTGGCTGGTTATTATAGGAGATTTATAGAGGGGTTTTCAAAGCTTACAAAACCAATGACTGCATTGTTGGAGAAGAATGCCAAGTTTGTGTGGTCCGAGAAGTGTCAGGCTAATTTTGAGGAATTAAAGAAAAGATTGACTACTGCACCCGTCTTAGTTTTGCCAGATCTGAATAAACCTTTCTCTATCTATTGTGATGCATCTCGATTGGGTTTGGGATGTGTTCTTATGCAAGAAGGTAGAGTTGTGGCATATGCATCGAGGCAGTTGAGGAAGCATGAGTTAAATTACCCTACTCATGATTTGGAATTAGCTGCAGTGGTTCATGCATTAACGATATGGAGGCATTATTTGATTGGACACAAGAGTGATATATACACTGATCACAAGAGTCTAAGGTATATCTTCACTCAAACAGATCTGAACTTGAGGCAGCGTAGATGGTTGGAGTTGATAAAAGACTATGATCTAGAGGTGCATTATCACCCAGGAAAGGCCAACGTTGTTGCTGATGCTCTTAGTAGGAAAAGTTATGCAAATGAAATACAAGTAATGCCTATGCCAAAACAATTGTGTGCTGAGTGCAAGCATCTGAACTTAGGATTTACTACCAATGCAGTGGAATTAGTATTAGAGCCTACTTTGGAGCAAGAAATCCGCAAAGGTCAGCTGAAGGATGAAAAGTTGAGAGAGATAGCTGAAAACATAGCGAAAGGTAAATCTCCAGGATTCCATAAGGATGGTAATGGTACGCTATGGTTTGGAAAAAGGCTGTGTGTGCCTGAAGATAAGGATATCAGAAGGGCAATTCTGCGTGAAGCTCATGAGTCAGCTTATTCCATACATCTGGGAAGTACTAAGATGTACTTGGATCTGAAAGAGAAATATTGGTGGTATGGTTTAAAGAGAGACGTTGCTGAGTATGTTGCTTTGTGTGACACTTGTCAAAGGGTGAAAGCTGAACATCAGAGACCTGCAGGATTGTTACAGCCTATGCAGATACCCGAGTGGAAATGGGAAGAGGTTGGTATGGACTTTATAGTTGGGTTGCCACGGACTCAAAGAGGATATGATTCAATTTGGGTGATAGTGGATCGTCTGACTAAGGTTGCTCATTTTCTGCCTGTGAAGACTACATATAGCAGTGCGAAGTTGGCAGAGTTGTATATGGAAAGAATAGTGAGTCTACATGGAGTTCCTAAGAACATTGTGTCTGATCGAGGTACTCAGTTTACATCTCATTATTGGCAAAAGATACATGAATCATTGGGAACCAAACTGAATTTTAGTACAGCTTATCATCCCTAGACAGATGGTCAAACGGAGAGAATTAATCAGATATTGGAAGATATGTTGAGAGCTTGTGCTTTACAATATGGTACTAGCTGGGATAAGAGTTTGCCTTATGCAGAGTTCTCTTATAACAATAGTTATCAGAAGAGTCTTCAAATGGCACCGTTTGAGGCTCTGTATGGACGAAAGTGTAGGACCCCGTTGTTTTGGAATCAGCCAGGGGAGAGTCAAGTGTTTGGGCCTGATGTATTAAAGGATGCTGAAAAGAAAGTGAGAATGATTAGAGATAATCTAAAAATAGCACAGTCCCGACAGAAAAGCTATGCTGATACTCGTAGAAGAGAGTTGACTTTTGAGGTAAGGGATTATGTTTACTTGAAAGTGTCACCCATGAGGAGTGTGAAGAGGTTCAACATGAAGGGTAAATTGGCACCAAGATATATTGGACCCTTCAAGATCATAGAGAGACTTGGTGAAATGGCATATCAGTTGGAATTACCCGAGAGTTTGGCAGGTGTACATGATGTGTTCCATGTGTCTCAATTGAAGAAATGTTTACGAGTACCAGAGGAACAGATTCCATTAGAGGAGCTCACTGTTAAGGAGGATCTTACATATGAAGAGTTTCCGGTTAAAATTTTGGAGACTGCTGACAGTGTCACAAGAAGTAGAACAATCAAAATGTGTAAAGTACAGTGGAATTGGTACACAGCAGAAGAGGCTACTTAGGAACGAGAAGAGGATCTGAGAAAAACCTACCCGCAACTATTTGAGTAAGCATCGGTCAAATCTCGGGACGAGATTCATCTTAAGGGGGGTAGAATTGTAACACCCTAAAAATTTGAAAAGATGAAAAATAGGAAAAATATGATTTTTGTATATTTTTGTGAGCATGCAAATTTAGGATAATAATAATTTTTATAAATTTAAAACTAAATATAAGGGTAGAACCATGATTGTGCATTCATGCTGCTGCATTTGGAATTTTGTAATGATTGGTTTAAATCAAATTCGAATTGAATTTAAAAATCTTTTGAAAAATGGATTTGGAAAAAAAATAGGAAAAGAAAAAGAAAAGGGATTATTTCTGCTTGGGCCGTTTTCTTCTAACCGCAGCCCGACTTCCGGCCTGCTTCGGCGGCCCACCTTCCCCCTCTCCTTTTCCCGCGGCCGCATCCGCCCTACTGGGCCGAGCCGCTGACGAGCCCAGGCGCGGCCTGCTAAGCCCAACTGCGCACGCGCGCTGCTTCTTCACTGAGCCGCTGACGAGCCGGGCCTGCCTGTCAGCGACCGACTCCACCTTCCTTTCTTCTTCCTCCGGCCGTACGTCGCTTTCCTCTCTCCAATCGATTCGGTGATCCGAATCCCCTTCGAATCTCCCTCCTTTCCTTACCCGGCGACGCCTACGAGCTATAAAACGGAACCCCGTGCCTCCCCGCTCCTCATTGAGCCCCTAAAACCCTAGCCTCGTCGTCTCAGGAAAGCAACCATCGAAGCTCCACCTCCACCGCCGCCTTTCCGAGCTAGCCACCGCCCTCCGGCTGTCCTTCGGCTTTGTTCTCGCGCGGGGTAAGATCGCCGTGATACGCTCGTTCTTCTGGTGCATTTGGTTTGGTGAATGGTGCTCGGGATGGTCGTCTTCTCAAGCTCCGGTGAGCTCGGGCTCTATCCGGCCATGGCGCCGCCGTCGGGATTCCTGTGGTCGCTGGCGCTCCCCTTCTCTCCCTCCCCGATTCAATCTCATCCATTGATTTCGAATCCGGCGGTCGAAATTAAAAGATACCGGTTCGCTAGCAGTTTTGTAAAAGAAACCCTGAGGTTTTTAAGTTTATGACCCATGGTCCAAAATGTAAAATGGAAAAATACGCTTTTATTAATTGAAAATGTAATTCGTTTCGGAAAAAGAAAAATACGCTTTCTGATATTTATAGTTTTGCCACTGAATTTGTTTTAGTCGTAGAATCTTCGTTTTAACTCCGATTTAGTCCATTCAAATTGCGTTAGATTCATATTTGCGAGCTCTATGTAACTATACAACTGTACAGTTGGTTTGGATTAATTTATTTTTGTGTTTTAATTAAAGTATTTATTTTCTATAGTAAATCTTCGTAAATCCATAACTTTGTCGTTTTAGCTCCATTTTTCGTGATCTTCGCGTCTGTGTGATCCTAGCAAGGCGTAGATTTATTTTAAAGACTTTTTATTTTATTTTCTTACTGATGGAGTACTGTTCTAATTATAGTCTTGTTTGTCTATGCATGATTGCCTTTGGATGTGTGTTGTTGATGTTGATTGATCGAGTATAGACGGTGAGCAATTCGTTGGGGATCAAGAGCCTTTCTACGAGCAAGATCTTCAGGACCAGTCTGAGCAAGGAAAGTATAGCATGGGATTATCCTTGTTGTACTATTCACATTATGCAATTAATATCATTATGCATTTATTCCTTGTTAAGGATGACTTAGTGATTGATCCTACACCTTGATACCTATTACGATGCATTGAGTAGTATGGCTAGTGCTTAAACATGGACTATGATCATGTAAATTGATTAGAGGAATATGCAACAAACATTAAAAGATGATTTTGATTAATGTTTAAAGGGGATTAGAGCATGGGGGTTACTTTTGATGCTCTAATTGCTCTCCATAAGGACTCATCTATAAGCGACAATCCGGGATTTACAGTACAACTGTGGGGGCTATATGGCTCTGGCTTTAGTCATATAGAAGGACCTTTTCTAGCTTGTTAGAGGTAACCTTTTTGGCGTAAGAACGGCTTGACGAATCGGGTATAGTGCGGCCTCTGTCCTTATGTGTATAGGCTGTGGGTTATTGTGCCATTTGGAAGGGGGGCTCTACATCTGTTTGCCAAGTGAATCTAATGGCCCTAACTTGTTAGACGAACCTTCGAAAGACTTCATAGTGTTTACCCTTCCTGTTCACCTTGGTAGTGTTTTGGGAGTAATTAACCCGGGCATATGGGTAACACGACTCACAGTGAAAGTGTACAACCTCTGCAGAGTGTAAAACTGTTATAACAGCCGTGCTCACGGTCACGAGTGGCCTTGGACCCTTATGGAATAGCTGATAATTGTTAATGGTTATGTTTTTGCTATTCATTAATCATTTTACATGGATCATATGTTTATTGTTTGCATTGAGACATTTTGATGCTATTGATATGCTAAAATCATGCTAATTAAAAGCTACATGCTGATAAACCAATGTTATGCCTTTTTGAGCCTCATGAACCCCATGTTACACTTGTTGAGTACGAGATGTACTTACGCTTGTTTATTTTTCTTACTTGGATAAAAATCCCGGATGGGTAACAGATGGAGGTAATAGTGACTACTACGCCTACTTCCCTGAAGATTACTAGTCTTGCTGTCAACCAGTCAATGTACCTGTGACTGGAGCTACCACGAGAGTTATTTATTTATACTTCCGCTACATTTGTGTTAAGACTATGTGTTAAATATCGTGATGTAATAACATTTGTGATGATACTTCCATTATAATTTGTGAACTTATGTGTGATTGATCTCTGGGCGCACATAAGGGTATGCACTCCATTTGGTTGTTAAATGGGTGTGATAGATAGCAACACATTTAGCAAAATCTTAGTTACACATCTAGATATATTACTTTATTGCATTTTTTGACTAGGTGAAAATTACAGGCCATAGTTTAAAGTAGAAGTTTTAGAAAGCTTAATTCACATCCCCTATTAGGCATCTAGGTCCCTTTAGTTGGTATCAAAGCCAGTAGGCTCAAATTTGGACCTTTGGCTTAACCGCCATTGAGTTGACGCATTTAGAAAGGGAAGGATGGATAACTCTAGGCCTCCGCACTTTGACGATACTAACTTTCCCTATTGGAGTGCTAGAATTTTCTTGCGACCTATAAGTGGTTGATTTAGATGTTTGGAGAGTCACTCATGATGGGTTGAAACCCCTAAAGAATCCTAAAGAACCCCATGGTGAGTGATGAAAAGAAATTTATCTAAATGAAAGAGTTATTTTTCTTGTTTGAATCTTTTGGCACTGACATCTTTAACTAGGTGTTCACCCTAACTAAAGCAAATGAAGTTTTGTTAAAGTTGCATGAGGTCCATGATTGTACAAGTAATGTCTATGAGCAAAAACATTGCCTAACTAAACAAACCTATGATTGCTTTAAAATGGAAGAAAATGAGCTTGTGAGTGCCATGTATTCTTCTTTGGATCTAATTGTCAATGAGCTCAACTCTACACATTTGACAAAGCTAGAAGATGTGGACATAGTGAGGAAGATCTTCTCCATGCTTCCACATTACAAATATGCATCAATCATCGCCATTCTTCACAACAAGGAAGACTTGAACAAAATGACACAGCACTTCTCATTGGCAAGCCAATGGCATTTGAAATGTCATGGAAGATGGGTCAAAAAGAAGCTGCTTCATCAAGCAAAAAGCATAACTCTTACATGTGATAAGCAAAAGAAGGTGAAGGGAAAGAAGCAAGTTGGGACAAACTAAAGCTCAAGTGCATCAAGTGAAGATGAAGAAGTGGATGATGATGATGAATCTTCCACCTTCTCATCCTCTGATGATGAAGAAGTGATGCAATTGATAGAAGGAGTAAAGTGGATGCTTTGCAAGTTGAGAGCCAATGGTGTGTCCCCCACAATAGAAGATATCATGTTTACGCACCAAAGAAGAAGGCAAAGAAAGAATGGATGCTTTGGTTGTGGCAAAAAGAGGTATTTTATGGAGGACCGTCCAAACAAGCCCACACCCAAGGCTAAGAAGAAGGCATGCAAGGCCAATGCCATCACCACTACCAAGACTTGCGATGATTCATCAAGTGGGTATTCGCCACCTCTAGCCATCTAGAGATCCTTTCAGGAGGGACCAAGATCATCGACCTACCTAAGGGTCACCTGTCGAGGACTAGGGTGCCATCTGCACCTCCTTGTCAGGATCTTTGTAACAGTCGAGTGACACAAAACATCCCAAATAAATGGCAAAGCAATAGATAACACGCAACATTATGCCCAAGAGACTTAGATTGATTAAAGTAATTCACCAAGTTGATTAATGTACAAAAAATAATGGAATGTAAATGAATGAGTTTACATAGTTCACTCCCTAGGGTTCAACCCTTCGAAAATTCACTCAAAGCTTATCGGAGTTAACTCGTAGCTCATCTTGGTATTGCCCGTTCCAGGGTCTACTATGTAGTGGTGAATAGAGCATTGGCTCCAATCAACCAAACCGACACTTCTAGCAAAACAAATTAACGGCAGCACTGTGAGTACATTCGTACTTGCAGGACTTAATTCCAACATATAGATGTTTGGTGGATGCAACGATATTATCAGGCCTTTGTACATTTGTAGAAAACAATGGCATTTCTTATAATTTCATGCTCATGAATCAACATTAATATGATTATTAAACGTATGACAAAAGTCAGTGAGTAATATCTTTTAAATTGGTCAACATCATAATTTATCTCACAAGCAAGGTTCATCATTTACACTACCATGGGTATAGAAAGTAGGATCAACCATAGGTGTCCGTCCCGAGGGACTTCAGGCTTTCAAACTCTACAGAGGTATACAACTGTATCCACATGGAAGAACGGGACTAACCACCATATCTCATGCCCAAAGATAAGAGTTGCCTCACGTCTCCAACCTTTCCCTAACCCAGCCAAAATGTCTGACGAAAGGTTTGACTGGCTCCCAGTTAATGCTACCACCATCTAACAGGCACCACCTTGTTGCCAGTTTCACGGATAGACCGGTCACAATTAGTTACTCGGCTTGTCGCTCCCATTTGCGGAATGTGGTCTGTACGGGTGGTTGCTCGGACTCATGTATCCTAATGCATGGTCCTTAACTGCTCCATGAGCTACGTCACTTGAGATCCCACACTCACAGTGACGTGCCCCTCGCATGAGCAAGAATTACTAGATTGATCATCAAATTCATAAATCAAATTAGGATGAGTCCTTAGTTAAAATTAGGGAATTGAAATAGATAAGTTGTATCCCTCGTACATGCAACGCCAAAAGTAGACAAAAGTGTTACCATGATTACTTCTAAATTTTATCTGCTAAAACTATAGACCATGAAATTTCACTGACACAAATAAAACACCATGAACTTTTGCTACTTTACATTCAAAGGAAGAAAGACTAATCGCCATCTAATGAGATAAGAACTAGTCAATTAATTTTCATTTCAGATCAGTATGTTTTTTAGACTATATTGAACTATATGCTTACAATGTGAGCAGCTTCCAAAGTGATAACTGTTAAGTTATAAAAAAAAGTGATAGCTGTTCTTTTAGATTAATATTGAACTGTATGCTTACTTTGATATGTTTTTTACAGTCGCTTCAAGGTTTATTCCATATGCAAGGGCAGCATACATCATTAATATTTCGTTCAAGACATTTCAAACAAAAGAAAACTAAGACTGCAGCAAGTATGTTTGCAGGACAAATGGTGCACTATTATAGAAACTATTTTCAGTGGCGCCCTATTCTTTCACAGGAAGCTAGATCTAGAACCACCTCAAGAGACACTTCTAAGATGCCCCGGCAAATGGGCTACCCCCAGAAATCGATTTTTGGGAGTAGCTGGTCTTACAAATCACTCTGAATTGTGCAATTAGATTGAGTAGGTGAAAAAGATTATTCTCCCCTTTTCTTGCCCAAATGTCATGATATTTATGGTGAACTAGATCATTTTGAATTAGTTTCATTTTGATGTAGAACTAAGTCTAGATCTAGATATATGTATGGTGAACTTAGATATATATATTCAATCCCCTTTTTTTCTCTCTCCATCATTTTTTCATTATTTTCTTAAAATGTATTGGTTTTACTTATGAAATTTTAATGTTTTGTTGTTTACATTAATAGCTTCGTTACTGACTATGCTACCTAGGTAGCTAGAGATACGGTATGGTTTACTATTTATATGCACAATGATGGTTTAATGTTAGTAGAATAATTGCATTTAAACATGAATTGTATTGGGATTGAATCTAAGTTATCCCAATATTTACCGAAAATGTCACGATATTAATTGACGGTATGCTAGTTCCTATTTGTATGGGAATCAAGTTTGGGATGCAGACATACAATTGAGATTGGATGGAGAGAGATTGGTTGTCGTTACCCAACAAAAAGAGGCAAATTGAGTAGTTGGTTTTCTGCACGCGCACTTCTCTTTGTGAATAAGAATCGTAGGGCACGCACAGAATATTTTTTATACGTCCGACACACAAATAAGACGGATGATATAATTATGTCGCCAATAACACGAAAATGACTTGGTGGCACACGCACCAAACACACACTTTGGTTGTCTAGAACTTCAGGGAGATACTTGTCATTCATATATATTATTATGCATAAGTGTATATTGTTGTTTACTATTCCCGTACCATATTTCAACATATAATGGTGAGAACCAGAAAACTAGAGTTTGACTCATAATTCCTTTTATCATACAGTGTCTGAACAAGAAAATTATAGCCACGAGGGGGTCTGTTAAAACATGAACCAAATGATATATTTTTGCATTAAAAATTTATACCATGTGAGCACAATTTGTAGGTTAATATTTTGGGTTTTGAATAAAAAAACTAGGTGCACAAGGAAGAATGGCGAGAATACTGCTTTATTTTGTTAGAGATTTCTCATGTAAGAAAACATGGTTGTAGCGCTAATGCATGAAACAAGTTATCATGATTTGTAAACAAAGCCAAGTAATAGACTGTGTGTCCAGGATTCTACCAATTTCTTATGAACCGTGAATGGACACACAACAACGCTTCTATTGAATGCATGCCAATCACATGTTCTGAAAAATCTTTCTTTGTTTCCTTTTTTTAGGAAATGCATTGAATTGTTTCCAGCATGAAAAGGCATGCTTTTACAATATTTCATCTGTTAATCACATCCTGAACACTAAAACACACTTCAACACTACTCTCCACTTCTACCTGATATATACCTATGCCTAAAATTTAGACCCCGCAAAGTAATATTTTTCATTATTTTTTATCCAGGTAGAAAATGTGCAGAACTCAAGGAAATATCATGAGCCCTAAGAGAATTCTTTGGTCAAACTGCAATAAGAGACAGAAATGTAATAAGAAAAAATATATAATATTAAGTATTAGCTTGCCATTATGTATTCACCACACTGAACTGCATGTCATTCCATAATATCTCTATAGCCAATATGGCCATTAGCTGCATACATGGCTTGTATCATCACGTACTTTTAGATTTTTTACATGATTTACATTCACGACAAGTTCAGGCTGCCGTCACTTTTGAGCAATTTTATCGTCCCTGTGGGAGTCTTAAAATTGAAGGGGCAATGCATGCAGCGGAAGCAGATCAGCAGAACTTTGGCAACCTTCTCAGTTTTACCGAGAAAAAAGGCTGTTCGTACACGCAACCCCAAAAGTAGAGAAAAGTATTTCCATGATTACTTCTAAATTTCTAGATGCTAAAACTGTAGACCATCAACTTTCACTAACACAAAGAAAACACCATGATTTTTTGCTACTTTAGGTTCAAAAGAAGTATTTCTTTACCACCTGAAGAAAGACTAATCGCCATCAAGTAAGATAGATCAAACACTAGACAGTGAGTTTTCTTTTCAGAAACACATTAACATATATCACATCGAGCAGGTTTCGAAGTGATAACAGTTTTTTTTCATATAGCCTACTTCCGTATGCTTATTACGATCCCTTCAAGAATTGTTCCTTATGCAAGGACAACATCCATCTTTAGTGTTTTGTTCAAGACATTTCACGAACAGAGATTGCAGCAAGTATGTTAGCTCGACAAATGGTGCACTGTTACAGAAGATATTCAGAGATGCCCCATTTTTTGAGAGGCAGCTGGATTTGGAATCCCAACTAATGGACCACCCCTAGAAATTGATTCTCTGAGGTAGCTGGTCTTACAAACGACTCTCTAAATGGGCTCCCAGACATATGTTTGGTAACACTAGTTGCCCCTAGAAATGGGGGCCATTTCCAATCCATTTTTAGGTGCAGAAGCAGAACGGAGCAGCTCACAAGGGCAACCCTAATATTGCAAATCTAAAGGGTAAGGTTTCCTTCTTCATTTTGTTCAAAGAGATGAGTCTGAAAGTGTCACACCCGGTTTTCCAAAGAAGACCAAGCACTCGTCATATGTGTGCCTAGGAAGTCCACACATACAACAACAGAATAGAGATATCAAAACAATGTTTATATAAAGCATAATACTTACTATATTAACACTTACAACTATTAGAGTATCGCAGAATGGTGGCTAAGCTTCTGCTCGGGCTCCATTCTTCTCAGGGACGGCTGACTGGTGGCTCCATATGCTAAGCACTTCTGAAAGACTTTTTAAAACTCCACTACACCTTCATCCTTCTTCTAAGTAGCACCTTATTACACACTGGAGTGTGGTGGAAATAGCAAGAGTGAGTCCATATCGAACTCAACAAGTATAACACAGGGTTTATGAGGTTCAAAAGGCTAGACACTGGTTTGACTGCATTTAGCTTTTAATTGTCAAAATTTTATTACATGAGTAGCATTAAGTTTGCATTAATCCCACAATAGACATATGATCAATGTAAATATGAATAATGAATAGCAAAAAACATTTATAGTCATTAGTGATCATCTATTCCGTAAGAGTCCAAGGCCACTCGTGACCGTGAGCACGGCAGATATACCAGTTTTACACTCTGCAGAGGTTGTACACTTTCACTGTGAGTCGTGATTTATCCTTTCGCCCGAGGTGATCAGCCTCTTGACCCACTACCAAGGAAGGTCGGCAGGGTTCACTATGAAGTCTTTCAAAGGTTCGTCTAACAAGTTAGGGCCATTAGATTCACTCGGCAAACAGATGTAGAGCCCCCCTTCCAAATGGCACAATGACGCGCAGCCTATACACATAAGGACAGAGGCCGCACTATACCCGATTTGTCAAGTCATTCTTATGCCATGAAGGTTACCACTAACAAGCTAGAAAAGGTCCTCATACTTGACTAAAGCCAGAGCCATATAGCCCTCACAGTTGTACTGTAAGTCCCGGATGTTCGCTTACAGATGAGTCCTTATGGAGAAAAACTAGAGCACCAAAAATGGCCCCATGCTCTAGCCCTCTTTAAATAGTAATCAAAATGTCATCTTTTAGTGTTGTTGCATATTCCATTAATCATATTACAAGATCATAGTTTATGTTCAGCGCTAGCAAAAGCTACCCAATGTAAAATCCCATAGGTGACAAGGTATAGATCAAAAACTAGGAAATTCCTTAATTACAATTCAATATAGACACATGCAATATGATTTTATGTGATTAAAGTGAATAGGACAACAAGGAAATCCCATGTTATACTTGCCTTATTTCCAAAGTTAAGCTGCTCAGAATCTTCAGTTGCTATCTTCTGGACTCTAGCTTCTGCTTCGACTGTCTGTCCTCAGCTCCTGGTCTTCAGCGCTAACGGATCACACTTCCTCTACTCGTAGCAACCAAGCACAGTAAACAGACAACAAACACACCTAAGAACAAACATCATACAAAGGAAACACTTTAAAAAGAAAGCACACTAAACGTCACGGCTTGTTGCTATGGTTATGAGAACGCAAGAACGACGGAGAATGGAGCTATCGTTAAAAAGTGCACGACTATCGAGGCTTGCAACATAACAAAAGAGAAAACTATATGCTTGATTCATTTTAGTTATCAAGATAAGGTGATTAACATTTTCAGAGAAATATCCTAAAGCTGAGTTAATCAAATTATAAAGCCGAAGTTCAACTCTACTTATAAATATAAACTTTTCATTGTATTTAAGTTATTTAACTATTTGTATCTTAGAAAACATAGAACATGTGACAAGCTAAATGTAAGCATTTATGTTTCATGTTTAAGCTAAGAAGTCATAATTGAAAAGTCGTTAAAGTTGATATTAATCATATTAACATCTATTTATAAGATACCGGAGTTATAAACCTAAGTTGTTTTTAATAAATTAATAGTCATTAGATAAACATTAATCAACTCATTTTATGTGTAACTAAATAAATTATAATTAACAAAGAAATATTTAAGTTGTTATTTACCAAGCTAACATTTTATTATTTATAAAAGATCGGAGATAAACCTAAATTACTTTTAATTACAAGGGACATTGAATAAATACTAATCAAATTGCACTTAACCCAACTTTATAAATCATGTTTAAACTAGGCAATTACAATTAATAAATACGTATTTAAGTTGACAAGTAGTAATTATAAAAAGATCGATAGTGTCCTATGTTGCTTTTATTTAGAACCAAGTTTGCATAGTTATTAATCAAAGTAATAGGATTAATCTAATCAACATGTGACATATTAAATGGCATTGTTCATGTGTAGCTAACATAGGCATGGTCGCAAAGCAAAAAGACGGAACTACAACCCTAGGTTGATTTTTAATTAAAAGATATTAAATCAATATTAATCAAATTACATTTATATTATATAAAAGAAACAACTACACGCTTGATTATTTCGATTAAGTGAAACTATGTTAAGCATTATTAATTCAGATCACAGAAATCTCATGTTAACTAAAAGGCCGAGTTAAATCTAATCATACTTTGGTTACAAATATTTCAGTGTCTTTTATATACCAATTATTCTTTAGCTTGAAAAAACAAAGTAAATTGTGAGAACATCTAATTTGAATTTAATACAATTGTGTTCAAGCTAACAAATTTAATTAACAGAACACAATAGGTAGATATTAATCACAATGATATGTATATTTATTTTTTTATGAAAAGCCGAGACTTAAACATAGCTTGTTTTAAATTACAAAAGCAAGATGCATCCACGTTATTCCAGTTAATATAAAATAAATTCAGATAACATGTCGCATGTAAAACGTAGTTGCTATACCGTCCGTACGAACACGACGGAAAAGAGTCAAATCAAATGGAGCTAAAATAACTGAGATAAGATGACAATGAGTTCAGGGCAAGGATAGACATATGAGTACCTACGAGTGCAGAGATTCAATGGATAGTCTAGGTAGTTAGAAAATTATATCTCAAGGACATAGAAAAGATAAATTTTCTCAGAACCGAGGGATAGATAGAGAGTGATCATTTATTATGCATGAATGACATAAGCATGACATCTACACAATTTTTAATGAATAAAATAATGGACAAAGAGATGTGAGTCTCACCAAATTATGCATGCATGACGCTTGCTACTTGTGTCAAGGCGACGAGAGAAATAGCATATGCTTCCTGCTGTTGGACAGGAACTGGATGATTGTGAGTTGCAGAGGGAGAACGGTGTCCCCCGCTTCATGCGGAGAGTAGACGATCAGGCCACAGGATGATGCTGGTAGGAGTCCGGCTTCTACTCAGCTGCGGACAAACAGAACTCCAGCGGGTCTTCAAGAAGTCGTCGACGGATGCTACGACTTAGGCGGCCACGACCACGGTCACGGCAGCGCTCAGTCCAGCGCGCGGGCGACGACCGAGGTGGCCAAGACGAGGGGCACAGGGCCATGGAACAGGGCCGGAACGGCTTGATGGGCGGGGCCAAGGACTGGATCAGAGTCCGCTCGATGCTGGCGATGCGTCTGGCTTCTTCTGCCCTGGTGTATGAGATTGCGGTAGTGGACGCATCATCAGCGAACGAGATCACGCTGGTGGACGCACTCTCGGGCAAGGTCCGCGGGGAGATGCTGGACCTGCAGCACGCGGCGGCTTTCCTGTCGTGCACGCGCTGGTGTCCAACACCGACATGCTCGTTACCAGCGGCTCTGACCTTGCCATTGTCACCCCGGGGGCGAGGCAGATCCTTGGGGAGATGAGTCTCGACCTGCTGCAGCGGAATATGGCGCTGATTCGCAAGATCGCGTAGACGCTGGGAGAGCACTCGCCGGATGTGGAAGTTGTCGAGGTTGGCGGCCAGCTAAGTCGGGTTCGGCACAGACCTCGACCTGTCTAGCTGTCGAGGTTCCAGTTAGGGCTTGGGCGCTGAACGTTTTGTGCGGGGAACAAGAGGACTCGATTTTGGCCAGGAAAATAACCTAGCGAGGAGCAGCCTAGTTTCTAGGTGGATGGGGCAACATCATAAATGGCAGCTGGTAGAACTTGACGTGGGTTCAAGATTCTGTGCAGGCCATGATAAGGAAAAGAAACCGGAAACAAAGAATATAGAAGTAAACCAAAGATTGCCAGGAGATTCTCAAATGTAGACTAAAAAGTAAAGAAGATATATATATGTATATATGTATGATTTGAGTCGATTTGGTTTAAGATTGGATTTTTTTATTTTCGGAATTATTTAATATCATGGCTAAGAATAATTCTAGAAAATCTAGAATTACTATTTGAGCCATGAAAAATACTCAGAAAATCACAAAACTTCGGGAAAATTTCTCAAAGACATTATGGAACATGACATACCCAAATAAAGTATTTGGAGCTCATGATAAGATAATTTGAAGCATCTAAAAATTAGATAATGCTCGCAGAAAATGGGAACTAGCTCCAGAAAAAGCCAGAACAATTCCTGAAAAGTTCACAGAGACATGTGGATAGATAATGAACGCAAATAAATGATTTATATTTAGAGTAGAAGGAAAAGATCTAGAGCAACTCCATATGAAACGATTAAGATAGAAAAAGGAGCTATTTTGATTACAGAAAACGACAGACAAGCCAGAGAAAGATAAATGACTTACTAAACGCGCTTTGAAAACTTTATGCATTCACAACACGAAGTCAAACAACAAGCAAACATCACACCAAGTAAAAGCCCGTCAAATTAGTTCAAAAAGAAAAATTAAAATCTCATTTTTTTCTATTACTTACTAATGTTAAGATAAACTAAACTTGGTAATTTTTATCCAAACGTTAAAATATTTATTTTATTTAGTGTTTTCAATGCACAACCCAAAATAGTAAATTTTGGGGTGTGACAGAAAGGTTCGTTTATACAAATCTAATGGTCGTTTTGAACTTTATTGCTAGATTGCTTGCTTAATTAGGTTTTGGTTTCTCTCTCTTCATATGCATGGTGGTGTGGAAATTAGACATGAAAATATCTCAAACCTTTGAAGGACTAAGGGTAGATTGAGTAGGGGACGAAGATATATTCTCGCATTATCTTGCCTGAGTGTGATGATTTTTATGGTTGTTGGGCATTCTTAACGTCATTACCAAAAGTAGACTTAGTTTTCTAATTCTGATAACGGCGCCAAAAATGCCGAACCTATCCCTCATGCCACTTAAGCCAAGTTGTCATCCCCAGCATGACATGAGAGACGCGGTATTGAAATATGCAACTGCTCTTCTAAATAAATAATAAATAAGATCTGCAAGCGCACAGATTAATACCGATGTAGCATTTTAACCGGGAAGTATTCCAGGTATCGTTATTTATATTTTTACCACTGGGAAGGGATTACTAACATCAATGTTGATTATGGAATGGAATATAGGAATGAGTATCAATCATTGCATGTATAAGTGAGAGCATTCATCTATCTCTTGCATACAGGGGTAAGTGTCACATAAAATATAGATAAAGTATGAATGGTGACAAAGATAATTAATCTGATCAGCTAGCCACATATAATAATGATAAGCACCTTAACAGATATTCTAGCAAGTCATTAGCATGGTATTAGAACGAACTACAAGGATATTTCCTAAGTTATTCTTAACTATAAAGTCTAGCATATCATAGTTAGTGCAAGTACACTTGGCAATCATTGCGAAAAAGGACTACGCCCATGCATAGTGATATTATCAAGGAAGATGAAAAACATAGCAATCACTCCCCCGTAATAATGTTGCTCTGCCTGCCTTACACACGGGAGGGGGACTATATAAGAACCAACGAAACTGTCACCATCGCGGACCACCCCATGATCCGGCATATAAGGTGCAATCGCAGATAAATATGGTTTAAGCACCACGCCTATACAATATTTATCATTTACCCATGGATCCGATGGATAAACGCTATACGATCCTAAACATGTATATAATTCCAATCTAACTAAGCCAAGCGTATAACTACGATAAACTAAGAACAATATAATCGCAAATATAAACAAGTAGAGCATAGTCATAATCAATATATTGAAATAGAACAAAGTTGTATTCATAATATTGAAGAACAAAGATGAACAATGAAGAACAGTAAAGGAATTACCAAGAATCCTCTTGACAGATCCGGAAACCAATCGAAGATTGACTCCTTCTAGTTCTAATCCTATGTAGCTATGCTATACTAGAGATCTAGTTGATGTGGTGGCTCTAGGGCTTGATCAGAGACTCTCCTCCTGAGATTAGGGTTTGAGGAATTGAGAATGAGGGAGTGCCTCCTCCAGGGGCCAGGGGTCCTACTTATATAGCCCCCTCAAGTGAACGTGGGCCGTCGGATCAAACCGACATTAATCGCACGGTTTTCCTTGATCCCTTAGGTCGGTGGAGCATAATCCGCGAGACGGAGCCTGATTGGCTCTCAGGCCAGGGCGGGCACCCTAGGGAGCAGGGCGGGCGCCCTGCCTCCGGGCCCGTTCGGCCTCCCGTTCGATCTCGTGGCTTCTGGAGTCTTCTAGATGATAGAAAATCGGTGAACACGTTATTATCTCTATGTAAACCCGACGTGTGGGCCTTTCCTCCGTATTTTCTGATAACCCCCTGCAGAAACAAACAAACACCAAAACTCGTGGAATTCTATCAGATAAAACCCTAAGTCTAGGTGTTGGTTGCATTTGGATCCTTTTCTTTATTTATTTGATAACTATATTTGGTACTTAAGGACCGTCAACAAACTCCCCCAAGCTTACCTCTTGCTCGTCCCTGAGCAAGGATAGACTCATTATGTATCAGAAGTTGCTGCAACGCCTTTGAACGTTGACGGTACATATGCTTTCAAATAAGGTCTCATCCCTGAGTTAGAGTAAACTGTCAAGACTTAAAACTTACTCATTTTTCCTTTCACCATGGGGCTTGCAACCGTCACCTGCATCTTGAGTGATTAAAAGATAGAACGGTCTAGTCAAACGCCATGTCTCTTATTCTTGATCAGCTATAGTTCTGGAGTTTTTTGCAAATTTTCAAATAAAACTCAGAGATTCCTTGTATGACTTTCTCGGGTCTCTCTTTTGTGGTATTTCTGGATCCTTACCAAGGCAGTAATGGTATATGCCTTCTCTCTCAAAGTATGTGGTATTTATGGTATAAGGCGTAGTGACATTGCCTTCTCTCTCACCCTACTCTAATAAGGCTTTGATATCTGGAGCTCATAGGTGGGAGATACAGTATACATACTCATAGAACATTTATTGCATAGTCAAACCATGGATCCGGAGAAACAAGTCAATAAGTCAAATCAAGATGTGCATGTGTGGTGAATGAGTGGTGTATGGTGATAACAAAAGTCTAATGCTCTTTTTGAGGGAATACATACCTTTCTTGCTTTTTGAAACTTTTTGAGGGGAATGAGATGCTCTGTATTTTCACTTCTTTTTTTTCAGGTGGGTATCTTGTACCCCTAATTCTACTGTCGGACACTTGTCCATTTTTACCTCTCGTCTCACTTTTTCTTTCTTCGAGGTTCCGAGCACTTGCTCCTTTTTATTTCCTCGTTTTTTAGAGCAATCTCCCTCTTTTGAAAATATAGCAAGTGGTAGTAGAAATGACTTGAGCATTAACTTCACAGGGAATAACAGGAATGGGATAATGTTTTTGCCTATTCTCTCCCGGGTTAGGAGTAGAATAATTTTGGGTGAATCTGGAGATGGAAATGAGTGGATATATGTGGATGCGTACTTCCGGAGTAGAAGCAGCATGTATGAGTGAACGTGCAAGTGAATCTTGATTTTAACCACATGACAAGTTCCTAAGGGTCTACACAGCTTGACCACACTCAATGCCCATAAGCAGTAAGTAGTAAAAGTACGGCTCTTATTCTAACAAGCATGTATATATGGCTGTGGTAGTAATTTAAACTCTCATCATACAGGAACTCATCATGCAACATTTTAAAGATTTTCAAAGATAAAATTCTCCAGAATTCTAGCATCTCTAGGAATAGATAAACAGCAGCTCAACCTTCCCATATCATATCCGCTAACAACTTAGACTTCAGATCAAGTTTTCTTCCCACTAGTTCAGGTTTAGAGCCAGTTTTAATTATAATAGTTATGTCTAAACTAGAGAGAGAACAAATTTGAAAATTAGGCAGAGCAACTATTCATCATATCCATGCTAGAGTTTTATTTTCAAGATTTAGTTTAGCATAGCTACTTTATTTATTTATTAAACTAAGCAAATATATATAAACACAAAATATTTATTTGGGTTTTCATGATTATGCATCTTTTTATTTTAATAAAGCATAGGTATAAATGTAGATAAAAATACTTATCGGGATAAATGGGGGTGCTCTCCCCCAAGCTGGATCTTGACGTAATTTCTTCTGATGTAGCTAGTAGGTGCAGAGGTGTATTTGAATGTCGGCAGCACCCTGACAGCGATTAGGATGTCCTCCATCTGCTAGTCTTCCTGAATTCTGTGGAGCTCAAATAGACAACAAAGCTTTGTGGAACTTGATTAAGCGTTAGCATAAATATCTAGCCTTTATCATGTTTGAGCTTCCTTGGTAAATGTCACTCTCTATTTTTATTTTCATTTTTATAGAACAGAAAAAATATATATTATTTTTTTATGCCACCACAGTGAATGTACTTATGGGTTTTATGCCACTCGCATACTCACATGGGGCTTATTATTTTTAACATTTTTTTAAGACAGAATGAACATGATTAACTGAGCAATAATTAAAGGGAAAATGATAACTACCAAGTTTACCTCTTGGCATGGCGTTCGGTGTTTTTAAGTCCTCCGAACAGGACTTCTTTTCTTCTTAGTTGTCCTGGGATTTGGGTGGCATAGACGGTGGTTCCGGCAGCGCCTCCTCTTCTTGTGTAACTGTCTTCACTTTCCATACCCGACTTGGTGCTTCGGTCTCCTGTTGTGTATCCTCGGGCCTTATGACCTCTCCTTCATAGTCTGCCCATACGTCCTTGATGGTTTGCCTCCTTTGGTTACGGTTACGTCGCCTTCTTCTTGTCCTGACCTGCTTAGAATATTCAACTATATAGTTAGGGTCATTAAAGTAGCGGCGTACCTTCTCAGAGGGGAAATGCATATGGACTTCTCCGGTTCCAATGTAGATGATTGCTTTGACGGTGCCTAGGAACGGTCTTCCTAGGATGATGGGTGGATCGTACTCGTCGTCTCCCATGTCAATGACCTGAAAGTCTGTATGGACAAAATGATCATTAATTTTAACAGGGACATCGGTTACTATACCTTCGACCTTTTGGGATGTCTGATCTGCCATCTGGAGCTGAGTGTATGTTGGTTTTAAGGGCATGGTCCCGTACAAGAGCTGATAGGTGACTGTGGCCATTATGTTGACGCCTGATCCAGTGTCGCAGAGCGCCTTCTGAAAGGAGTATCCATTGATTGAGCACTCAATGCTTGGCATGCCTGGGTTGTCCTTCTTGACCTCCTTGAACTGCAGTGACCATCTTAGCTGATTCGGTCCATCCTTGGTTGTTCTTGTTCTGCTTGTTCCTCCTGTTGGTCCTCTTTCTTGGTTCATGTTGGGGTTGCTCTGGGATTTGTGTAATCTTGTTCTTGAAGGAAAACGTCTCCTTCCTCCCCTTGATGTTGAAGTTGATCTTCGCAGCGCTGGCGTAGATGACAGCTCCCGAGGTGTTCAGGAATGGCCTTCCCAGAATAACTGGTGACCTCTCATCGGACCCGGTCTCTATCACCACGAAGTCAGCTAGAGCATACGAGGTACCAACTCGGACACACATGTTCTTTAATATTCCTTTAGGAAAGCTTAGTGTCCGATCTGCAAGCTGCAAACACATAGTTGTTTCTGATAAAGGATATGTAAAGAATTTTTCATAGAGTACCCTAGGCATAATGTTGACGCTGGAGCCAAAGTCGCAGAGTGCTTCTGGGAAGTCCACCATGCCGATGGAGATCGGGATGACGGGGCGTCCTGGATCGCCTCTCTTGACTGGCAGAAGGTCATTATGTACTCCGATAGCGGGATTACTCCAATAGTTACCTGCATCAAACATGTCTACAAGATTTGAAGATTCTAATCCTTCCGGTTGTGATGGTATACCGGGGTTAGTAGCAGGAACAGCAGCAGCTATTTGATTTAACTGAGATTCAATCATTTTATTAAAGCTAATTTGGTTTTTGATGGCAGTAGAGAAATTATCCATTCTATTATTTATGTTTTCTAGTATTTTATCATTGGATGCTAATTTCTTAGACAAGTTATCCATTAGCTTTCCTTGATTAGACACTAACTCTCTCAGGGGTGGAAAATTATTATTGTTGTTGTAAGAGTTATTACCTTGATAATTACCTGAGTAGTTACCTGAGTAGTTAGGCCTCTGTTGATTCCAACCTTGATTTTGTTGAGGACGGTTGTAGTTGTTGTTGTTGATGATGTACCTTGCATCCTCAAGCATCTCAGGGCAGTGATTGCCTGAGTGTCCAGTGTCTCCACATTCCTCACAAGTCATATGAGAGTCGTAGATGTTCATGACTTCTCTTTTGTCTCCAGCTTTGTCATCGAGCTTTTTCATGAGTAGGTCTAGCTTTGCAGACAGCATGTCTACCTCCTTGAGCTGGTGCATACCTCCACCCTTCTTGCGTGTTTGAGTCCTCACTTCGTTCCAACCTTGGTTGGACGCCATCTTCTCCACAAGGGCTGTAGCTTGTGGTATGGTGAGTGATAGAAATGCGCCTCCAGCTGCAGCATCCATGGTCTCACGAGCACTAGTGATGAGCCCATGATAGAAAGTCTGCATAAGTAGCCAGCTCTCCATTCCATGATGGGGACATTCTAGGATGTAATCTTGAAAGCGCTCCCATGCTTCTGGAACGGATTCATCATGTTGTTACTGAAAACTTGTAATCTTCCCACGGAGAGCATTGGTCTTGCCCATGGGAAAGAACTTAGCCAGAAAGTTCGTAGAGCAGAGTGCCCACGTAGTGTTCTTATCCTTCGTCGCGTAGAACCACTGCTTCGCTCTCCCCAATAGTGAGAATGGGAAAAGGCGAAGTAGTATGGCGTCTCTGGGAACATCTAATAAAGTGAATGTGCTGCAAATCTCTAGGAAGTGTTGGAGATGAGCACTTGCATCTTCGTGCGGCTTCCCACAAAACTGGTTGGCTTGTACCATGTTGATGAGCCCTGGCTTGAGCTCAAAGTTCTTGTCGATGGCCGCGGCAGGTCCAGTGCGGATGTTGTCCGTAGTGGGAGCTGAGAACTCGCGGATCGTCTTGTTCGCCATGGCTGCGAACTCTGTTGACAAATTCCGAATGAAACTTCGGCGGTCTTCTGAATTGGATGAAGTGTTGCGTCGAAGTGTTGACTTCTTGAGCTTGGCTCTTGCCCCTCTGATTAATGCTTCGGGGTTGTCAACAAAATTTTCTGAAAGATGTCCTCTATTCATACATCACCCTGCAAAACAATAAGAATGGAAAAATACACGGGTAAATCTGTATGGGAGAATTGATGATCTCAATCACTTAATGATGCGAATGATGACTCAAATTCCGTATTCATTCCTTGCTAGTAAATCAACCTTCCCCGGTAACGGCGCCAAAAATGCTTGTTGAGCATTCTTAACGTCATTACCAAAAGTAGACTTAGTTTTCTAACTCTGATAACGGCGCCAAAAATGCCGAACCTATCCCTCATGCCACTTAAGCCAAGTTGTCATCCCCAGCATGACATGAGAGACGCGGTATTGAAATATGCAACTGCTCTTCTAAATAAATAATAAATAAGATCTGCAAGCGCACAGATTAATACCGATGTAGCATTTTAACCGGGAAGTATTCCAGGTATCGTTATTTATATTTTTACCACTGGGAAGGGATTACTAACATCAATGTTGATTATGGAATGGAATATAGGAATGAGTATCAATCATTGCATGTATAAGTGAGAGCATTCATCTATCTCTTGCATACAGGGGTAAGTGTCACATAAAATATAGATAAAGTATGAATGGTGACAAAGATAATTAATCTGATCAGCTAGCCACATATAATAATGATAAGCACCTTAACAGATATTCTAGCAAGTCATTAGCATGGTATTAGGACGAACTACAAGGATATTTCCTAAGTTATTCTTAACTATAAAGTCTAGCATAACATAGTTAGTGCAAGTACACTTGGCAATCATTGCGAAAAAGGACTACGCCCATGCATAGTGATATTATCAAGGAAGATGAAAAACATAGCAATCACTCCCCCGTAATAATGTTGCTCTGCCTGCCTTACACACGGGAGGGGGACTATATAAGAACCAACGAAGCTGTCACCATCGCGGACCACCCCACGATCCGGCATATAAGGTGCAATCGCAGATAAATATGGTTTAAGCACCACGCCTACACAATATTTATCGTTTACCCATGGATCCGATGGATAAACGCTATACGATCCTAAACATGTATATAATTCCAATCTAACTAAGCCAAGCGTATAACTACGATAAACTAAGAACAATATAATCGCAAATATAAACAAGTAGAGCATAGTCATAATCAATATATTGAAATAGAACAAAGTTGTATTCATAATATTGAAGAACAAAGATGAACAATGAAGAACAGTAAAGGAATTACCAAGAATCCTCTTGACAGATCCGGAAACCAATCGAAGATTGACTCCTTCTAGTTCTAATCCTATGTAGTTATGCTATACTAGAGATCTAGTTGATGTGGTGGCTCTAGGGCTTGATCAGAGACTCTCCTCCTGAGATTAGGGTTTGAGGAATTGAGAATGAGGGAGTGCCTCCTCCAGGGGCCAGGGGTCCTGCTTATATAGCCCCCTCAAGTGAACGTGGGCCGTCGGATCAAACCGACATTAATCGCACGGTTTTCCTTGATCCCTTAGGTCGGTGGAGCATAATCCGCGAGACGGAGCCTGATTGGCTCTCAGGCCAGGGCGGGCACCCTAGGGAGCAGGGCGGGCGCCCTGCCTCCGGGCCCGTTCGGCCTCCCGTTCGATCTCGTGGCTTCTGGAGTCTTCTAGATGATAGAAAACCGGTGAGCACGTTATTATCTCTATGTAAACCCGACGTGTGGGCCTTTCCTCCGTATTTTCTGATAACCCCCTGCAGAAACAAATAAACACCAAAACTCGTGGAATTCTGTCAGATAAAACTCTAAGTCTAGGTGTTGGTTGCATTTGGATCCTTTTCTTTATTTATTTGATAACTATATTTGGTACTTAAGGACCGTCAACAATGGTCTACTAGTTCATTTTTAAATGGAGGCCTATTTTGGATCTAGAATTTGGTCTTGGTCTAGATATATCCATGGGGAGATATATAGCTAGAGAGGGTTAAAATAACTATTTGGGAAATTTTCCTAAGACGGCAATGCACAACCTAAAAACATGTGTTTAAAACCATGCGCCTTAAACCATGTTTTGTGACGTTTATATGTTTACGTCATACATCTATGACATTGGTTTTGAAGTCACAAAGCTTTATGACATTTGATTTTAAGTCACAACTTACACCATACCACATAACATGATCATTGCAATTTGCATTTCATTTTTTAGACCAAATTTTTAATTTGCATATCTCATCTATATTCACATTACAGTCTTGAGAAAATCCCAAGCAGCAAAAAATTATAATATCAAACTCACAACCCAGGTAGTAATATACATCATACATCATGCTACATCTAAGTCACAAGTCTAAAATGACATCAACAACATAGCCATTTCTTTTTGAACATTCATCAAACAAAAAAGAGTTGTAGCTACACCTAAACATACATTAGTGAAGCTTTTCACTTCACTGAGATACCCTCCAGGCCACACTATTAACCTCTAAGGCAGCACCCTGAAACCACAAACTACAAACATTAGTCAATGATATAAAGATTAGAGTCAACTCTAGGTTCATGCATATGTATTGGACAATATCAAGCTCCTAGTTTAGCATATATCAACATACATTACATTGCTTTTTTTCTAGTTGAAGGAAATTTGGATATCAGCATATATCATAATAAGCTGCCATTTAAACTAAATTTGAACTCAAAGCAATTACAAATGAGAACAGCAAACATATCTCAGGATGTTTCTGCAACCTTTATGAAATAAAACATTAGAAATCTTACATGCAAGCCTCCAAATTTTGCCTCCAAACTAATGCATGAGAGCACAGAGGGGCTACAGCAGCATAGCAGAGTCGAGCACACAACCAGAAGCCTGCATAAAAGAGCAAACACACACAGCTTGTATCAAGAGCCCAGAAGTTGCATAACTTGCAATTAAATAGTTGACTTGAATAATTGCACTTCTGCATTTTTAAGATTATAATAACAAGCTACATTTTCAAATTTCTACTAATTTGTCATATACAGAATATATAGAATAAGCGCCTTCAACTTCCTAAACCATTGTTAACTTGCTCTAACAATAAGATGATTTGTTCTAACAAGTAAAACATAACTTGAGCTTAGTACAAAGAACTTGGAGAAACTTAAGCTGAAGCAATGCAAGGCTACAAAGTGACCATTCAAAAATGACAAGATATAAAACATGTGACAGTCTAATGCGGACTGCACTTTCATCTAGCCATCTGTCATGAAACTGTATGAAGAGTCAGGGAGCCTTTGATCCTGCTGCCTTGTGCTGATTGCCTGTAGTTTTTTTTACAGCACACAAAAAGTCTGTGCAGTTGGTCTACTGTATGTGTATCAGGTTAGAAGAGCAACATGTAAACTACTAGTAAGAACACACAATGTTTCCAGATGCTGAACTTAAACTATTATCATGGTTCCCCATCATTCAGAAATGCTAACCAAACTTGGCGCATATACAGAAATACACTCAAGTACAATTCAGTTTTTTATAAACTTTCAGTGATTACACGACCCAATTAATTGTAGCAACTAAAAGTCCAAGCAATGGCATTCCATGTATTTATACTATTGTCACTGAGTTTATACAATCAATGGATGCTACTGTCATCCATCTACGTGTGTACACAAATCACTGAATGCTACTGCCTATGTCATTGCAGAAAAACATATTTAGAAGATGTGTGGCAAACATTTTCTTTTTCTGAAGATGCAAGTAGTTCACAATAAAATAATTGTGTGCTGTTATGTATAGCAGCGTTGTTCAGTTTCTTCACACTAAAACACTAAAGAACAGGGAAGCTTCCGGTCCAAGTTACGAGCCCTGTGTGGCAACGCTGGTCAAAAGAGGACTGCACAATCACACATTCTGTTTTGAACATTCAATTTCAGCATTACAACAGCTGAATTTCAGCATTAAGTATGTGTAGCCAATTTTTCATGGGATTATGTAACACCCAAATTTTAGAGATAATGAATTTTGAATAAATTGGATAACAAATAATGACAAATTAAAATAATAAAATATATTTGGTGTTGCATTCATGCTGTAGCATTTATTTTGTTATGTGGTGTGGATTTATTTTATTTTGTTTTGATTTAGAAAATTTTATTTGAAAAGGTTTTGGAAAATAGACAAATAAAGGAAAGAAAGAAAAATAAAAAAAAGAAACAACTTACTTTCTTACGGGATTGGCCCGGCAGCCCAGCTGATCGATGGCCCAAATACCTCCCCGCGCTCGCGTCTGAGTCGGCCGAGCCAGCAGTCCGCGCGGCCCAGACGGCCCAGAGCCCAGCGGCCGCATCTCCCTCTCCCTCCTTTCGCTGACTGGTGGGGGGCCGCTCGTCAGCCGTATCTCCCACCTCCGGCTCGTAGTCAAGTTGGACTCCAAGTCGGTGAGTTCCGATCCCGTCCGATTCGCTTTGGATCGATCCGTCGGTCATGTTCCTCTATATAAGGCGCATACCATCCTATGCTGTATTCGTTTTTGCCCTCCTCATTTCCATCTACTAGCCGACGCCGCTTTCCTCTGTGTTCGCCGCGCCATTGAAGAGCTCAAGCTCCGACCACTGCGGGAGATTGTCCGGTCATCATAGCTTCGTTTTCCGCAAGTAGCTGTCGGGGATCCTTGACGCGGTAATGATTCCGTACTGAGCCTCCTTGTTTTCGCATGTCTTTTGTTCTTTGTTTAACTTCACCGGTTGCATAGAGACTTCGCCGGCGACTGTGCTCGTCAAATCTCACCTCCGTCCGGTCTTCGGTTCCGGGTGAAGCCCTAGGTGAGCACGCGCAGTTCCCCGCTTCCTTTCTATGCTTTTCCCTTGGTCGGGGGTGGCCGAAATCTCGTTTTCGAGGAGCTCCGGCGAGCTCATGGCGGCAGCCATGGCGGCCACCGGCCGGATGAACAGTAGATGGCCGGATTCTTCTTTATCTTATACTCGAATTGAATGTCAGCCGTCCGATTCGAGATCGATGGCCCAGATTAGAAGATACCCCTTCGCAGGTAGTTTTTCTAAAGAGACCCTCGGTTCTTTTGAAATCAACCCGCAGTCTTTAGCGTAGTTCTGAAAATACGTTTTTGCGTTGTGAAGGCGTATTCTTTTCCGGTTTATTCAAAAATACGTTTTCAGGAAATTACAGTTTTGCCACTGGAACTGTTTTGGTCATAAAAACTTCGTTTTAACTCCGATTTGATCCGTTCAAGTTGCGTTAGGTTCGTAATTGCGAACTCTATATGTTAGTGTAGTTGTACAGTTAGTTTTGATAATTTATTTTTCGAGTTTATAATTAAGTATTTATTTATCTATAGGAAATCTTAGAAAATTCATAACATTTATGTTTTAACTCCGATTTTGGTGATCTTTGCGTCTGTGTGGTCGTAGAAACGTGTAGAAGAGTTTTATAAACTTTTATTACTGTTTTGTTACTGTTGGTGTACTGTTCTAATTATATCTCTTTGTTTGCTTCGTGTATGTTTGATTGGATGCATGTATGATGTTGATTGATGATCGAGTATAGAAGGTGAGCAGTATTTGGACGATTCAGAGTATTACTTTGAGCCAAGTCAGCAGTATTGTTTGGAGAGCTTTGATCAAGGCAAGTATAACACAGGACTATCCTTGTTACCTATACATCGAATTATCATACATATGCATGTGTTTACCTTGACAACCGTAGAGATTATAACTTAGTGATTGTTATCTTGATTCCTTGTCAACCTTGGGGATGCATATGGGTAGCTACTGCTAGTGCTTAAACTATGAACAATGATCTTGTAATATGATTAATGGATCAAGCAATCAACCATTAAGATGATTTAATTATTGTTAAAAGGGGGCTAGAGCATGTGTATTATTTTTGATGCTCTGGTTACTCTCCGTAAGGACTTATCTGTACGTGATCATCCGGGACATACAGTACAGCTGTGAGGGCTATATGGCTCTGGCTCTAGTTGTTCAAGAGACCTTTTCTAGCTTGTTAGTGGTTACCTTAAATGGCGTAAGAAAGGCTTGCCACGTTGGGTGTAGTGCGAGCCCCTGGCCTAGTGTGTATAGGCTGCGGTTGTTGTGCCACAGGGAAGGGGGGTTCTACATCTGCCTGCCGAGTGAATCTAATGGCCCTAACTTGTTAGACGAACTCTTGAGTGGCTTTATATGGTTTTCGGGTGTTTGGGCTTGATCTCCCCACTCATTTGGAAATCATGACTCACAGTGAAAGTGTACACCTCTGCGCAGAGTTAAAAACTGGTATACTAGACGTGCTCACGGATACGAGCGGCCTTGGAACATTTATAGATAGATGATCACCATTGCTATATTATGTTTAATTATTGTTGATTATTATTATGCTCATGTTAATGCTATTCATTATCATTATTGCAATTGATCATTGGTTCTTTAATGGGAAGCAGTTTAACTTGATGCTATTCAATTTGCTAATTATATGATTAAAAGCTAAACACAGTTAAACAGTGTCTAGCCATTTGAGCCTCATGAACCCTGTGTTATATTTGTTGAGTTGGACATGGACTCACTCTTGCTATTTCCACCATAACAGATGAAGATTATGAGGAAGATTATCGTAATGAGTACTAGTCTTGGTGTCAACCAGTCAACCGTGTCCCTGTGTGGAGTTTCCGCTGGAGAATACTATTAGTTATTATTATTTATTGTTCAAGACTATGTTTTAAATATTTATTCGCTATGTAATAGGCACTGTGATGATACTATGTAATTTGTCTACTTATGTGTGCGATCATGTCTTGGGGCGCACATGAGTACTTTATGCATCCTATTTTTGTCCTTAAAAATGGGTGTGACAGATTGGTATCAGAGCCGTGTTGACTGTAGGACGCAAGCCTAGCTAGAATGGTCGTTGATAGCATCCTTACTTTACTTAATTCATGCTTCCTCTTTTCACCTTGTTAATTACTAAAGTTTTATGCTTCCTTTACTTTATTCTATTGCGAAAATACATTGATTCTATCTAATCTATGTCTAAATCTTGTAGATGCCTCCTCATCCCAGTCTGTCAGCTGCACAGTACGTTGCCCGTTTCAAACCCTAGGAGCCATATGAAGATGGTGATCAAGAGCTATCTGATGCTGAATCAAGAGTTGGTGATACACCTATGGAGGATGTAGTTATGGGGTGGACTACGAAGTTTCATATCATGGTTCCTAAGGCTGATGCTTTCTTCCATGATATGTTGACAAGAACTTTGGACAACTACTACTACGATTGGGAAGCTACTTTGGAGTATCGCAGTGCAGAGTATAGTCATCCATGGATGGATTCCTATTGGGAAACGGAGTTATGGGTCAAGAAAAGGGATCCTACCACTAAGGAGCCTAAGGTGGAGTCAAAGTTCATTACCAGAGTGAGCCGGGCAACCGTGGAGACAAGCATGGAGGATGTCGCTTTCAATGCATTCGTTTACTACCATGGTCTACGCTCGGACAAGACATTAAAGGGTGCACTTCGGCATTTCCCTTGTTTCCTTCATGACAAGGGTATTTGGACCGTGCCGCTTGCAGATGATTCCTCTTTGACTTTACAAGCTACGGTGGGATTAGCTCGTGAATTGGCTCTCCATGAGGTGGATCTGAAGGATGAGTTGTTGAAGGAAAAAGAACTTAAGGAGTAAGCTTATAAGGAGATTGACCAATTAAGGGCGGAGTTAGGTCGTCTCAAGATTTATGAGAAGCTTAATTAGGAAATAGGAAAAACCCCTATGTAATAAGAACGATAGTAGTTGCGAGTTAATTTTAAGTTTGAATTGTTTTAAGAGTCAGTTTGTGGTGTGAACAATTGTGTGATTGATGGATTGTTATTATGATAATGTGTGATTTGGATCTTTGTAATGTGTGCTGGAGTTTTGTAGAGATGGCTACAAGTTTCATGGTTAAGAATATTAAGTTTGCTCAAAATATATCAGTTGAATATGAGGTTAACTTAGTTCTGTCCTTTGCTGATTTTTGGATCAGTCTGGGATGTTTTAGAAATAACTTAAAATTCGCTCATGAGAAATTTAAGAAATTTTACTGGGAATAATTAGACTTCTATATATTTCCAACCCCACAAGAATCACTTTAATATCTATTATGAGTTAAGAGATATACCTGTTCCAAGTTGGAGTTACTGCACAGTCTGGAATTCTGAAACAGTTTCGGTTAAGTTCAGTTTTGACCAATTTATTGACAGAATCAGAAAAAGTGTTGTGAATAAAAGTTGTAGATAATTTTATAAGCTTTCCAACCATGTAAAGATCATCTGAATTGGACGTCTGTAGCTCGAGATATGACAGTTTTTCTGAGTTGCCGAAATTAGAGTTCGCCCAGAAAAATCAGATTTTGTTTATCTATTGAATACATCATCTCGGGTCGTACTGAATTTTATCTTCTGTGTTTTGGAAACAGATGTCAGGCAGAGGTCATGGCAGAGGTCGTGGAGGTGCTAATCCACCCATTACTATGGAGGAACTCATGCAAACTCAGAATCAGCTGATGCAGATGTTTATGCAGCACATGCAGAACAATCCCCCTGCAGGAGGACCACCACCTGTTCAAGTAAGGGATAAGCGTGGAGAATTTTTGAAGGGACGCCCTCTAGTGTTTTCTCATGCTGCTGATCCTTTAGAAGCAGATGATTGGGTGAGAGCAGTGGAGAAACAGCTGAACATAGCTCAATGCAATGATATGGAAAAGGTGTTATATGCATCTGGTCAGTTACAGGGGACAGCTCAGACTTGGTGGGAGTCGTACCAGGCTGCACGCCCTGACAATGCTCCTCCTATCACTTGGAATGAGTTTGTTAGAGATTTTCGAGCTCGTCATATTCCTGAAGGCATAATTGAGCTGAAGCAGGAAGAATTCAGAAACCTTAGGATGGGACAGATGAGCGTGAGTGAATATCATGACAGGTTCACCCAGTTGGCTCACTATGCTCCTAATGAAGTGAGGGAAGATGCAGACAAGCAGCATCTTTTCTTGAAGGGAATTTATTATGATCTTCGCTTGCAATTGAAGGGGAACAACTATGCTAGTTTTCAAGAGCTGGTAAATAAAGCTATTGTGCTTGATAATGAGCGTAGGGAGATGGACAGAAAGAGGAAGATGAAGGTGCAAAGCTCGGGAAGCAACAACCGTCAACGCACAAATTCTCAGCATGGTTTTCATCAGAAGTTTCAGGGACCGGTTAGCCAGTGGAATCGCAATCCGAATCAGAGGTGGTCCCAAAATTGGCAAAGTAATCAGTCGCAGCAGCGTTCATCATATCCACAGCGTCAACAGTATCAGCAAACTGGGCAACAGACTCCTCGCACTAGAAATCCCAATGTTACCCCCATGAAGAATAGTACTCCCAGCACTCCTATTAGATGCTTTGTCTGTGGTAAAGAGGGCCATTTGTCTTATAATTGTCCTGAGAAGCAGAACCAACAGACTCCTCAGAGCCAGAAGAGCAACCAGAGGCAATCTGGTACTGGAAGGGTGAATCACGTGTCTTCTGATACAGCTCATGATGCACCAGAAGTTATGATTGGTACGTTCAATGTACATTCCACTCCTGCAACCGTTCTTTTTTACTCTGGAGCATCTCATACATTCATATCTAACATTTTTGTTAAAATGCATAGTATACCCATGCTAGCTATGAAAGAACCTCTCTTAGTAAATTCACCTGGAGGTACCATGCAAACCAGTAATCGTTGTCTTCCAATTAGTATGGTATTAAGGGGGGTAGAGTTTAAGATAACTCCTATAGTGTTGAGGACATCTGGTATTGATGTGATATTGGGTATGGACTGGATGAAGCAAAATCAGGCAGAGATTCAGTGTCAGCAGAAAGTGGTAGTTATGACTGCACCTAATGGAGATAAAATCAATGTGGATGTAGCAATGCAGAAGCAACCAACCGCGGTGGTGAATCAGCTTGAAGATACTATTAAGGAGAATTCAGTAATTGAGGAATTTCCGGATGTCTTCCCTGATGAATTGCCAGGTATGCCGCCTGACCGAGACATTGAATTTCTTATTGAATTACTACCTGGAACTGCACCTATAGCCAAACGACCATATAGGATGGGAGTAGATGAATTAGAAGAACTTAAGAAACAAATTAAAGAATTACAAGGTAAAGGTTTTATTCGACCTAGTTCATCACCTTGGGGAGCACCAGTTATTTTTGTTGATAAGAAAGATGGTGGTCAGAGGATGTGTGTTGATTATCAGTCACTAAATGAGGTAACTATCAAGAATAAGTACCCTTTGCCTAGGATTGATGACTTGTTTGATCAGTTGAGAGGTGCTTGTGTGTTCTCTAAGATTGATTTACGTTCTGGTTATCATCAATTGAAGATTCGTGCCTCTGATATTCCAAAGACAGCTTTTACTACAAGGTATGGATTGTATGAGTATACTGTTATGTCGTTTGGATTGACCAATGCACCTGCATACTTTATGTACATGATGAATAAGGTGTTCATAGAATATTTGGATAAGTTTGTGGTAGTGTTTATTGATGATATACTGGTATTTTCCAAGACAGAGGTAGAGCATGCTGAACATTTGAGGTTGGTATTGCAGAAGCTTAGAGAGCATAAACTGTATGCGAAGCGAAGTAAATGTGAGTTTTGGTTGAAGGAAGTTTCTTTCCTTGGTCATATTGTTTCTAATGGAGGGATATCAGTGGATCCAGGTAAAGTAAAGGATGTATTGAATTGGAAACCACCTACCGATGTTAGCGAGATTCGCAGTTTCTTGGGTTTAGCTGGATATTACAGACGTTTCATTGAAGGATTTTCTAAACTTGCTAAACCTATGACATCTCTGTTAGAAAAGAATGCCAAGTTTGTGTGGTCTGATAAATGTCAAGCTAGTTTTGAGGAATTGAAGAAGAGGTTGACTACAACGCCTGTTTTGGTTTTGCCAGATTTGAGTAAGAAGTTTTCTATTTATTGTGATGCTTCTCGTCAGGGTTTAGGATGTGTTCTTATGCAAGAAGGCAAAGTTGTGGCCTATGCATCTAGGCAGTTGAGAAAGCATGAGTTGAATTATCCTACACATGATTTGGAGTTAGCAGTTGTAGTTCATGCTTTAAAGATTTGGAGACATTATTTGATTGGACATAAGAGTGACATATACACTGATCATAAGAGTTTGAAGTATATTTTTACTCAGTCAGATCTGAATTTGAGGCAACGCAGATGGTTAGAGTTGATTAAGGATTATGATATTGAGATACACTATCATCCTGGTAAGGCTAATGTAGTAGCTGATGCTCTTAGTAGGAAAAGTTATGCAAATGAGATAAGAACATTGTCTATGACTAGGGAGTTATGTGCTGAATTTGAATATTTGAATTTGGGAATTGTTACTAGTACAATGGAGTTAGTGATAGAGCCTACTTTAGAGCAAGAAATTTACAAGGGTCAGTTGAAGGATGAGAAACTAAAGAAGATAGCGGAGGATATAGTGATTGGTAAGTCACCAGGCTTTCGAATGGATGATAATGGGATTTTGTGGTTTGGAAAGAGGTTGTGTATACCTGAGGATCAAACTGTTAGACAGGCAATTCTTCGCGAAGCTCATGAGTCAGCTTATTCTATTCATCCTGGTAGTACTAAGATGTATTTGGATCTTAAGCAGAAATATTGGTGGGTTGGATTAAAACGAGACGTGGCTGAATATGTGACATTGTGCGATACTTGTCAGAGGGTGAAAGCTGAGCATCAGAGACCTGCTGGATTGTTGCAACCAATGAAGATTCCTGAATGGAAGTGGGAGGAAGTTGGTATGGACTTTATAGTGGGGTTACCGCGTACTCAGAGAGGTTATGATTCTATTTGGGTGATAGTGGATAGGTTGACTAAAGTTGCTCATTCTATACCAGTCAAGACTAATTATACGGGAGTACAATTAGCTACCTTGTATATGGAAAGAATAGTCTGTTTGCATGGAGTTCCAAAGAAGATTGTGTCTGATCGAGGTACGCAGTTTACGTCACACTTTTGGAAAGCTGTACATGAATCTTTGGGAACCAAATTGAATTTTAGCACAACATATCATCCACAGACAGATGGACAGACTGAAAGGACCAACCAGGTGTTAGAGGATATGTTGAGAGCCTGTGCATTGCAATATGGAACTAGTTGGGATAAGAGTTTGCCTTATGCAGAATTTTCTTACAATAATAGTTATCAACAGAGTCTTAAGATGGCACCGTTTGAAGCTTTGTATGGACGTAAGTGTAGAACTCCGTTGTTTTGGGATCAGACAGGTGAGTCTCAAGTGTTTGGTACAGATGTTCTTAGAAACGCAGAAGATCAAGTGCGAGTGATTCGTGAGAATTTGAGAGTGGCGCAGTCGCGTCAGAAGAGTTATGCTGATAATAGGAGAAGAGATCTAGCTTTTGAGGTAGGTGATTATGTCTATTTGAAGGTGTCACCTATGAGAAGTGTGAAGAGGTTTAACATGAAAGGTAAACTAGTACCAAGGTATGTTGGACCATTTAAAGTTATTGCTAGACGTGGGGAAGTTGCTTATCAATTAGAGTTGCCTGAGAATTTATCTGGAGTGCATGATGTGTTTCATGTTTCACAACTTAAGAAGTGTTTGCGGGTGCCTGAGGAGCAAATACCTTTAGAAGAATTGACTGTTAAGGAGGATCTTACATATGAAGAGTTTCCGATTAAGATTCTAGAAACTGCTGAGAGGGTTACTCGAAGTCGGATTATTAAGATGTGTAAAGTACAGTGGAATCGATATTCAGAGGCAGAGGCAACTTGGGAAAGAGAGGATGAATTGAGGAAATCATATCCACAGTTATTTGAGTAAGCAGTTCAATCTCGAGGACGAGATTCTATTAAGGGGGGTAGAATTTGTAACACCCAAATTTCAGAGAGAATGAATTTTGAATAAATTGGATAACAAATAATGGCAAATTAAAATAATAAAATATATTTGGTGTTGCATTCATGCTGTTACATTTATTTTGTTATGTGGTGTGGATTTATTTTATTTTGTTTTGATTTAGAAAATTTTATTTGAAAAGGTTTTGGAAAATAGACAAATAAAGGAAAGAAAGAAAAATAAAAAAAAGAAACAACTTACTTTCTTACCGGATTGGCCCGGCAGCCCAGCTGATCGATGGCCCAAATACCTCCCCGCGATCGCGTCTGAGTCGGCCGAGCCAGCAGTCCGCGCGGCCCAGACGGCACAGAGCCCAGCGGCCGCATCTCCCTCTCCCTCCTTTCGCTGACTGGTGGGGGGCCGCTCGTCAGCCATATCTCCCACCTCCGGCTCGTAGTCAAGTTGGACTCCAAGTCGGTGAGTTCCGATCCCGTCCGATTCGCTTTGGATCAATCCATCGGTCATGTTCCTCTATATAAGGCGCATACCATCCTATGCTGTATTCGTTTTCGCCCTCCTCTTTTCCATCTACTAGCCGACGCCGCTTTCCTCTGTGTTCGCCGCGCCATTGACGAGCTCAAGCTCCGACCACCGCGGGAGATTGTCCGGTCATCATAGCTTCGTTTTCCGCAAGTAGCTGTCGGGGATCCTTGACGCGGTAATGATTCCGTACAGAGCCTCCTTGTTTTCGCATGTCTTTTGTTCTTTGTTTAACTTCACCGGTTGCATAGAGACTTCGCCGGCGACTGTGCTCGTCAAATCTCACCTCCGTCCGGTCTTTGGTTCCGGGTGAAGCCCTAGGTGAGCTCGCGCAGTTCCCCGCTTCCTTTCTATGCTTTTCCCTTGGTCGGGGTGGCCAAAATCTCATTTTCGAGGAGCTCCGGCGAGCTCATGGCGGCAGCCATGGCGGCCACCGGCCGGATGAACAGTAGATGGCCGAATTCTTCTTTATCTTATACTCGAATTGAATGTCAGCCGTCCGATTCGAGATCGATGGCCCAGATTAGAAGATAACCCTTCGCGGGTAGTTTTTCTAAAGAGACCCTCGGTTCTTTTGAAATCAACCCGCAGTCTTTAGCATAGTTCTGAAAATACGTTTTCGCGTTGTGAAGGCGTATTCTTTTCCGGTTTATTCAAAAATACGTTTTCAGAAAATTACAGTTTTGCCACTGGAACTGTTTTGGTCATAAAAACTTCGTTTTAACTCCGATTTGATCCGTTCAAGTTGCGTTAGGTTCGTAATTGCGAACTCTATATGTTAGTGTAGTTGTACAGTTAGTTTTGATAATTTATTTTTCGAGTTTATAATTAAGTATTTATTTATCTATAGGAAATCTTAGAAAATTCATAACTTTTACGTTTTAACTCCGATTTTGGTGATCTTTGCGTCTGTGTGGTCGTAGAAACGTGTAGAAGAGTTTTATAAACTTTTATTACTGTTTGTTACTGTTGGTGTACTGTTCTAATTATATCTCTTTGTTTGCTTCATGTATGTTTGATTGGATGCATGTATGATGTTGATTGATGATCGAGTATAGAAGGTGAGCAATATTTGGACGATTCGGAGTATTACTTTGAGCCAAGTCAGCAGTATTGTTTGGAGAGCTTTGATCAAGGCAAGTATAATACAGGACTATCCTTGTTACCTATACATCGAATTATCATACATATGCATGTGTTTACCTTGACAACCGTAGAGATTATAACTTAGTGATTGTTATCTTGATTCCTTGTCAACCTTGGGGATGCATATGGGTAGCTACTGCTAGTGCTTAAACTATGAACAATGATCTTGTAATATGATTAATGGATCAAGCAATCAACCATTAAGATGATTTAATTATTGTTAAAAGGGAGCTAGAGCATGTGTATTATTTTTGATGCTCTGGTTACTCTCCGTAAGGACTTATTTGTACGTGATCATCCGGGACATACAGTACAGCTGTGAGGGCTATATGGCTCTGGCTCTAGTTGTTCAAGAGACCTTTTCTAGCTTGTTAGTGGTTACCTTAAATAGCGTAAGAAAGGCTTGCCACGTTGGGTGTAGTGCGAGCCCCTGGCCTAGTGTGTATAGGCTGCGATTGTTGTGCCACAGGGAAGGGGGTTCTACATCTACCTGCCGAGTAAATCTAATGGCCCTAACTTGTTAGACGAACTCTTGATTGGCTTTATATGGTTTTTGGGTGTTTGGGCTTGATCTCCCCACTCATTTGGAAATCATGACTCACAGTGAAAGTGTACACCTCTGCGCAGAGTTAAAAACTGGTATACTAGCCGTGCTCACGGATACAAGCGGCCTTGGAACATTTACAGATAGATGATCACCATTGCTATATTATATTTAATTATTGTTGATTATTATTATGCTCATGTTAATGTTATTCGTTATCATTATTGCAATTGATCATTGGTTCTTTAATGGGAAGCAGTTTAACTTGATGCTATTCAATTTGCTAATTATATGATTAAAAGCTAAACGCAGTTAAACAGTGTCTAGCCATTTGAGCCTCATGAACCATGTGTTATATTTGTTGAGTTCGACATGGACTCACTCTTGCTATTTCCACCATAACAGATGAAGATTATGAGGAAGATTATCGTAATGAGTACTAGTCTTGGTGTCAACCAGTCAACCGTGTCCCTGTGTGGAGTTTCCGCTGGAGAATACTATTAGTTATTATTATTTATTGTTCAAGACTATGTTTTAAATATTTATTCGCTATGTAATAGGCACTGTGATGATACTATGTAATTTGTCTACTTATGTGTGCGATCATGTCCTGGGGCGCACATGAGTACTTTATGCATCCTATTTTTGTCCTTAAAAATGGGTGTGACAGATTACGTAACTATAGGCTTCTATATTGATTATGACAGGTTCAACCTTTTTCATTGTAAATTGTACTAAAAAATAAAATCAAACGAGTAAAAGACTATTTTGACAGCATGGATTTATTAAATCGGATACTCGAAGACATAAGAGCCCTAATAGTGTAATCAAGAAGGCTTGCTGCATGGGCATCTCCTAATTTCAATTGCAAATTCCAGTGGCAAATTGCTAATGGCAAATAGATTGCCAATCACTTGTACGTCTATGTACAAATCCATCAGTAGTACTAACCCTAGATCCCCAATCATGCACAAATCCATCAGAAATAAGAGCTCGCCACGACAACAGATATTAGATCTGGGCGTGAAGTAGGCAGAGGAGCACGACAATGAGGGGGCACCAGGACTCCGGCGGCTATCAGCTGTCGGCTCGGCGCAGCCACATGGCCAGAGCGGCGTGGCCAGCTGTCGCCAAACCCGGTGGTGGTAGCGGCCACGGCGGCCGAGCTAGCGCGGTAGTCGTAGCACCGGCCGGCCAGCCGTCGGCTCCTCGGTGGCCACCTACAGGCCGCACTGCCACAGCCCCGCCCTCGCGCTGCCGCCACCGCCGCTCGCAGCCTCGCCTTGCGCCACCGCAGCCTGCGCCGCAGCCCAGCCCTAAGCGCAGTAGCAGTCGCGGCGTCACGCGCCCGCCGGCCGTCGAAGCCCGCAAGCCGGTCGTGGCCTCGAACCGCTAGGTGGGTTTGGGTCAGGGTCAGGTGTCGCCGCGTCCGTGTTGGGGAAAAGGAAAAGTACAAACAGAATGGAGGGAGAGAGAGCGGACAGGAGGACGTCTCAAGAAGAAGAGAGCGGATAGGAGGAGAAAGACCGTGTAGGATAGGGATGAACGGATGGTCTTAGAGCATCTCCAAGAGTTTGCCAAAATTTATTTGGCAAATATCATGATTTGGCAACTTGCTAAAATATAAAGTGAAAAAATAGACTATCTCCAAGAGTTTGCCATTTGGACTTGGTAAAATAAGAAGAGGCCCGTTAAGGGAACGAAGAGCCCCGCTAAGAAACGAAGAGCCCCGCTAAGTGAATGAAGAGCCCCATTAAGAAACGAAGAGCCCCGCACACGAAGCCGGATGCGCGCTCGCGCTCAGCACGCAAATATGCGCGTGGAGGGGGGAGATTTGCCAAGTTGTTAAAATTTGCCAAGTTGGATGCCAAACTGTTGGAGCACAATTTTTTCTGTTTTGCCAAAAATAAATGGATGGCAAGTTGATTTGGCAAACTCTTGGAGATGCTCGATTAACAGATGAAATATTGTAAAAGAAAGGCTATGTGTGGTGGTAGAGGCTCAAAAAAAATTCCATGTTCTAAAAAAAAAGAAGCCAAGAAAGTTTTTTTAGAACATGTGATTGGCATGCATTAACTAGCGTTGTTTTAAGGGTCCAATAACTCAAAGGTTGATAAGAAATTGGTAGAATCTTAGACACAGTCGCTTTGTCTACAAATCATGACAACTTATTCCATGCATTAGCGCTAGTGCACTACAACCATCAATACTTGATCTTTTCTTATACGAGAAATCACCAATAAAATACTTAAGCTGTATTCTTGCCATCCTTCCTTGTAGTATGTGCATCTAATTTTTTATTGAAAACCCAAAAATATTAACTTGGAAATTGTCCTCAAATGATATAAATTTTATAATGCAAAATTTTATCATTGGATACATGTACTAACAGACCCTCCAAGCGTTATATGTTGAAATATAACAGGGGAATAGTAAACAATATACTTATGTATAATCATATATATGAATGACAAGTATTACCCTAAAGTTCTAGACATCCAATGTGTGTGTTGGGTGCGCGTGCCATCAAGTAGTTTTCGTGTTATTGGTGACATAATTATATCATCTATCATATTTGTGTGTTGGACGAATCAAAATATTCTACGCATGCATTGTGATTCTTCTTCACAAAGAGAAGTAAGCATGCAGAAAACCCAAGCCACTACCCTATTTGGGAGATTGATACTTTTTTTGTCAGGTAACATCAACCAATCTCTCTCCATTCAAATCTCTAATTGTAGGACGGCATCCCAAACTTGATTCCATACAAATAGGAACTACTAAACCATCAATTATTATCGGGACATACTGGGTAAAGATTGGAATAATTTAAGTCCAATCTCTAACCAATTCATGTTTACATAAAATTATTGAACTAACATTAAACCATCATTGTCCAACTAAATAGTAAACCCTAGCTACTACCATATCTCTGGCTACCTAGGGTAGCGTTAGTCAGTAATCAAGCTATTAATGTAACTAACAAAAAAATAAAAATTTCATAACTAAAAACAACACATTTTAAGAAATAATCTCCACTAATTAATATTCACCCAACTCACAAAAACAGTATTATGTTAATCCTCTCTCTCTCTCTCTCTCCCCATACATATATATCTTGATATAGACCTAGTTCTAGATCCGAAATGAATACCTATTTTAAAATGAACTAGTTCACCATAAATATCATGACATTTGGGCAAGAAAATGGGAAAATCTTGTTCACCTACTCAATCTACCCCTGTGCCTTAAAGATTTGATCTACTTTCATGTCTAATTGCACACCACCATGCCTTCAGAGTAGTTTGTCAGAGCAGCTACCCCAAAAAGTCGATTGTCAGGGGTGATCCATTAGCCGGGCCTTGTTAGAGAAGTGTCTCCAGAGGTTGTTCTTGATCTAGCTGCCCCTGAAAAAAAATAGGACGTCTCTGAAAATAGTTTCTATAATAGTGCACCTTTTGTATGCTGTCCTTGCATAAGGAATAAATCTTGAAGTGATCATAAGAAAATATATCAAAGTAAGCATACTGTTCAATATACTATAAAAATAGTTATCAAAGTAAGCATACTGTTCAATATGTTAATGTGTTTCTGAAAAGAAAATTATTGTCTAGCACTTGGTCTATCTTACTAGATGGCGACTAGTCTTTCTTCAGGTGGTATATTTCTTCAAAAGAAATAATTCCTTTGAGCCTAATGTAGCAAAAAGATCATGGTGTTTTATTAGTGTTAGTGAAGTTTCATGGTCTACAGTTCTAGCAGCTAAAATTTAGAAGTAATCATGGTAACACTTTTGTCTACTTTTGGCGTTGCGTGTATGGACAGCCTTTTTTCCTCTGTTAAACTGACAAGGTTGTCTAAATACAGTTCTGCTCAATATAATCTGCATCTTCAATTTTAGGATTCCCGTACGGACAAAAAACTGCTCCAAACTGATGACAGCCTGAATTTTTCTTGAATGTAAACCACTTAAAAAAAACTGTTATAAGAATACTTGATGATCAAGCTATGCATGCAGCAAATGGCCATATATTGGCTGTAGACATTATGGAACGACATACAGTTCAGTGTGATGAATACATAATGGCCAGCTAATACTTAAATTGTCGTCTAGTCTTATTATTTTTCCTATTGCATGACTGCATACAATAATTATTGGAGTTTGGTTGGCCACCGAATTTTCTTGGTGCTCAAGATGTATCCTTGAGCTCTGCATATTTCGTATCCGGAACAATAAATGAAAATATTATTTTGCCGAATCTAATAAGTTTTTGGTGTAACGCCCTAGAGTCCAAACGGCTTAGCTCTACTTTACACACTGAGTGAACCACACCTACCACCATCCCACTTACATTTTCGTCCTCGCTTTGCGTAAAAGGATTAACCCGGGGTTAGCGGGATGGACTCTAGAAGCCTTATATGTTGGTCTAACCCACTCTAAGCAACTAAGGTATGATTAAACCCCCCCCCCCCCACAATATCTCATTAACATGCACATGGCCCACTATGGGCCAAAATCAAACTGGGCCGGATGTGACATTTGGCATCGGCATATATCAGCTAGAATGGGAGAGATGTAGTGTTGAAATGTGTTTCACTGTTGAGGTTGTGATTAACTGATGAAATCTTGTAAAAACATGGCTATGTGCGGTCGCAAGGCTAGCTGGAAACAATTCCGTTTCCTCAAAAATTAAAAAAAGGAGAACAAAGAAAGATTTTTTTAGAACATGTGATTGGCATGCATTCACTAGAAGCATTTTGAAATGTCCATTCACTAGAAGGTTGATACCAAATCAGTATACAAACACACACACACATGCATGGTGATGTATATGAATGACAAGTATTTCCATAAAATTTTAGACATCAAAAGTGTGTGTTTGGTGCGCGTGCCATAAAGTTGATATCATGTTGTTGGTGACATAATTATATCATTTGTCTTACTTGTGTGTCGGACGTATCAAAATATTCGGTGGGTTTATTGCGATTCCTATTCGCAAGTTTAAGTGCATGTGCACAAAACCCACTACCCGAGTTCGGAGATTGATTATTATTGTTGGGGCAATGACAGCTAACCCACAAGTACTGAATGGTTCTGTAGTAGTGCAACATAATGCGCCAAGACCTATTATCAAGTAATGGCTTGCAGCTCCGCAACCCCAGTTGCATAATATCATGAGCGTCATATTCATCTAGACAGCTACTTTTCTATTCATATGGATATATAGAGCGTGCCCAAGTGTATCTTTGGTAATCAACAACACAAGCCCTCAACTAATCAGCTATCAGGGGGTGAGTCCAAAGAGCTCATCGTTTTATTTTGTTCGGTAGGATTTAATATACAATTCCCTTTTATTGTGTCATCACAAATTGAAGCCCCTAACACTACACATGCATCTAACATATAAGCAGATGAAGCCTACAACAGTGGTACTGCTCATTTTGATGAACATAATGTGCACTATTGGCTATTTTGATCATGCAAGTTTTCTCAGAACAAAGGCCCAAGAAACCACCTTGCTGGCAAATTCATATGGAAACAATGAAGGAACCAGTTTTATGAAGGGCATAAATCTTGGAAGGAAAGCTGACGATGACAGCCCACACCTGGGATAATAGAGATATCTGCTGCAAAATGTCCTCCAATCCTTGCAAAATAAAATATGATTGTTAGAGATATATGCTTGCATTCCCATGCATATGGAGGATGGATATCCTATATACAGACATGGTATGTTGCATCACCAGGTTCTTAAGTCCCTTGTATCATCTGGGTTTAGACCTATCTAAATAATCTCTGGGGTTGTGAAATGCTGTGTAATTGTACTGAGCATACGCTCAATATTAAACAATATATAAAAATATGTCCTGTGTGTGATAATATGTCACTCAGATAAATCCATGGATGAAGTTCTTGGTGAAAGAACCTTCGGCCATCGTTAATAGTATTATTTACTGCTCTTTGCCTCTGCATCATCACGTTTTTTTTACATTCAGAAGAATAATAATATTTTCTTTAAAATAAGAAAGAAATTTGTCTTTGATTGGTCATCACCCCAAGAAAACAGGTAAGGGTCAATCAGCATAATAGATCAATGGCCCCAGTGGCATTTCTTATGATGTCTTTAGGAAAATATTAAATATGCAGTGACGACGTTCAAGAAATTTTTATGACTCGTCAACTAAATCAAAATTTATGTGGCCAATTTAAATACTTGTGTGTATCTATGCATGGAAAGTTTTTAGTCCTCAACTGAGATCATTCTGGATACACCTACAAAGTGGCCGGATCGAAGCGAACGTTTTCTCAACCATGAGATCAATCTAGGAGACTATGAGAGGATGATGTAAATCTACTACTGAACAGGTCATCATCGGCGGCTGCTGCATCCTTTCCGTCAGACTCCATGCTAGGGTGAGATATTTCATCAGGATTTAGGTGAGATACTTGGTCGCCTGGTCAATAACCTTGGTTGACGCAATCTCAATAGCTCGATCGATCTGTCAGTCGATGAGGCAGTATCAGTAGGAGAGAAATTGGATGCTCGATATGTAGTGCGGAGGAGTGCTACGCTGAGTCGTCGACTGTAGGAGTCCATGAGGCTGGCTGTGAATTAAACGGGGTGACCTAGGTTCGATTTGGACCTGTAATAGCCCGCATCCAAAATCTGCTTATACGGCCACATGTGGAACAGGCCTGCATACGTGTAGCACCCCTCTTACAATTTCGTCCTTGCTTCATGTAAAAGGGTTAACCCGGAGGTGCTACGTTTGGAGTAACAAGGATTATAAGCTGGCCCTCACTGTCCTAAACTTCCAAGGTGGTACTAAAGCCATTAACTACAGAGCTCCTCATGTGCAACACAACTACTATAGACTTCTAACTGGCTGGAGTGTTAGATTCACCCCCCTTATGGGTTAATGCCCTTGGCAGCTCACCACATATGGAACAGATGCCCAGAACCACCCATTGGTATACCCCTCCACAGGCACATACAGCAAGAGTTGATGCTTTGATACCATTTGTAACACCCACCTGTAAAATCTGCTTGTATGGCTCAGCTCCGCACGTGGAATGGGTCAGCATATGCTTAGCACCTCTCTAACACTTTCGTCTTCACTTCACGTAAAAAGGTTAACCTGGAGGTGCTACATTTTGGAGCGACAAGGCTTATAAGTTGGCCATCATGCTCCTAAACTTCCAAGGTGGTGCTAAAACCACCAACTACAGCTTCTTATGTGTCACATGGGCCAACAACACAACTACTATACGGAGCTGGGGTGTTACAAAACCGTAGTCCAAATTTAGGAGTGGACCGTAGATCCCAAGGGACCGACCCGGCCCGCTAGCGGGCAAAGTTCTGGACATAGGGTGAAATGCCATACCCTCAAAGCAATATGCATACACAGAAAGGAGAATAACATCGATGAGTTTGCTAATTTTAGTTTATCCCTCATTAATGAAGTCCCATGTTTCTTTCTCAAAAGAGAGAGTAATCACTAATCACTTACAATTTTCATGATATACAATTTGGTTCAGCACATTTTCCGTTATTTTTAGGGTATGATTTACTGGTCGCTCCATTTTTGTGTTTAGATGTATGTGCCCTACCATATCATGCGAACGAAAAGAACTAAAGCCGGTCTAGTAGTAAAAATACAAATCAGGACATCCAATTTAGTTTATTAAACTAGTCCAACAGCCCATGCGAGAGCATGGCTAAGAATCTTAAAAGTCAGAAGTATTAGTTATTGTTTAGTATGTTTGACCAATAAAAAAATTTATTATATTAATTGTACATTATTTCCTTTTTGTTTATTTTCTGAAACAGTAGGCATAAAGCATAATGGATATTCTTTAGTCCATGTTGGGTTGTGATAAACTTATCAATTACTCATTTATATATTTTTTCATTGAAATTTATTATTTTCCCCATTTTCTTGGCAATATATATATATATATATATATATATATATATATATATATATATATATATATATATATATATATATATATATATATATATACATACATTTAGTTGATACCTTATCTTAAACTATGGTCCTTATCTAAAAAAAAGTTTAAACTATGGTGGCTCTTTTTCCAATCAATATCTTATAACATCATGAATCTAAATTTTGGTTTTCAAATATTAGTCTTACTGATTGCTACATATTTAGTAATCCTCAAGTTAAGATGAAATTCTTGAGTTTATTGTATGTTTTATTAATACTCCTTTTGTACTTTGTAAAATTAAGGACTTTCAAGGTCTGTTGCCGTAAAGCAACGCCCCTGAAAAATGTATTTTAGGTGTGGATTTCTTAACAAAATTGTTCTAGAAATGCTTTTCTAGTGATGGTTAAAATGCCCAATGCTACAAGGGCCCTATATATCTCTATAATCGGTGGCATAGTGTGGTACTTTTTCAAACCATCCTTTATACTATTACCATTTGGTACCTTGAACTGTTAGTAGTAGCCTTTAACACTGTTGCTTTATAACCAAGCAGCAATTGGAGTCATCAATACCGTTTGCCCACTGCCGAAACCTATTCTTGTAATAGTAGTGGTTTGGAACCACCAGTAATAGATGGTTCTGTAGTAGTAGTGCAACATAATGCGCCAAGAATTATTATCACATCAAGGCTTGCAGCTCCCCAACCCCAGTTGCATAATATCATGAGTGTCATATTCACCTAAACAGCTACTTTTCTAATATTATGGCTATATATAGCGTGCCCAAGTGTATCTTCAGTTACCAGCAACACAAGCCCTCAACTAATCAGCTATTAGGGGTGAGTCCTTTTCTTTCTGTGAGCTCAGCGGTTTTATTTTGTTCGGTAGGATTCAATATACAATTCCCTTTTATTGTGTCAGAAATTGAAGCCTAACACGTACACATGCATCTAACATATACGCAGATGAAGCCTACAACTGTGGCACTGCTCATTTTGATGAACATGATGTGCACTATTGGATACTTTGATCATGCAAGTTTTCTTGGAACAAAGGCCCAAGAAACCACCTTGCTGGCAAATTCATATGGAAGCAATGAAGTAACCGGTTTTACGAAGGGCATAAATCTTGGAAGGAAGCTGATGGACGTCGGTATTGATTCAAGCCACGTCTCTTCTATTAGAGATATCTGCTGCCAAATGACCTCCAATCCTTGCAAACTGGCATATGCTTGTTAGAGATATATGCTTGCATTCCCATGCATATGCAGGACGAATATCCTATATATAGACACGGTATGTTGCATCAGCAGGTTCTTAAGTTCCTTGTATCATCTGGGTTTAGACCTATCTAAATAATCTCTGGGGTCATGAAATACCGTGTAATTGTACTGAGCATACGCTCAATATTAAATAATAAATTAAAATATGTCCTGTGTGTGATAATATGTCACTCAGATATATCCATGGATGAAGTTCTCGGTGAAAGAACCTTTGGCCATGGTTAATATTATTTACTGCTCTTTTGCTCTACATCAACAGGTTCTTTTTTCCTAAGAAATTTATCTTTGATCGGTCATTACCCGAAGAAAACAGGTAAGGGTCAATCAACATATTAGATCATTGGCCCCAGTGGCACTTGTTATGATGTGTTTTGGAAAATATTCAATATGCAGTGACATTTAAGATATTTTGATGACTAGTCAGTTAAATCAAATTTTATGTGGCCAATTCAAATATTTGTGTGTATCTATGCAAGGAAAGTTTTTAGTGGTCAACTGAGATCGTTCTGGAAATAGAGTGAAATGCCATACCCTCAAAGGAACATGCATTGTCAGAAGAATTAGCTCCAGCAATACCTAGCAGCTACTCGCGTAAGATGAATCAGATGTTAGCAAACGAGGCACAAGATTTATACTGGTTCAGGCACGTGGGGTGCCCTAGTCCACTTGAGGGTGATGTTGCTCTTCTTGTATTTATATGCTCGGTTATAGGGGCTGCTGCTTCCTCTAACTATGCGCTAGAATGAAGTAGATGGGAATGAATGAGAATGAATGGATCCCAATCGAGGGCCTATACTCCTTATATAGCCTGAGAGAGTAGGGTTATAATAGATCCGATCGGCGAACATATTGGTTTCGTAGTTTGTTACATGGAATGCGTAATAGGTTGATCCTATACTATCATCCAGATACGGTGGCTCCAGATATCTTTGATATATCTTGATATCCAAGCTACTGGATTTGCCTGGCCTTGGTGGGTCTCCTTCGTCATAGCTTTTGGCCCGTTATTTAGCGGGCCGTGCCGTGCCGGTCCACGTGCTTGGGGTGTGGCCCAGGCATGGCCTGCATCCCCGTGTCGTGCCAGCCCGGGCCCGTTGGTCTTCGGGCCGGGCCAGGCTAGGGCCGGGCCAAAAAAGCGGGCTTCGTGACGGGCTCACGGGCTCGGGCTGCATGCCCAGATATAGCCAGAGCAGCGTGTGGTGGGGTCAATAGCATGGCAGCCGAGGCCGAGCTCCTTGATGGTGATGTTGGACATCGGCAGGAATGAAGACTGCAGCGCGGAGGATGGCAAATATGAGATGGTGGCGGCCGCACCTGCACTCATCGGTACCGCCACCGGACCCGCTGCCATACCCAATGTAGTCAGCTCTGCCTGCCGAAACCTCCGCCGCGCACGTGCTCGACCTCACCACCCGCAGGCCCTGTCTCTATGGCCCAGCTCGCCGTCTGGCTCCGGCGTGCACCCGAGCACCGCGCCCAGCGCCCTGCTACTGCCAGATCGCCTCAACAAGTGCCTCCTACCACAGTTTGCAGGTCTCCTTGCGCACTCGCACAGCCATGTCTTCTGCCTGAACGTGGTGTGGCGGGTGCACTCGCTCTAGATCGACGAGGCCACCTTCATCCTCCTCCAGGGCACCACCTACGGCCGCTACCACGCAATCTCACTCACCATCGCGCTGTGCTGTCCTGCGCGATTATGGTTGGCCAACGTGGACACCCTCACTTGGAGGCCCTTCAGGATGGTCAATGATGAGAGCTACATCCGCGTGTGCGATGAGTTGAAACCGCAACCTCCATGCCAAAGGTAGGCACCGCTTCTGGCATCCTAGAAGTGTCTCTAGAGGTGGTTCTTGACCATCTAGCTGCCCGGTGTCACTGAAAATAGTTTCTATGATAGTGCACCATTGTCCAGCAAACATACTTGCTGCAGTCTCAGTTCTCTTTTGTTTGAAATGTCTTGAACGAAATATTAAAGATGGATGCAGTCCTTGCTCAAGGAATAAGTCTTGAAGAGATTGTAAAAAACATATCAATGTAAGCATACAGTTCACTATAATCTAAAAAAATAGTTATCACATTGGAAGCTGCTCGCTTTGATATATTAATGTGTTTTTGAAATGAAAATTAATTGACTAGTACTTATCTTACTAGATGGCGATTAGCCTTTCTTCTGTTTGGTATATTTCTTCAGAAGAAATAATTCCTTGAACCTAAAGTAACAAAAGATCATGGTGTTTTATTTGTGTCTGTGAAATTTCATGGTTTACAGTTTTAGCAGCTAAAATTTAGAAGTAATCATGGTAACACTTTTGTCTACTTTTGGTGTTGCGTGTATGAACAGCCATTCTTCCTCTGTAAAACTGACAAGGCTGTCTGAATACTAAAGTTCTGCTCAATATAATCCGTTTCTTCAGCAGCAGATGAAAGCCTGAACTTGTCATAAATATAAATCACGTCAAACAACTGTATAATAATACTTGATCGATGATCAAGCTATGTATGCAGTAGATGATGGTCGTATTGACTGTAGATATGAATATACGAGTGTCCGATCATAGGAGTTTGGCTGGCCACACAAATTTCTTGGTTGGCCACAACAATAAAGGAAATATTATTTCATGGAATCTAATAAGTTTTAGGCATAGGGATATATCAGCTAGAATGGGAGAGAATTATTGTTGAACAGTGTTTTAGTGTTGAGGATGTGATTACCTGATGAAAAGTTGTAAAAACATGGCTATGTGCGGTTGCAAGGTTAGCTGGAAACAATTCCATTTCCTCAAAAAAAAAAGGAAATGAACAAAAGTTTTTGATAACATGTGATTGGCATGCATTCACTAGAGGGTTGTTTTAAAGGTCCATCCACTAGAAAGTTGATACAAAAACAGTACAATCTAGGACTCATGATCTATTACTTAGCTTTCATTTACAGACCATGATAAATTGTAATTATTTTATGGATTAACTACAACTATCAATACTTGATCTTTTCTTATACGAGAAATATCCAATAAAATATTTAAGATATAGTCTTACCATTCTAATTTTCATAGCATGTGCGCCTAGTTTTTGATTCGAGTAGAAATTATTCTCACATGATATATAAAATCTGTAATGTGGAAAATATCATTGGATTATAACATTTTAACGGATCCTTTTGTGGCTATGAATTTTGTTATTCAGAATCTATATTATTGAAGGAATTATGTGGCAAAGTCTATTTTTCTAGTCCTGGCTGAAGCAAAACCAGGTGTTATATGTTCAAATGTAGGGGAATAGACCGAATAGTAAACAACATGTATACATATGCATAAACATGTAAATGAATGACAAGTATTTCCATAAAGTTCTAGACATCGAAAGTGTGTTTGCTGCTCGTGCCATCAAGTTGTTATCATGTTATTGGCGACATAATTATATTATCTGTCTTATTTGTTTGTCAGACGTATCAAAATATTCCATGGGTGCACTGCAATTCTTATTCACAAAGAGAAGTGCGCGTGCACAAAACCCACTACCCTAGTTGGGAAACGGATAATCTTATTGTCGGCTAACGTCAACCATTCTTTCTCCTAGATGTACCTATATATACTTGTAGCCCGTCCATACTTCCAATCTAGGAAGGTGATTACAAGATAAACCACTTAATATCTTGATCTGTTTGACGGGAATATCTCATTTTAAAACCTCTTCCATTGTCCCGGGCCATAGCTCAATAAAATATCATTGATGACAATTCTTTTGAATCAGTTTTCCGTTGATTTTAGATATAAATTGTGCCCTATACAAATTATTGTGACTACTATTATTTCATCAAATGACTGCTGTACTGAGTACATTGGTGTACTATTATTTTATCAATTCTTTTTAAATATATACAGATACAATTGAAGATGGCTGGTGTACTCGGTACTCTGGCATTCTTGTCTCCAGAACAAAGTTTCTGGTTTCAAAACCGAAAAAGAATGGAAGGTAGACTTTTTCTGGCATACAAATAAGCGCGTTCTGCAATCAGCATATAGATAGACACCCTTTTGCAGACCTCTGGTCGCTATGAAATGCTACTGCTAATCATTTTTGTTCCAGTCGGGTGTGCCTTGGGAAATGGGTGGTATGTTCATTTATCTGTTATTGTGTCTACGTGGTTTATGTCGACAATCATAAATTACAGATGCACTGCAAAGGCTGTAACAACCAACATCCTTTTTCAGTTGTTGTCAAAGAAGCTTTGAAATCTGATATACAGTAAGTAATGCAGAAAGCCAAAGAAGTTTTGAACGGAAATTGCGGCATGGACTTTGTCGGTGAAGCAAAAGTTAGGGCACGTGTTCCAAACTGATATCTCTGCGTATGCACTAGCAGCACATGATTTTTTTAATAAAATATTACAAGTACATAACATAAGTTTACACCATACTGTATCAAGAATGACAAAATATTAGAATTTTGACAGAGCGGATCATAACTTTTAAAAGCTCAACTCCAAAAGAGTGCAAGTGATTATGACTCTCTCATAACCCTAGTTGACCCTATAGGACACTGATTCTTGCTCTAAAACAAGAATCTGGTGCAATAGAACTGTCAAACCATTAGATGAGACCCTTATATTGGCTTGGTTGATACGTACGACCACCATCTTATTGTGTATATAGTATCCTCCAAGGTCCCTATACATACAAGTAGGAGCCCTTATAGCAAAGATCTCTTGATTCCTAGCCCCACTAGGATTTGAGTCACCATACAAGAATTTGTACCTTGACCCTAATTAATCATTTGAAGCCACCGTGCTTCTCCAAAAATTTTCATCAAATTGGCTCCTTTTCTTTATTTGTACTCTAATAATTCACTTCAATTGAGTCCAGTTTTATCTTGTTCTTGCTTGTGTTCTTCAATTCACAGTAAGGATAGCGAGGTCAACTAGATTGTGACACTGTTGATAAACAGAGGAGACGTAGTGCTAAGGTTGTAGGGTTCAGGTTTTTATGATCGATCTAAAGCCGGATCGGTGTGCCGTTCTCTACCAAATCGATAGTTACCTCAACCTGACAGAAGATCAGAACTACTTTTCAATCTTGCAATTTTTGAATTAAATTATTACTATTACTTGATACCAAATTTTAAGCCTGCTATCGTGGGTTCGTACTGTGGCAAGCATCATGGTTATTCATCGGAAGTTGATGTTTGGGTCTCCGGTGGCTCGGGTACTCAAAAACACCAAGGGAGACATAGCGGCTTATCCTGGTTCTAGCTATTGAGGCCCTATGTCCAGCAGTGAGGTGTTCTTCGTGTTTACCAGCACCCAAATCGGAGGTTACAATGGAGGAGAACGAGAGTTTGATAGCAGATTGCTCAGTGCTATCCTACGGCTCGGCGGCGGCGGTGTTCTTCTGCAGCGAGTAAGAAACTGCCCTTCTCTAGCTAGGTAACCGGGGAGGAACTCCTTGGTGTTCCTCTCGGTTTGCTACTTGTTGAAAACTAAAAATATTCATTTTATGAAGTTGTCAAAATGTGTAATGGACTTCACCATTGCATTCCTCTCATCGAGATGGTCAAAAAAAACATATATGGAACATCCAATTTAGGGTCCGGATGAGAGAGTTATGGCCTCCGAGAAAATATATGTCTGGGCTACCGGTACTTCCGGTCCGTACTTCCGGTCCGAGACCTGTTGGCGCGAAAATGAACTACCGGTACTTCCGGTCTGAGACCAGAACTTCCGGTGGCTGGCGGAGGAAGGCGCAGTTTGGCGTGAAAATGAACTACCGGTACTACCGGTGGAGCCTGACCGGAAGTACCGGTAGGTGTTTATTCTGAATCTGACTTTCAGATCTCGAACCGATTTGTTTCTAGATCGGTTTTTGGATGTGGAAACTTGGAAAATAAGCCTTAGAGAGATTTCCTACTAGGATAAGACCACCCCCCTCTATATATATGAGATGATCATGGCCGATTGAGTCCCCATCTATCCAATCGTCATACAAACAAATCAATCTATTCCTTTTATCTCTTTTCTCTTCTCCTTCAACCTCCATGATGTTCATCCCTTGATCCACGACCAAGGATGACGTCCTAGGCTTGCCGGCGAACCTAGGGCAACCCGGCGATGTCCTTGCCCTGACGGGGTCCCTCCCGCATGAGAGCTTCGGTGGTTCCTTTGCTAGTTTACCTGAAAACTAGCTGGTTCTTCATCACATAAGCGCGACTGGTTATCCTTTGGTGGTTTGCTTGTAAACCTCTCCGTGCTTCACCACGAAAGAGTGATTCCTCGCTGCGTTCTTCGGTCTGTAGCGGCCCGGGTGTCCAATGCCATTTCTGGTGTGTGATTCTGACCACATCCGACGTCAACACTACTGTTCTGTTTTGGGTTTCTTTCCCTTTCTAGCTCTGGGAGCTGACCCTCCTCTTATATTCCGATGAAGGTCGGGTACAAGTCGGTTTGGGGTTCTAGTCTATGGTCTTCATACGCCGGGTGTAGGTCGGTGCTGCCATGGCGTGGGATGGACCTCCGAAACTGCTAGTTCATGACCTGGCAGCAATAGCAGGAGCTATCACTACCGCTTGCCGATTGCCAAAACCAATTCTAGCAATAGTAGTGACTTTGTAGTGCAAAATAGTGCGCCAAGACATATTATCAGGCAATGGCTCGCAGCTCCCCCACCCCTAACCGCAATTGCTGAACATCATGAGTGTCCTCTTTACCTAAACAATTACTTCTCTGTTAATACGGCTATAATAGCATGCCTGGTGTATCTTTAGTTATCAACAACACAAGTCTTCTATTATCAGCTAACTGGGGTGAGTCATTTTCCTTTTGTGAGATACATCAGTTTCTTTCACTAGGATTCAATATAATTTCCTTCATTTTGTCAGAAATTGAAGCATAACATGTAGGCATCGATCATATTCGCAGATGAAGCCTGCAACAGTGGCATTGCTCATTTTGGTGAACATGATGTGCACTATTTCATACTTTGATCATGCAAGTTTTCTTGGAACAAAGGCTGAAGAAACCACCTTGCTGGCGAATTCGTTTGGAAGCAATGAAGGAACGAGCTCTATGAAGGGCACAAATCTTGGAAGGAAGCTGATGGACAGTATTGATAATTCACACCCCTGGTTTCCTATCTCAACAATCAATGGCCTAATGAACAACCCCCCAGCTCATCCTTAGTGGTTGCATGCATTCCCTAAAGTTCATAAATGTATGTCCTTACACTCATATGGAGGATATCCTACATATTATAGACACGGTATGTTGGATCAGCAGGTTCTGCGTTTAGACCTATATCTAAATAATCTCTGGGGCTCAAGAAATGCTGTGTAATTACGTGTCCAGAGCGTACGCTCAATATTAATCAATAAACAGATGTCCTATGTGTGATAATAAATGACTCAGATAAATCCATGGATGAAGGTCTTTGTGAAGGAACCTTTAGCCATCATCATTTACTTTGCCTCTACATCATGTTCTTTTTTCACATTCAGAATAATAATAATAATTTGAAATAAGACAAAGAAATTTTGTAAGGGTGTGCATGAGCCTTGAGTGGTGGCAGTGGCAGGGCGCTCGGGCTCGCCCTGACTCCTTCCAGAGGGTGCGCTCAAGCGTACCTGATGCGTATAGCCCCCGAGCGAGGGATCAGTCGGGGGTCCGCCGGTCGGCTTCCTCTTTCTCAGGGACTTAACATATCTATATGTTAGACTCTCGTCAAATATCCAACATACTGGAAATGAAGGTATAATATTTGCAAATACTGATTGTATATGTAGGAAATATTAGTAGTGACGATAAAAAGACTTAGAAGGGTGCCATATTACTGTTTACTCATGCCATGTTTGTCGAGCTAAATACTTGCTGGAACCTTGATTGTCTTATAAAAAACATCTAAGATAGATGTTATCATTATTGCGTAAGGAACAAATCCTGAATTGTACGAAGCAGGAAGTAAGCATACTGTTCAACATACTATAAGGAAAAAAAACTTATCACTTGGAAGTTGCTTGATTTGATATATGTTAGTGTGTTTCAGAGAATAAAATTTATCATTTAGTAATTGGTCTATCGTAGTAGATGACTCTTCTAGTGAGTGATCTAATTTTTTATGAGGTTGGTCTTTCCCCAGGTGGCATCTTTCATCAAAAGAAATAATTCTTTTGCGGCTAAAGCAGCAAAGCAATAGCTATGTTTGTGAAAATCATGGTGTTCTAATTGCATTGGTGAAAGCCCACAGTCTACAGTTTTAGCAGCTAGAAATTTAGAGGTAATCATGGTAACACTTTTGTCTACTTTTGGGTTGCCCGAACAAACATCCAGTTTTCTCTGTAAAACTGACAAGGTTGTCTGAATACTAATGTTCTGCCCAATCTGCTTCTTCTGCAGGCATTGCCCCATCAATTTCAAGAAGACCCGTGAACCCTAAGTTGGCTCAAAGGTGGCGATAAAATTGCTCCAATGTGAGGACAGCCAGAACTTGTCGACAACCCTAAACCACATCAATTGGAATACTTCATGATGTCATCAAAGCTATGTATGCAGCAGATGGCCGCCCCTGTAGAAATTATGGAACGGCATACACTGTTTACTGTGATCAATATATAATTTGGCATGCTGATATACTAAAATCTTCTAAAGTTGTTCTTATTAGAAGACTATCATAATTAGAGTTTGCCCATGGAATTTTCTTGGTTCTCATGATATATTTCTAATGCACATCTCCTATCTGCCAAAAGAAAGGCAAGTATTATTTTTTGTGGAATCTAAGTTTTAGGGATAGTTATAATCTGTTAAAATAACAGAGTAGTAGTGTTGAAATATGTTTGTCTTGTGTACAAGAAAGGAAGAATGATTTTTTTAGGAAATATGATTGGCGTGCATTCACTAGACAGTTTGTTTTCAATGGTCCATTCACTAGAAGGTTAATAAGAAATCAATACAATCTTATTTCGTATAACTTTTATTGTTTCTAGGATTAGCTACAACCATCAATACATGATGTTTTTTAAGAACGTCCAGCGAAATACCCCATCCATGGTCTCCCCATAATATTAACCAGCAATATATAAACTTTGTACTGCAAAAATGATATATTTGGATTCGAGTTGATGGTTTTTATACAAAATATACTATAAAGGAAATTATGAGCCAAAGTATAGTTTTCTAGTTCCCACCGAGACAAACCATGCCTCATGTTTTGAAATGTCTGGATTAATACACAATATACAATTGCACAATCACATATATGAATGATAAAAATCCATATAGCTCTAGAAATCCGAAGTATTTGTTCGGTGTGCATGCCATCAAGTTGTTTTCATGTTATTGGGTGACATAATTATTACATCAACCTTATTTGTTTGTCGGACGTGTCAAAATATTCGGTGCGTTTGTTACGATTGTTATTCACAAAAGAGAAGTGCGCATGCACAAAACCCACTGCCCTAGTCGGTTTAGAAAACAAGAAAGACTAGCTAATGGCTGTAGTACACAAATTTGTTCGGTGCGCATGCCATCAAGTTGTTTTCATGTTATTGGGTGACATAATTATATCATCAACCTTATCTGTTTGTCGGATGTGTCGAGATAGGTGCATTCATGACGATTCTTATTCACAGAGAGTGGTGCGCGTGCACAAAACCCACTTTCCTAGTTGAGAAATGATACTTTTATTGTCGGGTAATGCCAACCAATCTTTCTCCTACATATAACAACTATAGTTCCAGCCCATTCATACTTCCAAATGACCAATGTGATTCCAGGATAAACTACTTATCATCTTTGTCTGTCGTCTAACACAATGCTATTTTCATAAAGGTGTTTCCATTGTCTTAGGTCATAGCTACCTTAGAAGTTATAAATAATTCATTTGAATCACTTTTCCATTGAATTTTTAAATTACATTGTGCCCTGTCCAAATTCTTCAAATGTACTCAGTTTTTGTTAAGTAGTTGAAAAAGCAAGAGCCATACAAATATATCATTTGTCTGTTTAGAGAACAAGAAAGACTAGCTGATGGCTGTAGTACACAAATTTGTTCGGTGCACATGCCATCAAGTTGTTTTCATTTTATTGGGTGACTAAATATTATCAGTTTCGTGATGATTCTTATTCGTAGAGAGAAGTATGCTTGCACCAAACCCACTGCCCTAGTTGGGAGATGATACTTTTATTGTCGGGTAATGCCAACCAATCTTTCTCCTACATATAACACATATAGTTCCAGCCCATTCATACTTCCAAGTGAGCAAGCTAGGTGATACCAGGATAAACTACTTATCATCTTCAGTCTGTTGCCTGACACGATGCTATTTTTATAAAGGTCTTTCCATTGCCTCAGGTCACAGTTACCTAAGAAGTTATAAATAATTCATTTGAATCACTTTTCCATTTGATTTTTAATATATTGCGCCCTGTCCAAATTCTTCAAATTACTCAGTTGTGGTTAAGTAGATGAAAAGCAAGAGCCATATTTGGTCTGTTTACAGAACAGGAAAGACTGGCTGATGGCTGTAGTACACAAATTTGTAAGTGGCAAGAGCCTATATTCTTCGTGAAGTAATAATTATACCTCACTTTTGATACCAGACACTATATACCACTCTATGTACCTGAAGGTCCGAAATAGGTGACTAGAAAGGGGTGCATAGGAGGCTCAAGTATTTCTCCTTTCAAGAATGAAAGAGCCGGGCCTATATCTGAAGACAACCCATGCGAACCTCTTGTGTAGGGCTAGCAAGATGTCGTAGTCACAGCGGACTTAAGGATCCTAAAAACTAGGATAGAAAGATACAAAAGCTGTTGGAGGTGAAAAAGAATGAATTTGAACACTTATAGCAAAAACTGGATTAGCCTAAATCCAAAACCGGCTTAGGCTAGTTTGGGAGATTTCAGCCTTCAACTCTCTGAGAAAAATATCAAAATCCAACCAAATAACATACAAAAATTATAAAATTTGGTGAAGAGACTTATAACATAATACAGAATATTAGCACCAAAAATCACCACAATTGGAGCATATCCAAAAAACGGGATTAACTGGTTTTGAAATCCAGCCTCAGTTGTTCTTTTCCAAGCTAACTCCTCTGCAACAAGAAATTTAAATCAATATAAATGAACTCCAAAGGTCATGATGCAAACACTTCCACTAACCCATTTTGAATATATACCCAGAGATCTTGCCAAATAGATCAAAGCTTCCTTGGGAATTTCAAAATCCCTACCTCAATTTGGGTATTTGCAAAAAAAAAACCTCAAAATGGTGATTTTTAGATGCTTAAGGTGAATCTATTGAGGGCAATGCATATGCATGTTCCCAAGAACTCATACCACCTAAATATCAATCAAGAACATTTCCCACAGAAATAGCACAAAGATGTTTATGAAAATCAAAAGAGGCTAAAAACAAGGGGTTTTGAAGAAGGAAACATGGGAGATTATAGCTTGGCTTCAAGCCATGACTTGACCAAGTTCCAAGGACCCCCAAAACCACTCAAAACACTAGGAAATCGTATCAAACATAGATCTAAAAATTCTCCCTAAAATAACCCTGAAAATAGAGAAAAACACAGATTTCAGATGATAAGAAAGCCACTAATCAAGTTAAGATGGCAAAAAGCTCAACAATAAGAGCCTCCCAGTCTCCTCCTAAATACATTGAAGGGTCAAACTGTATATCTTGTTGGTGCATCAGACGGACCCGCCGTCTTCACGACTAAGCTTCACCTTGACAAAAGTTTTGTGACGATGTCACATGCCCTCCAACTTGTCACTCCTAGTTTGAGGCCCAAACAGATCAAACCTACCATAGATGGTTTTAAGGCACAAACCACTGGACTGTCCTTGCTCGGTTTTGATGACCAAACTGGCAAACCCTCATGCATGCCTTGTTAGGCATGACTCACTGATGTTGATGCATGTCCATTCTCCATATCCTCAACTGACAGCAATAGCAGGAGCTATCACTACCACTTGACGCCAACCGCTGAAACCAATTCTTGAATAGTAGGTGGTATGGAACCAGCAGCACTAGATGGTTCTGTAGTAGTGCGACATAATGCGCCAAGACCTATTATCAAGTAATGGCTTGCAGCTCCCCCACCGCCAGTTGCATAACATCATGAACGTCCTCTTCACCTAAACAGTTACTTCTCTATTAATATGGCTATATATAGTGTACCCACTGTATCCTTGGTTATCAACAACACGAATTTTCAACTAATCAGCTAACTGGGGTGAGTCCTTTTCTTTTTGTAAGCTATATCTGTTTTCTTCAGTATGATTCAATATAATTTCAAAATGTACTAATTATGTCAGAAATTGCAGCAAAACGACATACACGCAGATGAAGCCTTCAACTGTGGCGCTACTCATTTTGATGAACATGATGTGCACAATGGCATACTTTGATCATGCAAGTTTTCTTGGATCAAAAGCTGAAGAAACCACCATGCTTGTGAATTCATATGAAAGCAATGAAGAAACAAGATTTACGAAGGGCATAAATCTTGGAAGGAAGCTGATGGATTCCAGCCTTGATTCAAGCCGCGTCTTTTCAGTCAGTGATATCAATCGCATAATGAACCCCGGCCCTCGTCCTTAATTAGTTCATGGTTGCATCATGTATGTCCTTCCACACATATGGAGGACATTATATATATGTGATGTATCAGCAGGTTCTAAAGTCCCTTGTGTCATTTGAGTTTAGACCTATCTAAATAATCTCGGGGGCTCATGAAATGTGGTGTATTTGTACTGAGCTTACACTCAATATTAAACAATAAATTAAAACATATCCTGTGTGCAATAATGATTGACTCAGATAAATCCATGGTGATGTTCTTTATTGAAGAAAACAAGTAAAAGTGTCAATCAATTTATAAGGGCACATGTGGCATTTCATATTGTATGTCTTGGAAAATATTCAATATGTAGTGATGTTCAATCAATTTTGATGACTCATCAACTAACTCAATTTTGATGTGGCAAATTTGAATATTTGTGTCTATCTGTATATGCCAGTAAACTTTGCAGTGCTCAACTGAGATGGTTTTGGATATAGAGTGAAATGCCATACCCTCAAAGGAACATGCATGTAAAGGAGAACAACACGATGAGCTCGTGAACAAAGTGCCATGTTTCTATGTCAAAAAGATGGTAATCACTAATCACTTACTGTTCATGATACGGAATTTAGTTCATCACGTTTTCTATAGTTTTAGACTATGATTTAATTTACTGGTTCCTCCTTTTTTTTGTCTTAGATATATGTGCCCTACCGCATCATGTAACGAAGAGAACTAAGCCAACCTAAATGGTCCTATGGAGAAGTTGATTTCCCTTGAGGTGGAAATACAAAACAAGACAACAAAAGTTGAAAATATCCAACATCCATGCCATTTAATTTCTCCTAATCAAAACTGCAGATATTCTATTGGATTGAGTCCTTTAGAAGAATTCCGTATCAGATGAAAACATAGCACATGGCACACCTTTCTGACATTTGCACATTTTTAATTATGCACATCGCAGTCAGTGTGTGTTGATGTGAAATTAATGGGGTTAAGTCCCAAGACATCTGCTAGGCTGCAAGGATGTCTTCGCCTCCCCTAGGCCATCGACTCGTATGAGCCTCCACGTCTCTTGCTCTGGGTGACTAGGGCGGTGACCGCAGGCGCTGCCACCCACCACGCCACCCTCCCCTTCTCTTGCCTCGCCGTCACCCTGAGCGTGGTCGCCGGAGACCCACAAGGACGGCAGCAGCGGGGCCCTCGTGTCTGGTCCCCCATTTGGGGAGCACTAGTCCATCTCCATTGGGGAAGTTCATCGGTGTCCGGGAGAAATTAGCGGCGGTAGTGGTGTGGTGGCTCAGATCCACACCAGGGGAAGATGGATCCGACGAGAGCCAGTGTTCAGATCTGGCCATGAAAGCCGGGGTCCTGCCTACATCAGCTACGGCCGTTCAGCGCCGCTGCGGCTTGATCCGGATACCCCTGCCTGGATCCATGGTAGCAAGTGGATGGCAGTGGCGGTAGCGGCTGTGCACCTAGGGCACGTAGGCAGCTAAGGATGAAAACGGAATGGAAATATCCTGAACCGACCGCTTTCGTTTTCTATATTATGATTCTGTTTTCAAGCATAAAAACTGGTCAGTTTCAATTGGTTTCGCAACCATTTTTAACCATTTTTTTGTATTCTTTAATTGCTAAAATGTAGAAATGTACCGAACTAACCGCTTTCGTTTTCTATTTCGTAAGTCCGTTTTCGACCGTTTCCAACCGTTTTCATCCTTATAGGCAGCATGTGGATGGCGTGGGATACACGATGGTTGTGTAGGCTGCTCATGGATGGCTTGGTCATGGAGAGGCGGCTGCTACATACAGATGTGGTGATTGTTTGCTCCTGGCAATCAGTCCATTGGTACCCTAGGGGCGGCGGTAGCCTGAGTGTCACTGCAAGGATCTCATCGAGGAGGAGGCGGATCCTAGCAGCAATGGCGGCCCTAGAAGTTGCGGCAGTGAAGAGAACTCCAATTGAGGTGATGACTATCCCAATGATGGTGACTGCCCTTTGGGCGGCCGAGGCCTAGGAATCCAGCAAAGCAGAAGCGGATCCTATATTGGCTCATGTCTGATCAGCGAGTTCTAATTGGAGTACGACGGATGAAGGTAGTCTAACCGATGACACGTGGTGTCAGCTCACATGAAGCGGATGAAGATGACAGCAGCGGAGGTTCACAGCGTTGGCGCACTAGGGGTGGCGGCGACATGATGACTTTCACTCACCGAATCTTGTCATAGTCTTTTTATTTTTTTGGTTGTGTGTTCTCCTCTTTGTTAAGGTGTCTAAGTGTTTTTGTATCCTTTTGGCTGTGTATATCCTTCGTGGATATAGAGGCCAGATTAATGAAAATCCATTATCTAAAGAATGTCCCAAGAGGGAGTCTTCCTAGTCATATTTTGCTTAGTTATGGATGTTTTGGGCCAACAAGGACATCAATCCCTTCAATGGGGTCTATGTGACATCCGCCCCAATGCAATTTGAATTATGCCTATGGTGGCCAATGAGTATATGCTAATAAAATATTGTGATGGTTTAGTCCCATGGACATTGGTTATTGAGGTTCAAGTACTGTTGTCGCAAATCTCGTCCCACACTCAATGGGCTATCACAACCGGATTGAAATGAGCATCACTCGAGGATTGATTCACAACGAAGAAGGGAAAGCCAGCATGCATAGCCTATTTCTAAAAACGACTTACCTAGTCTCATCATATCCATCCCGAAAAACCTAGAAACGCCTCCCAGGAAGGAGCCTGTTGGAAGGTGCACCTAGGGTTGTTTATGTTGGCAAGGCCACCTAACATGGGATACATCACAATAATGGTCAAGGCATTTTTTCTCCTAGACACATGGGTTGTGATCTAGTCTTGAGATTGAAAGTCATTAGGGTGCCAGGCTTTGTTTTCTTTCTTCACTTTGACTATGTGTTTTGATGCAGAAGCTAGAGGTGGGTTTAGGATTATTGTATCAACTCAACAAACTAATGATCTTGAATAAAATCCTTCCTTTATAAAAAAAAAAATAAGCCGAGTCAACTTAAATTCTTACTCAGCCAATCAACCCGAGTGAATTTATGCAATCGGCCAACCAATTTGAGTGGCATTTTCTATCATTGACAAGTGGAAACCTGTCAATTGAGACTAATGCACTATCATCTAACAGAGCACGCCAACAGTTTGAAATTGTAAGTGCATGCTCATGGAAATTAATAGGCGGCGATCACAAATACTTTCCCTGATCTGTCATTTCAAATTGTGCCCTCTACACACCACTATGTGTCGCTCATCACCTCCGATCTGCCAGCCCCAAAAAATCATCTTCCCTTCTGTAGCACATGGCACACCTCTGTGACATTTGGCACATTTTTAATTATGCCAATGGTGGCAAGTGTTTGTTGATGTGAGATTAAGGGAGTTAAGTCCCAAGAGAGGGTCTTCCTGGTCATGTTTTGCTTAGTTGTGGGTGTTTTGGGCCAACAAGAACATCAATCCCTTCAATTGGGTGCATGTGACATCCACGCCAATTTGAATTATGCCCATGGTGGCCAATGTGTGTATGTTGATAAAATATTGTGAAGGTTTAGTCCCACATTGGTTATTGAGGTTCGGGTAGTGTTGTCGCAAATCTCGTCCTACACTCAATGGGATATCACACCCGGATTGAAATGAGCATCACTTGAGGATTGATTCACAATGAAGAAGCTGTCATAGCCGGTTTCTGAAACCAACTTAGCTAGTTTCATCATATCCACTGCGAAAATGCTAGAAACGCTTCCTAGGAAGGAGCCTGTTGGGAGGTGCACTTAGGGTTGCTCTATGTTGGCAAGGCCACCTACCATGGGGTACATCACAATAGTGGTCAAGGCATTTTTTTCCTAGGCACATGGGTTGTGATCTAGCCTCAGGATTGAAAAAGTCATTATTAGGGTGCCAGGCTTTGTTTTCTTTCTTCGTTTTGGCTATGTACTTTGATGCAGAAGCTGGAGGTGCGTTCGGGGTTATTGTATCAGCTCAATGTAATGATCTTGAATAAAATCCTTCCTTCATAAAAGAAAATATGAAGTGTTATGCAGTATATCTATCCAATATATCCGGTTGTTAGCATACATTCCACAGTCTTGGTGTTTGTTTTGTTTTAAATGGAATTATAATAAAATCACATGTACAGGTTGTTCTTGAGAAACAAACAAACGTTAAAGTGAATCTATGAAAACAAAACAAAGTAGATACAATGCTCGATGTAATATAATTAAAATAATTTTAATTATTGTTTTGCTAGCTGTGCTGCGTCTCATCTCTATAATAATGATGTTTGTCACAGGAAAAGACACGGAGTAGAACTTAAACTATCGTACTAGACCTCATATTCAATGAAGCAGTAAGAGGGGTTGATCTTTCTTCAGGAGGAATATTTCTTTTTAAAAATTAATTCTTTTCAACCATCAGTACTGCAGGGTAGCAATAGCTAGGATTGTGAAAACCATGATGTGTTCTTTGGTATTAGTAAAAGTCCAGGGACTACATCTTCAAAACCTAGGAACTTAGGGGGAATCATATATGCTAATATATTGCATATGGTGCTTACCACGGATCAGAGTGACTAACATTATTGTTAAGAATAATTGCAATTGTAAAACTAAAGATATGCTAGAGGCAAGGTTGCACTCGATTGCATATGGTGCCTAACAATTATCTCTTGAGTTAGCTATGTTGCCTTTTCTTTCTAGCTGGTAGCCATGTGTCTAGTTATCTGGTGGTGGTAGCCTGGAATGACCTGAAGCAAGTTAGGGTGAATTTATAGGATTCCAGCTAGTTGGATTCAGTTACTAATCCATGATGGCTGCACAAAATATTTTGTTCCATTCATCAAATCAGCGGTGATCTTACTATGATCTCATCTGTATAAGATCTACTGCATCAAGTCATGCACATTGGTAAATAGGTGACCACGATTTGCCAACATTGCCATGGTTTGTCTGAAGAATAAAGTAAAGTTTCTGTTGGATCTGCTGCTTCTGCACGCATAGCTCCTTTTAAGGCACTCTGTTGTTGGCCTATTCCATGCCACACGAATCCCTACACTGGAGCAATCATGTTGCCGTCAAATTGATGAAAGCCTGCAAGTTGTAGGCAGTGTTAATATTGTAGACATAAGCTTTTTGAATACTGCAATCTGTTGCATGGTCAGGCTATGTATGTAGTAGAAAGACATAGAGAGTGCAGCTCTTTGCATGGTTCACATCATCTTTGGTGCTGATAGTTATTGGGCCCTGTTTATCTAACTGGTTTTAATTATTACTGTGTAGATTGTTCAACTGAGCTCAAACAAAAACCAATCCATATACTAGATCACCATCCATATATCAGCCCCATTTGTCAAACCTTTTCCAATGTGCACACAACGAAGAGAAAAAAATAGACTATAACGCATTCGTTGTCAATCCATATACTAGATCACCCTCCATCTATGCAATTTTGATAAATGTTTTCTTTATCAAAGAACAAAGCTAGTACATATTTAATGTAATTTACATCTTTTTATGCTACCACTTACAATCTATCAGCACTCATAGTATTAGACTGAAAAATCTAGACATGGTAACCCTTTCCTTGGCTATGTTTGAAATCCTGGTCACATATTAGTAGGCACTAGCTAATAGTATTTGATCTTTCTTTGGGAGAAAATGTCTAGAGATATACTTATCTATGTATCAAATGATATGAGTAACAGATTGTTGGACATTGAAAGTGCGCATTGTAGACATCGATAGTGCGTGTTGTAGACATCGAAGTGCGTGTTCGGTATGCATGCCAATCTGGATATTGGCGACATAATTATGCCAATCGCTTTATTCGCATGCCTATGTGTGAAAATATTCGAGGGGTGCTTTATAATTCTTAGCTATTAGTCAAAAAAGCGCGCATGCACAAAACCCACTTACTTGCGGGAAGATATTCTTACTATCACGCAATACCAAACTATCTTTCTCCTATATATATCATAACTCTCCTTATTAGTAAATATCCATAGTCCGAAGCAGGCATGGTACTTGCAATATGTAAGGGCTCACAACTTCTTCCCGAGCTTATCTGATATCATATGCAATTGACATAATCTTCTTTATTGTCTAAGGTCTTAGCTGTATAACATGTCTCAGACTGTTTTTTGGCCTTCCTTTCCCGTTAGATTTTAGCTATATAACACTTATTCATATTCTTATGACTATTTTTTTCATCGGATGTATTCACTTCATAATTATGAACTAGTAATAATGAATTGGTGTGTTTGTTGGAAACAAAAGAAAGTTCATTGGTGGAGTAATCAAAAAGTGGCAAATCAGTATGCATCAATTATTTACAGATCAGCTGTGTTCTGAGTATGTTAACTAGGTATCTAAAAGTGTAAATGAGTTGATAATTTTATTGCAAAGAACATAACTATGTCCAATAATCGATTGGAAATAATTCACCAAAGTATTCAAAGTGACATGTTAAATGTGTATTGGTCACTCTTATGTTTACTGCTAGATAATTAAACAACCCAATTCGACTTGTAATTTTGTAATAGTGTACAAGTATATATACTTCAATTTGGCACTTTAGGTCGTTAAATGTTTCTGTAGCAATTGTTACTATCATCTACTGTCTAGTTTTGTTCACCGGCTGCTATTCTTTGTAGCACAGTTTTATTTGAATGTTGGGTTAAAATTATATCTCATAGCACTTCTTCATTTCACTTCAACTACATGTGTTTAGATTATTCTTATGGAATATATGTATATGTGTATTCAGTGGGGGAAAATGATGAAGGCATATACCATTCTTATGGCCCTTTGCATGGTAGTTCTGTTCTCTTGCAATGCTGTGGAGGGTGGAGCATACATGAGGCATGAAGCACTTTCCCGCAAAGGTCTAAAAGAACAAAGAAAGCTAGCCACTATTAGTGGACTGAATCCTTCAGTTAGCAATTTGTCAGGTCAGGCATCTAGCAATGTTAATGGTGTGAACAATAACTCTGAAAGCACAAACACTAATATGTCGGACGCCGGTACAGCCTATACCCCGATGACTGCCACTACCACAGATTCCCACCATGACCTCTCAATTGATCAGTACCGAAGGATCACCCACAACAATGAGAATAAGCCGTGAATGAAGGATCCATATGTCAGGGCACTCAGTATCAACCATGCATAATAAGAATCTATGATGGAAACATCTATCTAGTTTGCAACTTTAATCGAAAGTTGTATTTGTGTGTATTTCTGGAACAAACTTGTACTACAAGATGCCTACTTTTGTGTAACGGTATTTTCCATGTACTATACATCCATCTCAAGCGTGCATTGGATTCTCAAGGTTTTTCCTATGCTCGTGAATAAATGTACCATATATATTGGACTAGTACAAATAAAGCAGATGGTTATATATGGTCCACGGTAATGGTCAAAATAAGTGACTTAGTTTTCACAGTTGGGTTACAGCTGTAAGGATTTATATCCAGCGTATTACGCCAGTTAAAGAGGGACTTGTTGGGGTTAGATTTACGTATATTTTATATTCTTCTTTCATACTACACCAATTTCTACTTGGTCCATAAGTTACCGTCTCTGCTTGATTTAACTCCACTGCCACGTCCCTCTCAATAGATAACTATATGTTATATATCTTTATTAGCTTCATTCAACTCTCTAAATTTAAGCTGAAGCTCCCACCACCAGCATAAATAGCTGGTTGTAAATAGACATATACCACACAATAACCTGTGGAGCAAAAGTGAATTGCATGCTGGTATCCTTTGTGTATAAATAAACAGGGTGCCGTGCCCCCTGTTCTCAAGAGTGAAGCAAGAGTCATTTGGAGAGAAAAATTCATTTTTTGTAAATTCCTGAAGCGTGCATATATTCCTGTTGAGACAAGGTAATGGAGTCGTCACGTAAGATGCAGCCGGTCGTCATCCTGCTTCTCCTGCTCATTGTGGCCACCGGTATGTTCTAAAACAAACACGTAGATTCTATGCACATATATATTGCGACGCATGCATGATTATATTATATGAAGAGCTATATAATTATAAACTGATTCTGGATTGCACGCTGTGTCATTCATTCGCTTCTGATAATAAAAATTCAATGATATGTAGGGGTTTTTTTACATATTTTTATATAGTGGGATTTTCTAGTGATAGTTCGATTATTTGCACATTATGTTGTATTAGAAAATATATATGTAAAGGCTGATGATACAAGGGCTTGGTTTCGGATCACCTATGGTACCGTTGCCAATCGATTTTGACAGCCTCTTATAATTGATTATTTATAGTAATGGGAGTTTTGATCCTGATAAGGCCTTGTTTAGAAACTCATGTATCCACCTCAATCTATATGTGTTGAAGTGGTTTGATGAGAAATTTAGTTTAAAGTCCATACCAAACCACTTCAACGCATGTGGATTAAGGTCAATACATGGGCATCCAAACAAGCTAATCGATTTCTGTGATAGCACCGCATCTCGCGACATGTAGAGCCATTGTTGTAGGCTTGTGACCACCGCATCTCTCTTCATGTACAGCCGTTGCTGTAGGCTTTCTACCACCGCATCTTGTGGCCTAAATATGGTCTGCATGGTAATTTATGGATGCGACCCGGCCGACCGTCTCTGCAAATGTTCCATTAACACTGACCTCTAATTAAGAATGCTTTATTTCTGTACAATTCTGTGATATATACATCCTGATAACTAACCCACGGTCTGCTGTGCTTGTATTTTATGTGGTTGATGACGAGATAGATATGGCGCCAGCGGTGCAGGCGAGGGAATGCGAGAAGGACAGCGAGCGATTTGTTGGGATATGCACGAACCAAGAGAACTGCGCCACCGTGTGCCGTAGTGAAGGCTTCATGGGTGGCAGGTGCAGCACCTTCCGCAGCCGCTGCATCTGCATTAAGCCCTGCTAATTAAACCAGCTTGCTCGCCATCAACTGGATGATGCGCGTGCCTGCGACTGAGACCGTACCGATCGATCACCAGATGCCCGTGCTAACTACTCTCGATCGGCATTTCATTTCGGTGATGGTTTTGTGTTTTATTAATTTGCTTTATTTATTTATTTATTTATTCCAACAATAAAACGTACTGGCAAGGAGATCTATGCTTGCTTTATTTATGATGCTTGTATTCCTGCTTATATAATCTATATGTAATTGATGAATGATCGATTGTTTGAATTGGCCCAGTCCCAGTGAGTTTTGTAGTTTTGGTATTTCGCATCCGACGCCTGCATTTCTCTGTCTTGGATGCAGTGACAGACGACTCACACCAACAGTATGTAGCCGAGGGCCTGAAAAGCCCCGTGCAGCCAAAATCAGTGGCGGAAAATGTCATGACGATGATGATTTTCCTGTGCAATTACGTGACGACTTAATAAAAAGCTTTTAAATATGTTTTGTCAGGTTCAGATTTCCCCTCAAGTTTAGTTGTCTTGCTTTAAGAGATTACTCTACCGAGGGCGAACCTATATGAAAAATGTAACACCCCAAGTGTTACTTCACACATTTGCATTACATTGCATAGCATAAGCATGTGCATTGACATTCATTCATGATCTTGAAGCAAGCCACATGAAACATACTCATGCAACAAGTGAAACATGCACTGAAAATTAATGCAACATTGTTATGCAACATGATGTTTCACGTACAAGTTGATTCTATGTTTCTATGTGCCATAGCTAGACTTGTATGCTACCTTGATGCAAATGTGTGCCTCTTGCCATGAAAACATTTTATTCATGCCTAGAATGCTTAAACTAAACTAACTTGTTTTGAAAGTTTATGTAAATTTTCATTTCATGTGTAGTTAGTCAACTGTTGACTTGTTTGGCAAGTTCTGCTTTGCTTGAATTGTTTGGTCAGCTTAGAGTATAAATCTGTGCTTGGAACCTTAATAAAAGTTGTAGAGCTTTGTTTGAGGAGCAAATTTTGTTTTATGGCCTAAGTCTAGTTTTGAGCAGAACATGTTTAAAATTGGAGCACAACACAGCACCCTGGACAGTTTTCAGCACTTAGAATTTTCTTTCTAAGTCTGAAATGGTCGTTTCAGTTTCATTGTTGCTCTGTTCAGCACCTTTTATCTCCTAATCCTGGCTGATTTAGCTCGAGCACCTTATAGCAATGTTGGGGTCCTCACTTAGGGCTACAAATTTGTCAACTACGGTCTTAGCTGAAACGCCACGGTTTAGGAGTAATATCATCGAGAAAACGCGCTGTCAGTCGGCTTTTTCATCAGGACTGAATCGATTCCACGTTTTCAAAATGTCGGCCGTGGCCGACCGCCGCAGGCGTCGCGCGGCGCGTGGCCTCCATGCGCCATCATCGCCCCCACATGAGCGTGAGGTGTCCGCCTTCATCTGCCGAAGCTGAGCGCTCCCTCGCCCTCACATTTCCGCCTCGCCATCGCCTCTCCTTCCTCCTTGCTCTCTCCGCCGAGCACCATGGCCGCCGTGCCCTTCTGAGCCGGCAGCGCCACCATCATCGCGCCATTCTCGAATCCAACCGCGCAAAAACCTTTGCCTCTCTGTGCTGTACCATCTCCACCCAGCAGCGCCTTCTTTCCATGCTCGATTGGGTAAGAAAACATGTTGCCACCGCAGTTCAACCTCGCCGGAGCGCCACCAAGCTCGTGCTCACCGTGGCTAGCTCCACACGTCGTCATTTCGGCCATGCAAGTACTTTTTTCTATGCTGCTGTTAGACGTAGATGGCGTAGCCGCTTAGAGTTTAGACGCTACCGCGCCACAGCCGCCGGAATAGGCCGGTGCACCGCCGCGCCATGGCCGCCGTCGTGCTCCGCACGCGGACATGCGTCTCCGGGGACCCCGCGCCGCAATAGATAGACGTTTTCGCTTCGTCTTGGTGTCGTGCAGCTGCTGCTCATGTCAATTTGACGATTGGTGGCCGGAATCGGCCGGCGTACCGCCAGTCCCCACCGCCGCAACGCCATGGCCGCCGGCGACCCCGCTCCGATGGGTCTCCGAGTACACGTAGCTGTAGAAGGTGCCGCCGACAACCTCACCGTCGACGAGCTCTCATCGGTCAACCACCACCCCTGCTCTGTGTCTCTGCGCAGTGGGACCGTTGACCGCTGGGTCCCGCATGTCAGCGAGTGCTTTAGGGTTTAGGATTTTCTTTTTCTTGTTTTTCCTTGCTGAGAACTTTGGGAAATTATAGAAAATTGTAGAAAAATCAGAAAAAAGGCAAATGAGGACTTTTTGGAATCCTTGAAACTAGACCTATGCATTAGAGTGAAAATATGTTAGGTGTTTACAGAAAGTTTTTGCTGTTTTTAATTATCCATAGAAAATAGGGATAAATTCATTACTAAAGTTTCCTTGCTCCAAATGCTCTGAAATTTTGGTGAAATGCTGTTGATGACATGTTCGGCCTGTGATAAAAATTTCAGGGTAAATGCTTACTGTATGCTAGAGTTATTGATTTGCTCACCCATGTTTATTGTGTTAGCACTTTGTGTTTTATGTGGGGACTGCTGTACTTGTTAACATGATATGAAAATTTTACAGTGACCTAATGGAAGCATGTGTATGCCACTATAAAATTTGTAGAATTTTCTGTGCACTTTTGAGGCGTGTTCATATTTCCACCTACTTATCGAAATAAATTAAGAAAGGCATGTAAATGATTTATTTAGATTTTGTCACCATGTTTTCTAAGGTTCATTTGACATATGTTAACTGCTGATAACTTTGGTTTTGCCCAGAATGTTATTTAAATTTTGTCACCATGTTTTCTAAGGTTCATTTGACATATGTTAACTGCTGATAACTTTGGTTTTGCCCAGAATGCAATTTCAAATATAAGTCATATATTATTTTCTTAGATTTATTGATTCTGGAGCAGTTTTGGGATAATTATAATTAAGTGATGTAAATGATGTTTGCTAGGAATCTTCATATTAGCAAAGTTGTAGATAACTGGCTTATCTAGTTGCTGTTAAAATTTCATGGTAATTGGCCTTATGGTTTGAGAGTTATAGCTTTTGGAAGTCGGTAGTTTGACATGTTTGCTCTCTGAAATTCCAGAGCAGTCTGTGTATTTGGCTCTGTTTGAGCTAGCTCCTATTTGAATCAGCCAGAGTCATGTATAAGGAAGTTGGAGATAATTTGTTAAGCTTTCTAGAAAGTCCAAATTCATGTATTTTGGAATTATAGAACTCCAGTTATGATTTTTTGCAAGTGACTGCTGTTTTGCATGGCTGTGAATTCTTGTTTTCCAGTAGACCTTGTGTGATGCTTGTGTTGTGTGATGATCTGTTTAGGCTAATTAGAATGCATTGCTAGATGCAGGTGTTAGGCCCCTTACAAGTGATGAACTTTTGTATTTTATATTGTTAAAAGGGGTAGGTGTATGTCTACTTTACTAGAGAGGAGATCTGCTCGTACTCGGTCAATGAAAGTAATTTAACTAAGTCCTAATGAATGTTGCATCATCATGGTTATCATAATCATTTCATCATGCTTTAATATTGTTCCTACCCTATGCATCCCTAGCATTTATTCATTTGCATACATACAGGATCGCCAGAGGGAGTAACGCTGTTGGAGTTCGAGACAAGGGGGAGTGCCTCCAGAAGTGCAGCCGGAGGAGCCGGAAGAAGGACCCGTAGCTGAGTTCCCGGAGTGCCCCGAGCATCAGCCCAGTACTTTCCTGAAAGGCAAGCCCCGGAGCATTATAAGCCTCCTACTTTACAAATGCACTGGAGTATATTATGTTCTCTACGTATTGTTACACTAAGTGATAGGAGTTGGATGAAAATATTGCTGCATTTTATTCTTATTCCTTGTCCACCATGACACAATATATCCTTGTTAGGTCTAGGATCGAAATATTGCTTAGCCATGCTTAGACCGGTAGAAGTCGAGTGATTTCCTGTCACCTGCGAGCTATAGGTGGATACTTAATCACGGTTGGCTATATTCGCTATCGTGAAAAATAACAATGAGTTGTTGGAAACTTGTAGACCAGACGGGATATGTCGTGTGATCCTGTCTGTGTCACTCTTAAGGACTGTTCACTTTGTGGGCCGGCAGTCGAAATTGAACGCATGTCTCATACTTAGCTGGCCGGATAAGTTGCTTTCGACCGCGAAGCCTTGTATCTATTTGAGCCGAGAGTCAGTTATAATGTCACGCATACTGGAGGAAGGACGGTGTGCAGGGGCACGGTATGACCAAGGGCAAGCAACGGCCTGATGCATCCTGGCAACCGGTTGGTCCCTGAGTATGCGGTTTAGATCGGACCCGCGATTCTCGAATAGTGTCAATGGTGACCTAAAGCTCATTTGATCGGTGAGTGTGGTTTGTATGAGGAATATTTACACCAGTTGGTTAGGAATCGATTCGAAACGCCATATCTCCTAGATAGTGAGAAACTGGACTGCACGCGTCACACTGTAGTAATGTTACTGTAAAGTTGGTAATGGTTATGATGATGAAAGGCAAATATGATATGGTTATTATTGATTGTTAATCTTATATAAATGATTGCTCTAGCATAGGTGCTAATTTAGATATGCTTAATTGAATAAGTAAAGTTGATACTAAAGGTTAATTATGTAAGATCTCTGCTTAAGCCTTAATGCAAAATGTCGGTCAACTAAGCTCCACTATAAGGTCTTGCATCATCTTAAGAGTCATTAATTTGGTTTATGACGGGTAAGTCTAGCTGAGTACCTTCTCGTACTCGGGGTTTATTCCCTCTTGTTGCAGATGGCCAGGTGTATGTGGGCTATTACAAGAACTGCTTCTGTCCCGCTATGGATGAAGAGTGAGACTACAGGCATGGTCATTCCTTACTACTTATCTATTATGCTTTTTTTTGTTATGATCATGAGCTGGCACTGTACTTGAACTCAAAGTGTGTGTGATGTTCCAAACTATTTGCTTCCGTTACTTTATTTCAGAACTTAGTAATGTAATAACTCTATGTTGAACTCCGATGTATTCGAACTATGTGCGAACTTTATGTAACATGTGATATGTGATTGTTGAACCATGTACAATCTTGGTTGTACGTTGTTGATGGTTTGAAATCCTTCGTGGTTTCGATGGACTATCAGAATTATTTGGGTTCAAGTATAACGGTTTGATCGCTGCGGTGATTGCTTTTATGCTTCATCTCATGTAATTTGGTCGGTTCTGTTACAAAAAAATCACAAATTTTGTCAAATCTCTATCTCTACACCTAAAAAATAACTAAGCTTATTGTTTGTGTCCCTGCGTTAACCCCACCCGACCGCGCTCGCAGACCCCGTCCAGGCGATCCGCGACCCACGTATTCCGCAACAAATAGGCCCCGTTTCCAAAACAAACTCCGTTTCCGAAAGCCAAACAATCGTGCCATATACAGACGTCTTGTTGCTGCAGGGGCGATTTTAGGCCGCCTCCCGCACCTGGTTTCCAATCATGGATCGCTGCCCATTCTGACGCCTCTCCTGCACAGGGCTCCTCTCTCTCTTCCAGGCTGCAAAGGTGACTCACAAGTTCTCTTCTCTCCCTCATATTTGCACTGAAAATTAGACTCTAATTTCTATGCACTTTCATTATTACTGACTAATTTAATCATGCTTTAATACTTGTCAATAGGTATACTTGGCAATGGTGCATGCAGATGAAGGAAACGATATCACGCCATCTTAGACTCAAAGCCAATTGAGAAGGTGAGACTGCAAATATTTCAGAGTTGATAACATTGTACCTTTGGGTGGTACAGGCCTCCAGCACCTCCATCTCTTGTTCAAATGCTTATATTGGTCATCTGTTCCCTATGTTTCAGTGTGACAGTAGATTGAGACAAGCTATGAGCTTCAAGTCAATATATGAAGAAACAGATGTAGAACAATCACATGAGAATTGATAAAATATTTTTGAACCCACCAGCAGCAGAATGGCCTAATTTAACCTAGTTCAAATATGCTTGTACGTCACCGTCACCACACTAATGACATTCGAAACAAACTAAACTCGATAATCTATCAAGCCCACCGAAAAGGACAACCCAAGACATTCACTTCTCATTTTTCATCACGTCTAGGATCATAATACGTAAGTCAATTTTACAACATTTCACAAACATGTAGTTCAAATATATCTCATACTCCATAGCGTAGAAAGGAATAGGGAGAACACCTCACACCCATTAGGGAGGGGTGACTTTCATATATATAGCCACAAGGCCGTCGGTACGTTTATAATTAGACCCCCTAGATATATACATATCTAACAACAACCCCCCCCCCCCCCCCGCAGTCATAGCAGGAGGATCACGGACGCATAGACTAGACCAAAAATCAGTAAATAATTGTATAGGCAGGCCCTAGTCATGATATCCGCAAACTGATGCGAGGACGGCACATGGAGAACACGAGCTTCACCAAGGGCGATCTTCTCATGGACGAAGTGAAAGTCGATCTCGATGTGCTTGGTCTGACGATGATGGACGGGGTTTGCTGTCATGTATACAACATTGATGTTGTCACAGAAGACAACCGTGGCGGAGTGTACTGGTAGATGGAGCTCTTGAACAAGCTGGCGAAACCAGCAGCACTCGGCGATGGCGTGGGCGACGACACGGTACTCTGCTTCAGCACTGGAGCAAGAGACAATGTTCTGATGCTTGGACGACCAAGATACCAAGTTGTCGTCGAGGTAGACGCAGTAGCTGAACATGGAGCTGCGGGAGTCGAGGCACCCTGCCCAATCTGCATCTGAGTATGCCGTGAGAGACTAGACATGGCCGGTGCCAATGTGGAGACCAGCAGAAAGAGTGCCCTTGACGTAGCAAAGAATGCGCTTGATGAGGGCAAGGTGCGGCTCTCGGGGGGTCGTGCATGAAGAGGCACACCTGTTGGACCGCATAGGCCAGGTCGGGCGCATGTGAGGGTGTTATTAAGCGTGAAAGTGGTGTTGGCAGTAGGAAGAGAAGAAGTGCGATGACATGAAACAGGGGTAGTGTGACCATTGCCAATTGTGATGAAGGAATGAGAAGGAGGTAGGTGAGAGAGGAGTGTACCATCAGAAGATGACATGTGAGAAGTTGCGCCAGTGTCGAGGACCCAAGGGTTTGCCTGCTGTGGGGTACACTGTGGATGATGCGTCTGTGTGGGCACAAAGGCCGCAAGGGTCTGCGGAGCCAGCCCAAGGATGTCGGGGCCACACCAAGCCAAGCCAGGTCTTGTAGCTACTGGCAAGGCAGTGAACCAGAGGTAGAGGGAGTGGTCAACATGGTGGGCGGAATTGGAGAGAGGTGCAGCAGACTAGGGAGAGAAACCTAAGTGGACAGAAAGCAGAGCAGAGATGCGTGGAATGTAGAGGATGGTGGGAGGAGGTGGCGCATGGCGAATGTGCGTGAGGGGGGGTGGGTAGACGCCTAAGATGCAATGAGTGCACGCGAAGCAGAGGGAAGGGGGAGGATAGGCCACGGGCGAAGGGACAGCCGCGCGGGAGTCGGGAGGGGGCGGATCACGGTTAGCACAGGATGGGCGCGCGTAATGCGGGCTATGCTGCACGAGCGGTGGGGAGAGGGTGCGCGTCAGGCCGGCCACGCGAGCGAAGGGGAGAGGAGGCCGCGCGTCACGCAGAGGAGGCGCGCACGAAGGAGAAGCGCGCGGCTCGCACGGAAGGGGAGGCGCATGAGACGCTCGGGCGCGCGGAAGTAGTCACGCACGAGAAGCGGGCTGCAAGCAGATGAGGAGGCAGTCCTCTAGCAGGAGCGATGGGTGCGGCACGTGCGGGAGACCAGAGAGGGACGGAAGAAGTCAAGTGCACGCGCGGTGCTGGTCGCACGAAGCGGCCGTGCGTAGTCGCGGGCAAGCGAAGGGGAGGCGCTCGCGCGCAGGTGGGGTTGCAACAGAGGACCGCGCGTGGGATGCCATGCTGGCGGAGGTGTGCGTGGCTGCTCGTGGGAGTAGAGGAGGCCGAGGAGAGGATGAGAGTGTCTGCGCGACACACAGAGGAAGACAAGGGGTGCGTGCCCGAGGATCGGCAGCGCAGGTGCGGTGGATGGATGCACGACCAGGTGTCGACAGCGCAGTGAGGCGAGCGGATACTGCCATGGAGGCGGCTGCGTAGAGGAGAGTTAAAGCGGAGGAAGAGGAGCTATGAAAAGAACCTAGGCAGCTACCACATAGAAAGGAATAGGAAAAACACCTCACACCCATTAGAGAGAGGTGACTTTCATATATATAGCCATGTGGCCATCAGTACGTTTAAAATTAGACCCCCCCTAAATATATACATATCAACATAGCCCTATCAACAACTAACACCATTGATAATACTTGCCATATTTGACCTAAATATATGATCTTAGATGTGAATCATTAATCACTAATTTCTTCTAATACATTCTTAAAAATTAAAATCCTTCAAATTTTTAAGATGTTACAAGTATAGAACTTGTAAACAAAATGTCATTATAGTTTTTAAGGCATGACAAAACTTTCCCTATCAACATGTTTTCCTGACTAGAAGTAGCAAAAATATTTTAAATAATCAGCAACAACGGACAACTTTGATCTTATCCACGTGTAAAAGAAAGGAAAGGCCAGTTGGTTTCAGATCAAAAGCTGTGACCTGATGTGAATAGAGCATGCAGCAAAGTATAATGATTCCCGTCCAACTCAAATCTACACGGAACTAAGCACTGACTCACTCCGTCGAGTACTTATCTCTTAACTAATGACTTGAAATCTAAAAATACACAAACTAACGACTTGTCACCTAAACAACCCATCTAATAAAAACTGGATGTACTGATCATCCACAAGATCTCTTCTTGTTTAGGTGTGCTAGTGCTCCATTCTTTCCTTGCGAATCACTTACATTGCTTCCATTCATCATCATGTGTGGTTGTTCTTTTATTCATCCCCTAAGCCAGCTATTCTCTGCTTGAGAGCTTCTGTTGAATCCTTTGGAACTCTTCCAAGAATATTTGACTTCGATTTGGATCCCTGCTTACAGAAACACAAGTATCTGCTGTCTTGTTCATAAGCATAGCATACCTCAGCATATTTTGTGAAGCATCTGATCCTGTCTTTTCTGTGCAAAGTTTTTGTAACTCCTGCTCTCTGAAATTCTTTGTCCACCTTTGCCTGATATAGTGTTCAGGTATCTCGTTAATTCCAAACTGTGTGAAAAGCCTTAGAACATGGCAACAAAGTATTCCATCTCGCTCAAACTTCGAACATATGCAATTAAATATCTTTTTTTCCATGTCAACTTCAACAGAGAAGGAATCATTCAGAAATTCAGCATCTTCATATTCCAGCACTCTCTTCACTGTATAAATTCTGTCCTTTTCCTTTTCAAAAACATTGAAAGCAGATGCATCAAGTAGCTCTTTCTGAAATTTTAAGAACAGTCCCACTGTGTAAATTTCTGCAGCATGCCTTTCTATTGGTTGCCTTGTGCAGTATATTGGCTTTTGCATACTTGACTCAAATCTATCAATGCTAACAACCTGCTCTTGGAAAATGTTATACTGACCGATGAAGGTTTCAATGTTATCCTCCTGCAGAACATAGTCCTTGAAGATTGAGTTTGTGCTCTCACAACCTCCGAAGGAACGTATAAACGGGCAAAACACATGTTTGAAGTAAACTGGCACCCACATAGATCTTGTCCAATACATTTGCTTCAAGTGTGCATTTATTTCTGCATTATATTTCTTAAGCATTGCTTTCCAACCATTCTCAAAATCTTCAGTAGTTAAAGAATTCAAAACAAGACATGACATCTCAGCATCCATTCCAGGTCTGTTTGCCATAAAACCTCCAAATTCAACTGCAGCTTCCCTCATTACATGCCACATGCTAAACCGATGAAAAACTGTAGGGAATACCTCTGTAATTGATTTCTGCATAGCTGAATCCTGACGAGTCATTATAATACTTGGTTTCTTGTCATCCATCACATCCAAGAATGTCCTGAATAACCAAGAGAATGTCTCTGCCTCGTCATTTTCAAGCAGAGCCCAACCAAAGACAGTTGGCTTACCATGCCCATTAATTCCAATTAATGATGCAAACGGCATGTTGTATGCATTGGTTCTATAAGTTGTATTAATATGAATGAAATCTCCAAATAAAGCATAATCCAGTCTAGCTCGCACATCTGTCCAAAAGATACTTCTAATAGTACTATCTTCATCAGTCTTCATAGCATAGTACAACCCAGGTTGCTCCTTTTGCAATTTTCTCACATGTTCTAGTGTGCTTCCAATATCTGTATTCCTAGTCTTCATCACTCTGCCAGACTGTTTCAAGTTGTTGACATCCACTTTGCTCACAGGTATATTCTTAAATCTCCCCTGTAATTTCTTGAAAATTTCCATTATCTTTGTTGGTTTAATTTTGCTTTCTTGCAATACTCTTGAGAAGTGTCTCTCTTCCTCCGACATGTGCTTGTGGCTCATGAAAAATCTGGTCAACAAGGGTGAACTCCAAAGTGGGTGATTATGTTCATTCATAACTCCTATAATCTCCCACCTCTCTGCAACAAGTTTCACAGTCACCTTCATGGGGCATTGAGTATGCACAATAGCATCTCTTCTCCTCTTCTTCGGTCTTGTATCAGCTTGTTTTGTTTTCCTACTTTTATTGCACACAAATCTTATCTTCTTGTGCTTGTAATTTGTTCCTTTAATCACTGTGTATCCAGTAACTTGCCCATGGACATTGATAAAACGATGAGCGTCTTGTAGTGTGGAAAATATCATGCCAACCTCTGGAGCTCTAGACTTTTCCAATTCTTCTGGACTTGGGAACATATAGTCTTCATCACCATCAACTTCTGCTTCAGCTTTATCTTTTTGGAAATCATTGGGTTCTTCATCTCCTTCATTTAGGACAGTAGTCCCATTCTCCTGGTCCAGTTCCTGTAATTTAAAAAATGTTTATAGCTTCCTAAGGAAAGGAATCTTCAACAATTTTAACTGTGAGATGCGATGAAATTTTGGCATAGAGATGCAAGTACCTCAACAAATGTGCTCCCAGCTTCTGGGGCCTGTATTTCAGTATCTGTTTCAGTACATTCAAGCAGGAAAGTAGGTGACTGCTGAAATGGAATGTCACTGCAGCTTAATCTCCATTGTTTATTCCATACAGTTTCTTTGGTCCTGTAAACTATGTGCTAATGAGTTTTTAGATCATTACCTGCAAGCTTCCTTCAGTTGTATAGTTTCCAAGTTCTCCAGCCCCATGTTCAGGAGTATGGATGATTCCATATCTTTCTTCCAAATCTGAGTCCCCTCTGCTTGTATTCTGTAAATATCAAAGTATCAAGGTTTTGGTGATTTGAAACTTAATTCTCCAACTTTTTTCTCAAATGGCATCAAGGTTATTAAGGCGGTAGGGTGAGGCATGGCGACCCACCCCCTTCTAGACGCCTAGGCGAATTAGGCGCACGGCGAGGCGACGCCATACACATACACTCACGTACATTAGAGCAGGATGAACATATATTGATACATACCTTTTTGCTGCCAATTTTAGAGCCTATGCACAAGCAGCCACCACCCACACTACCCAGAGCAGTTTATACCCTATCCAACTATCCAAGCACAAGCAGCATACCACATCAAAGGAGTATATCCAAGTCCAAGATCCAAGCAAGCATAAGCAATATAGTTCAGACTTCTGAACAGAGGAAGGAAAGGAGAGGAAGAACAGAGGAAGGAACTGCGATGAAGAGCAGAGCGGAGGAGGGGAGGCTGGAGGGGGGAAGAAGAGGTACTTGTGAGCCGATGTGAAGGGTCCTGGGCTGCTGGTAGGGAATCAAGCAGAGGAAGGAGACACAGAGTCGCAGCAGGACAACGGAGGCTGACGGCATGGAGGTCGGAGACGCAAATCGGTGGGGGCCGTGAAGTCACAGCAGGAGCAGCGAATCTGCGGAGCAGAAGGGGCGGGAGCGGCTCAGGTGCTCCAGCCGCCATTTTCTCTTCCCTCCTCTCCTCTCTTTCTCTCCCTCTCTCTATCAATTAGTGAGCTGCAGGGATGGCCCTTCCCCTGCGCGCGGGACGCCTTTTCCTCCCACGGCCCCTTCTCCCTCCAGCGCGCGGCTCCTTTCCCTCCCGCAGCCCCTTCTCCCACGCGCGCGGCACCTTTTCCTCCCATGTGCGGCTCCTTTCCCTCCCGCGCATGGCACCTTTTCACGCATGCAACGTCCGTCCGACGCCTTGGCAGCTGAGGTGACGCCATACGCACATAAGCCACGGCGAGCCCAACGCCTCACTTGGGAAATCGCCCAGACGCCTTTAGAACCTTGAATGGCATAACCTTTGAATAGCTTACTATGTTGCAATGTTTATAACAAAATATCTCGCCTTGATCAGATGGCTCCCCTAATCAAAGTGCATTTATCAAAAATCTATTCATAAGGATAACTTTATGTTGGTCCAGCAGACTGAGATTCCTGCACTCCCAAAAGCAGCCCAGAATCCTACTTAAATTGGACATTACTAAGGCTTTTGATTCGGTATCTTGGTCGTTCCTCCTGGAGGTACTTGGTAAATTGGGTTTTGGCACGAGATGGTGAGACATTTTGTGTGGCCTATTGGTATCTTCTTCGCCCAACGCCTCACTTGGGAAATCGCCCAGACGCCTTTAGAACCTTGAATGGCATAACCTTTGAATAGCTTACTATGTTGCAATGTTTATAACAAAATATCTCGCCTTGATCAGATGGCTCCCCTAATCAAAGTGCATTTATCAAAAATCTATTCATACAAGGATAACTTTATGTTGGTCCAGCAGACTGTGAGATTCCTGCACTCCCAAAAGCAGCCCAGAATCCTACTTAAATTGGACATTACTAAGGCTTTTGATTCGGTATCTTGGTCATTCCTCCTGGAGGTACTTGGTAAATTGGGTTTTGGCACGAGATGGCGAGACATTTTGTGTGGCCTATTGGTATCTTCTTCAACTCATGGTACCCCTGGAGATTTCATCCAGCATAGAAGAGGACTTCGTCAAGGGTATCCCCTCTCTCAAATGCTCTTTATTCTGGTCATGGATGTATTAAATTGGATGATTACAAGGGCTTCTGAGGCAGGTCTGCTCCAGCCCGTCTAGAAGACCAATTCAGCATAGAATTTCCCTCTACGCAGATGATGTGGCTCTCTTTCTCAGACTGACTGCAGAGGACATCTCTTTGACACTAAGCATGCTCCAACTTTTTGGGGATGCTTCGGGGCTCAGGACCAACATTCAAAAGAGTAGTGTGATGCCAATCCAGTGCTCGGATGCTAATATGGCTGTGATACAGAGTTTACTGCCCTGTTAAATCATGAATTTTCCATGCAAGTATTTGGGTTTGCCCTTGTCTCTCAGGAAACTAACACAGGAACAATTCCAGCCAATAACTGACAGAATCGCGGATCAATTACCAGGTTGGAAGGCAGACTTGATGACACGGTCTGGTCGGGTAGTGCAGGTGCAATACGTCTTAACAGCCATGCTGATCTATCTAGCCATGGCAATTGACTTACCTCCTTGGGCAATTAAGGCCATTGATAAAATCAGAAGAGGGTTCGTGTGGAGAAGACACAAGGAAGCAAAAGGTGGGCATTGCCTCATTGCTTGGCCCAAGGTTTGTCGGGCCAAGGAGCTTGGAGGTCTAGGAATCTCTGATCTGGAATCTCTAGGTATTGCACTAGCCATGGCTCAAGAAATTTGAACCTAATAAACCCTGGGCAAGTCTTGACAGTAAGCGGAGATGCGCGAAAGGGATTAAATTCCCTCATCATCCTAGGCGCCTGGACCATCTGGAAGCATCGAAATGACTGTGTCTTCAATGGAGCTACCCCTGACTGTCTACGGCTTTGAACCTTGCTCGGGAGGAAGCCCTTTTATGGTCTATAGCTGGTGCTAAGGGACTGTCCCTGCACACAGCTCGGGATGATGGTTAGAGGGTCTTTGGTCAGGTCTTTCATCTCAGTCATAGGTGATTAGTTTCAGTCAGTAAATGGATGTGTGTGTTTGTGTGTGTGTTTGGGTCTCTGTATGACTCCTTTCTCTACTATTAATACAATGATACGCATTTCTCCTGCATATTCGAGAAAAAAAAACATGGAAGGGAACAACTAACAACTCAGTGAAATAAGTAAAACAATGCCTACACTTTCATAGCATAATGGTTAGCTCCCCTAGCTGGCAACCCTAAAAATAGTGCAAGGGAATGAGCTAGTGGTAACAGTGCGGCCCTATATTCGTAATGGCGTTGTTGCCAACCCAGGCAACGGTGCGACCCTATAGGGATGAAGGTTTGTCAAGGGCCTTGGCGTCTAGGGTAGGAGGCCCTCGGCTACGGAGGTCGTAGCCGTGGTCCGTGTCGTCTCCGGTGAGGTTTTGCCCCTCCACCGTAGGCTTGGTTGAGAGAGAAGAGGGAGATTAGGAATAATGATCTTTCTTAACTTTGATAGTGCCGGTTACAAATCTTAAATAGTCCCTGACTGAAACAACAGCCATGCCTACAATCAAGGAATGCCAAAAACTAATTGCTACTTTCTAATCTTAGCCACTAACGGTGGCCTCCCCAGCCGCGAGTTGGGCGCGCTCTGCGGCGCGGCGCACGTCACGCGCGCGACGACGTCTCACGTACGTGCGCCCCCACATGACATCTCACCCTTCCTCGAGAGCCAGCACGTCCTCGAGCTGGAAATTTGGGTACTTGGCGGTGAAGGCGTCGACGTCTTCCCAGGTGGCAGAGGCCGGCGACTCGCCCTTCCACTAGATCAGTATCTGGCGCACACCACGCGCTAGGCGCATCTTGACGGCACGCTCCGGCTCCGGGATCACAGCACCGTGGTGGACAGCAGGCAGTGGAGGTGGTGCATCCGGCGGCGAGCCATGGAACTTCTTGAGGAGGCCGACGTGGAAGACGTCGTGCAGACGGGCGCGAGGCGGTAGGGCGAGACGAACCGCGACGTCGTTGATGAGCTCGGTGACACGGTAGGGACCGTAGAAGCGTGGACGCAGCTTGCCAGTGACGGACTGGGGCAGAGAGGCCGCCGGGCGATGACGGAGGCGGAGCAGCACCCAGTCCCCCACCTTGTACGATACCCGGCGGTGGTTCTTATCGTAGTGATGCTTTTGGACCATCTGAGCTTGCTCCAGGCGGGCGCGGATGTCGGCGAGGAATTCATCCCGCTCTTCCAGGGACTTGGTGACAGCGGCCACCCTGGTGTCCCCTAGCGCGTATGACCGGATGGATGGGGGATCCCGGCCATAGACGACGCGGAATGGCGTGTCCCGCAGCGACGACTGGTAGGCGGTGTTGAAGCCGTACTCCGCCCAGGGAAGCCACTGGAGCCACTGCCTCGGCCGGTCACCAGTAAGGCATCTCAGGAACATGATGATGACGCGGTTGGCCGACTCGGACTGCCCGTCGGACTGGGGGTGGAAGGCCGTCGTCATGTGGAGCTAGGTGCCCACCAGCCGCATCAGCCCGTGCCAAAAGGTGGAGGTGAAGACCGTGTCCCTGTCCGACACGATGGACTATGGCACGCCGTGGAGACGGACGATCTCGGCGAAGAACACTTGGGCGACCGACTCCGCGGAGTACGGGTGGGACAGCGGAAGGAAGTGGCAGTATTTGCTGAACCTGTCCACCACCGTCAGGATGACGGACTTCCCCCGTACGCGCGGCAGCGCCACCACAAAGTCGAGGGCGATGTCAGTCCACACGCCTTGGGGCACGGGCAGTGGACGGAGGCCCGCTGGATGGAGATGTTCCGACTTGTAGCGTTGACATGTAGGGCATGCCCACACCCAGTCCTGCACTAGCTTTTTCATGTTAGGAAAATGGAAATCCCGCCGCAGCCGGTGCAGCGTGCGCTGAACGCCTTCGTGTCCCTCCGCGTGGACCGCTGCCAGAAGCTCGGGCAGCAAGGGCGATGTCGGCGGAATGTACAGCCGCCCGCCGAACTAGACGAGTCCGTCCACCAGTGCCCATGGTAGGCCTCTGGAGCCCGCGGCAATCTCGTCATGTAGGGCGACGAGGGCAGGGTCAGAGGCCTGTGCCTGGCGAAGCCGGTCGATGAAGTCAAATTGGGGAGCAGACAGCGCCAGGACGGAGCCCTCCGTCGGTATCACGATGCGACAGAGCGTCGGCCACTGCATTTGCCAGTCCCGGCTTGTATTCGACGACGAAGTCAAAGCCAAGAAGCTTCCCCACCCAATGATGTTGCGGGATCGTCGCGAGCCGCTGATCAAGCAAGTACTTGAGGCTGTAATGATCAGTCTTGACGGTGAAACTGCGCCCCCAGAGATATGGCCGCCAGTGCCGAACAGCGTGCACAAGGCCGATCAGCTCACGCTCGTACGCCGCGAGCGCACGATGGCGGGGTGCCACCGGTCGACTGAAGAAGGCCACAGGGTGGCTGTCCTGGACCAGCACTGCCCCGAAGCCGTGGGAAGAAGCGTCGCACTCGACGATGAAGGGCTTGGAGAAGTCCGGCATGGAGAGGACCGGGGCGGTGGTGACCGCGGCCTTGAGGGCATCGAACGCCGCCGAAGCCTCCCCGGACCACCGGAACCCATCCTTCTTCAGCAGGGCGGTGAGCGGCGCGGCGATGGTGCCGTAATTGTGCACGAACTTGCGGTAGTAGCCCGCCAGTCCGAGGAAGCCACGGACCGCGCGTGCCGAGCGCGGCGTCAGCCACTCCCGCACCGCCTACACCTTGGCTGGGTCCATGGCGACGCCCGCCACGAAGATGACATGGCCAAGGTACGCGACGGAGGTGTTGGCGAAGTCGCACTTGGTGAGTTTGAGGAAGAGCTGGTGGCGCTGAAGCTCGCTGAGGACGGCGCGGATGTGTCGAAGGTGATCCGCCCATGTCCGGCTGTAGATTAGGATGTCATCAAAAAACACAAGAACAAACCGGCGGAGGAACGGGCGGAGTACGTCATTCATGAGCGCCTGGAATGTTGTCGGCGCATTGCACAGGCCGAACGGCATGACGAGGAACTCGTAGAGGCCGTCGTGAGTGCGGAAGGCGGTCTTGTGGATGTCGGCCGGCCGCATCCGCACCTGGTGATACCCAGAGCGGAGATCAAGCTTGGTGAAGAAACGCGCCCCATGGAGCTCATCCAGGAGTTCGTCGACGACTCGGATCGGGAAGGCATCCTTGACCGTAATCGCGTTGAGGGCGCGGTAGTCGACGCAGAAACGCCACAACCCGTCCTGCTTCTTGACGAGAAGGACCGGGGATGAGAACGCGGAGTCGCTGCGACGGACAATGCCCTGGGCTATCATGGCAGCACATTGCCGCTCCAATTCATCCTTGTGGGCCGCCGGGTAGCGATAGGGGCGAACGGCCACCGGCTGTGCACCGGGCTTGAGGACGATGCTATGGTCATGGGCCCGCTGTGGGGGCAGGCCGGAGGGTTCGGCGAAAACCCCTTGGAAGGAGTCCAGCAGTTCATCGAGGAGGTCCGCCGCGCCGGCTGTGGCGGCGAGAGACGGTGCCGGGCGCGCGGCCACATCTGACCAGCACACCTGCCGGTCCTGTCGAGCGAACGACATGGTGCGCGCCTTGAAGTCCCACGTGATCGGTCCCAGGGTGACCAACCATTGGGTACCCAGGACGAGATCGTATCCCGCCAACGGTAGGACGAAGAGGTCCACCCGGAATGTCGCCCCTTCGATGGTGATCGGCGCTTGGCGCAGGACGCCGGGTCACTGGAGCTTCTCACCATTGGCCACTGTGGCGGTGAGGCGTGGCTTGGACTGGACGGGCAGGTTGGTGCGGCGCGCCGCCTCCTCGGCGATGAAGTTATGAGAGGATCCCGTGTCGAGGAGGGCGGTAAGCGTCACCGCGCCCGCCTTCACCCGGACCTGCATCGTGTCACAGGGCGGCACCCCAGCGACGGCCTGTAACGAGAATACCGGGGCCTCCGCGTCGGGACCGTCCAGTGCGGCATCTTCGGCGTCGGTGAGCGTGACACCGTCAATGTAGAAGAGGCGGTGGCAGACCCGATTATGGCCGCGGGAGTACTTCTCGTCGCAATTATAGCACAAGCCCAGGCGACGACGTTCCGCCTGCTCCTCCGTCGAGAGGCGTTTCACCGGTTTGGGCTCCTGCCTGGCACCCCCGGCGCCCGCTGGTGGTGGTGCAGGGAGCGCGAGGCGCGGAGCCGGCGCTGGAAGCAGGCCGCGGGGCGCGGGGCGTGCGGGAGCCGGCGCCAAGGCCTGCCTGTCGAGCTCCATCAACTCCACCTGGCGGGCGAGGCTCATGGCGGCCGCGAGCGACTGCGGATTGTGCATCCGCACCGCGTGGCTCAGCGGCGGCAGGAGGCCTCCCGTGAAGAGCTGGACGCGCTGCGCTTCCTCCAGAGGCCCGGCGCGGGGTAGGAGCGCCTAGAACCGGTTCTGGTACTCCACGGTCCCCGTGCGCCGGTACTCAGCGAGTTCGAAGAGCGGCGCGAAACGCAGGGGTGGCCCAAAATGCAGCTGGAGAAGGTCCTTGAAATGGCTCCACCGAGGGACACCCTCGTCCTCCCGAAGCTAGATGTACCACATCTGAGCCACGTCCTCCAGATTGTACGAGGCCATCCAAACCTTCTCCTCCATGATCCGCTGTTGATGGAAGTAGGATTCACAGCGATTGATGAAGATCAGCGGATCGGCCGTACCGTCGTAGCGCGGGAAATCCATCTTCTAAAATCGTGGGGGACGGTCGTTGTGGTGCTGGCCGTCAGCGTTCCCGCCCAGACCCGACGATGAGGACTTCTCCTTGTCCTTCTTCAGGGCCGCGACGTCAGATTGCAGGGAGGCGATCGTGCCAGTGAGGCTCTCGATCATCTTGGCGATGTCGGCGTTGGAAGGATCCGCCATGGGAGATGTTGCGGAGGCGGCTGATGGTGGGGAGTTCAGTGGGCTGGATGTAGGCGCGGCGGCGGTGGGTAGGGCGGCGGCGGTGGAAGGATCAGCGGGGACGGACGAACAGGATCGGTATGACCGCGATACCAGGTTGTCAAGGGCCTTGGCGTCTAGGGTAGGAGGCCCTCGGCTACGGAGGTCGTAGCCGTGGTCCGTGTCGTCTCCGGTGAGGTTTTGCCCCTCCACCGTAGGCTTGGTTGAGAGAGAAGAGGGAGATTAGGAATAATGATCTTTCTTAACTTTGATAGTGCCGGTTACAAATCTTAAATAGTCCCTGACTAAAACAACAGCCATGCCTACAATCAAGGAATGCCAAACACTAATTGCTACTTTCTAATCTTAGCCACTAACGGTGGCCTCCCCAGCCGCGAGCTGGGCGCGCTCTGCGGCGCGACGCACGTCACGCGCGCGACGGCGTCTCACGTACGTGTGCCCCCACATGACAAGGTTCGAGGCCTTTTCTTGGTCGGTAGACTCAGAGCTTTTTATTAGTGCAATACCATGGAGCAGTCTTTCCCCACCAGCTGAGGTTTTCTCAAATAAGTGGAACAATTCAGTACATTGTCCAAAAAAAATGAAAATAATATCCTTGGAACATTTCATTGCAGGTTTGCAGGTCTGTCATAAGTACTTAGAGTTCATAGCTAGTTGACATCATGAGCACATTCCTTTCACTTACCTCCATCGCTACCATTGCCATATCTACATCCTTTTCGGCTGCCATTTGTGCTTCATGGACCTGCAATGCTAAGTTGAATAAGATAGTTGCAAATTTTTTTAATTCATAAACAAAATACAAATAACAGGCTTTAATGTGGAGTTTAGTTGACCCCGTAAACTACAATACCAAGAAACGAACATTCCAGATTTCATTATCCCAACTAAATCAGCCCCTACACCCCCCCCCCCCCCCCCCCCAAGGCCATCCCATAAAAAAAAGGTTTTGCATCTATGGCGCTTTGTCACCTCAGTTTTGCCACTTAGGCTGACTGCAAGGCCATGTGTATTGGACAGAAACAATTTGGCCTCATTTTCTTGTGCCAATAGTGGGATTTTACCCTACAGCAGTAAAGCGAAGAATGGGTAGCAAAGCAGGGGGAAGCAAGGTTGTGTTGGTTGGTGTTAACGTGAAAATTTTAGATCGAATCTTGTCAGAAAAGAAAAGGTAAATAGGACAAATATTCATTAGACAACCCTGGTGTGGCACGATAGTACAACGTAACATGTATATTCAGGTTTCACAACCAAATTCAACCAGCAGATTCCTAACTTAAGCATTTCAACATAAACCCTATGAAGACAATTAAACTCCACAAAGAAAAACCATGGTCATTTGATCATGGTTAAAGTGGTCTTAACAGCAGTTCCCATCTATCTTATGATCATTATGGATTTACCTAAATTGGTGATCAAGGCAATCGATAGACGGTGCATGGGGGTTTCTTTGGCAGGGTCGGGAGAAAGCAAATGGTGGAAATTGTCTCGTGTCTTGGGAGCATGTCCAGCACTGCCTACAGTATGATGGTCTTGGAATTCATAACCTAGAAGTTCTAGGCTGGGCGCTCTGCATCCAGTGGTTTTGGGCGCAAAAAACAGATACATCACATTCTTGGTCAGGTTTGCCAATCCAAGTGCCATGAAAAACTAGGACACTCTTCAATGTTGCAGTAGAAACCATAGTTGGCAATGGGAAATCAACCAAGTTCTGGTTGGATAGATGGTTGCAAGGCAGGACTTTATCTGAACTAGCACCAAATTTATGTAAGCTGATACCCAAACGAGCAGTGAAACAACGTACAGTGGCTCAAGCCTTTGATAATAGGTGCTGGGTTGCAGATATTAGAGGGGCTTTATCTGTGCAAGTGCTCAGAGAATATTTATACATCTGGGATCTGGTAGATGGCTTGGTTTTACAACCAGAGATCCCTGATCAGCACAGGTGGGAGCTAACCACTTTGGGGCTGTAATAGAAGCAAGTCGGCGTACAATGCTCTCTTCCTTGGAAGCATTAGGTTCACACCTTGGAAGCGCATCTGGAGAAGTTGGGCACCCACTGCGTTGTAAATTCTTCATTTGGTTGGCAATCAAGAACAAGTATGGGCTTCCTCATCCGGCGGTGTCCACTTTGTGATCGGGCAGAGGAAAATATCCAGCACATCCTCATCTATTGTGTGTATGATCAGCAAACTTGGGCTTTAATTTTGAAGAAACTAGGAGAGTTTAACCACCACCCCCCCCCTCCTTTATGTATTTTTTCTTCTTAATGGTGAAATGACACACAACTGTCCTGCGTTTTTGAGAGAAAAAAAAGTAAAGAAGGAAAACCCAACCAATCTGGGACTTGATTGGAAATCATGAAACCTTATTGCCCAAATATAAGGCTCATGGGGTCATGTAATCACCTGGAACAAGCTCCAAACAGCGATTGATTGGAACTCCACGTGATAGCAATCTTATGTTCATCATTGCCATCGCTAGGAGAGAAGCTAGAGGTTGTGGAGTTGCTAAGAAGGTCTTAAACTCATTGAGGAGGGAATGAGCCTGTTGTGCACTTTACAAGGGAAGAGCAGACCAACGAGGATTGGGCTTTCGGAGGAGGAATCAAATCTTGCTATTACAGATTTAGGCCTCGTTTGGATGCATGTGTATCCACCTCAATCCACATGTGTTGGGAGTGGAATGGAATGGAATTTAGTTTAATTCCACTCCAATCCACTTCAACACATGTGGATTGAGATGAATACATGCGCATCCAAACAAGGCCTTATCGGGGACGAGGGAGTACCGCAGAGCTGCCAGAGAGGGTGGAATTAAAGAAACCCTTCATAGATGTGTGACGGAAGGAGACAGATCTCAACCAAAACCTTGAATGCTGGATGTTATTTTCCAGGTATAAGCCAAGGTGTCAAAAGAACAGTGCTAAAAAAGTTCACCAAACCATCTTAGATGGTGATTTGGGTGATATAACAAAGAGGGTTTGATTCGTTCATGGTATTCCAGTTCTGGGGTCCAAATCTGGATTCCCTCTTTATTAGATTGATAAATAACATCAACTGAAGTAAAGATCAATTTCTTGGTCATAACAACCAGATCTAAAGACTGGTGAATTTTGTTATTCTTCATTTGCAGATCAGTTCACCTTACTCATAGCAGATATTATGACACCATAAGGTTCTCTGTTTGCTATACATTCCTATGATTTGTTCCCAATTCTCCATTAGCACCAATTATTTCCTGAAAGTATAATATTAGCAACAAAGTTTCTTTCATTATTTCTGGTGAGATGAATCCAAGTCTTATGAATGTTTCAAGGATTACATCATGCGCAGCAGAAATTTTGGCAATATTTCAAATCCTTGTCACTCATATTTTGAGCTGGCAGCAAGGGGCTTGATTCTACACATCCGTCGTCCATATTTTTCACACTGATCTCAGTTGCATGAAGATCCATCTTTTCTTCTTTCTCGCGCTCCATAACTAGGTTTAGGACATTGTTTTCATTTTTCTTACAAGAAGATAGGGATTGTGATTGAACATGCTCTCAAGAAAAAGGTTCTACACCTAAAGCAATTGATATCAAAAGAAACTGCCAGCGCTTACCCTGCTAGTCTGCTATATTGGTAGAAGCAGCATGAGGGAATCCACACCGGTTATTTAGCATCTACTTATGGTACAGCAGCAGTTTACAGTCCAGGCAACAGAGCATAAGCAGTCTCTTGACACTCGAAGCTAGGAAAACAAGACTAAAAGGACCACCCAATTGACCGAAACCCTTTCTTTGGTCTGAAATGGAATCTACTAACCAGGGACCCTAAGACTTATCCTCAAACATCAAAGGAGACTCCCACTTGAGTTGAACAATTTAACCCATTTTCAATTATTTTCTACCTCAAATTTTCTTCCTGGCCAATTAACCAACTCTTTGTGTCCATAGGTTAGTTTGAGAAGAGGCATTGGCAATTGGCGCTCACTTTGGTAACACTTTGCATAGCACCATGACAGACACAGAAACCAAGATTGATGATGTAGATTAATTACAAGTGATGTACAGAAAGGGAATCACTTGAATTACAAGCCCCAGATTCGAATGGTATGGTAGCAATGACAATAACGGATATCAATAAGCTGAGTTTCGCATGTTGCCACAGGAGTGGAAGAGTGTGGATTTGTATAGTGCGCTGCAATTGAAGAAAAGTCGTTTGCCATTCCAAGTTCATTGTTCAAAACTTATATAAGTAATAAAGGGGATTTGAGGATGAGGGATTTACTTAATCTGCTTGCTGCGAGCGGACGGCCCAAGCACCGAAACGACGACGCCCCCTGCGTCCCGCCCGGACGGACGCCCGAGCGCTCGCTGGATTGCTGTGCGGCGCTCGCTCGGGAGGAGTCGTGGATGAGAGTTAGGGTTCGTGCGTGCAGGACTGCAGATGCAGGCCGGGTTGGGCTAAAGACGCATTGGGCTGGTTGGTTGGGTTTCCGTTTCTTTTTTTTTTTTTTTTTTTGATAATGCGTATTTGTATTTGTATTAAGGAAAACATAGGGTGATACAAAAAAAAACACAGATACATACAAAGAGGATACGGAGGCAGCTGTTCAGTCCAAACTACACGAAGACCCCTCAAAAAGAAAAATATTACAACATTTACAACAAATCACACACAAACAGCTCTGCATCGAAGCAAAAGAGAGGCTGCGGCGACCTCACTTGAAAGATGATGCGTCGCCGGCCTCGAACCCCAACGGAACAAGCCCCTACCTCTCCGAAGACGCTGGAGGAAGACGCCTCTGGGACGAAGAAGAGGCGGGCAAACCTTATTCTGCTACGACGATGACTTCTTCGCCCCGCCAACGCCGCCCAGACACACATCGCGGAGGAACACCCCCCTGGCAAGACCGGGCTCCACCACTAGCGATGGCGAGCAAACCCTAGCACCGCCGCCAGACTTGGACGATGAGCAGACACAAGAGCTAGGACCTAATCCTACTATATACACATCCGCATGGCGATTCGCCGACCTTCCTTCCTCTACGATGCCATGGCGGCCACCGGAGGGGAGGAAAGCCGGCGAGATCGCCGCCGGAGACGCGATTCGCCCTCTTCTCGCCTTTTGCAACTGTAGCAGAGGGGAAGAGGCGAAGAGAGGTGAAGAGTTGGGTTTGTGTTTCAGTTATATTGGATTGGATTTAATAAAAAGGAAAAAAATACATTCAACCCCTCTCAAGTCTCAACTAGTCCAAGAGTCCGATGCAATTCGCTCAATCCGAAAAACTAGACTCTTCCAACTCTTAAAATTGTCTAATTTAGTTCTTTATTTAAGCAGTTTTGAAAACTGTTTTGCCTATTGTGCAGCCGTCCTACGCGGAGCCATGTGAGCCATAAGTGAGGTAAATGAAACATTCGTGATAGTTCATGGAGACAAATTAGACTATTAAAAATATAAAAATAATTTTTAAAAAATACCAAAATGTTTTTGGAAATAACTATACATTCAAAAATACAAAATCCGATTTAATATTATTAAAAAATAACTTAGAAAATTATTTTGACTACAAAAAATATGAACCTACAATTACGACTAAAAATGATTTCATGAGGCACTGCCCCAACATTAACGAAGGCGGTCACAAAATGTCACAGCCTCCTAAAATACCTGACGATTTTTTGAGGCGGTCATTTTATTTAAGGAGACGGTCACAATTGCCCACCTCCTAAAATGGATGTATAGAGACGGTTAAAAACTGACTGCCTCCTAGATTTTATTTACGGAGGCAGGCCTTTTACGAGGTCCACCTCTTAAGAGGCCCACCTCAGGAAATATACAATGAGGCTAAGCAAAGCCCGTATCCAATCCTTCTATCGGGTTTATATATATAAAAGCAGCTAGGGTTTCTCCTCACTTCTCTAGCCCTCTCCCTCACTTCTCCCATCACCCCCGTCTCTCCCTTCTTGTTTCTCCAATCCTGGCGGTGGCGCGCGCGAGGCGAGGTGAAAGCATCTAGGCCCCGAGAGTTGGTTTCAGCATTGATGACAACGCATTTTTACCATGACTAACGTGTGTTTTGCAGAAACTTTGGTAAGTTAGGTCATGAGGTTGATAACTGCTTTGGGCACTATGGTATTCATGCCCCTTGATAGAAATCGTTTTGGTTTTCAAAGGATTAACGTCAAGATTAAGGACGGTTAGTTCCGGATGTCAAGGTGTTGAGTTACATTCAGAATAGTCGTTAGGATCTTCGCTTTTTTCCTTTGGTCGTACTATAAAGGGGGGCGTGAGCGAGTAGCTTGACCTAGGTGAGTCTTTTATTTAGGTGTGGTGCACACTTGTCAAACTTAGCACTAGGCAGCTCAAGAAAAGCTCAAAGTTTAGTTGGAAGCAACTTGGTTCAAGTTGCGTCGCGTTTCGGAGTTTTTAGAGCCGTTTTCCTTGACCGGACGCGTCCGGTCAGTACTAACAAATACTGCAGTTCAGCGCTGTTAACCGGACGTGGTCCTTGCGAGTACCGGACACGGTGTTCAGGCTGACACGTGTCACAGAAGGGAAAACAACTAATTGGACGCGACTGGAAAGTGATCGGCGCCTCCAGTCATGTTCTAGTAAGGTACTCTGATGATCGGACGCGTCCGGTCATCACTGATCGGACGCGGTCGCACGTTAGGTCAAAGTACAGTAAGCTCCCTGCACGATTGACGCATCCGGTCACCCCTGATCGGTGCGTCCGGTCACTCAGCAAAGTGTTTCTGGTTTTCGACCGTTACGATCGACCAGCGCGTCCAGTCACGTCGACCGGCGCGTCCGGTCAACGCGTATTTTGCTGAGTTGGCAGGTAACGGTTGGATTTGACTGTGGGGTGTATAAATACATCCCCTCCACCTCTTTTAGAGGTCTCTTGCTCATTTGTTCGGCTGAGAAACACCTTTGAAGTACAAGGGAGTGCAAGAGCTCTAGTGAGGGTAGTGATTTGAGAATCAAAGTTTGAGAGTCCCTCACTAGTGACTAGGGAGTAGCAAGTGTGCATCCATCTTCTCATTAGGCTCGTTGTGGTCAAGTGAGAGTTCTAGCTTGTTACTCTTGGTGATCGCCATCACCTAGACGGCTTTGGTGGTGATTGGGAGTTTGGTGATCATCCGGCGGAGCTTGTGGATGACTCAACTCATCTTGTGAGCGGTTTTGGACGATTCACCGCGACGGAGTGTCGAAGAATCAGCCCGTAGAGAGCACTTGATCCTTGCACGGATCAAGGGGGAGCTACACCCTTGCGCGGGTGCTCCAACGAGGACTAGTGGGGAGTGGCGACTCTCCGATACCTTGGGAAAACATCGCCGTGTTCTTTGCCCTTACTTTCAAGCATTTACTTTCTCGTATTACTTTCATTGCTTGGTTTACTTTCCTAGAATTGCCATGCTAGACTAGGATTAGAACTTAGGGTGCAAAACTTTTTACCGGTAGAATCACAAGGAACACAAATAGGCACTAGGGGTGAACTTTGGCTTGTAAGATTTAATTCTTGCAATTAATTTTTAGAAAAGTCCAATTCACCCCCCTCTTGGGCATCTTGATCCTTTCACGAGGCAAGCTCTCCCGGCGGCGGTGCCCTTCACCTCCTCCAACTCTAGATCTAGCCAGTGTTAGCCTAAACATTAAATGGTGAACGGTCGGTCACCCATCGTTTAGCAAAAAGTCGGTATACACGGTCGTTTAAACGGCCTTTTAAACGGTCGAAACGGTTTTGCACGGCTTTACACGGCTAATCGGCCTACACGGTTACCCATCGAGTAGTGTTTACACGCCGTGTAAACGGCCTACACGGCTATGTAGGCGAACAGTGGATCTAGCGGCTTCCACCCTCCACTCCAAATCCGGCGGCTGGAGGCCATGCCCCGGCGGTGGGGAGCATGCGCTTGGCAACGGGAGGTCCGCGCCTAGCGATGGGAGGTCGAGGCCCAAGCTCTGGCAACAGCAGGCTTGGCAAGGGGGCGCCGCCTGCGGATTTAGGCATGGATGGCATGGATGGGCTCACTGGCAGAGCTACATGCAGGCCAAAGAGGACCATGGCCCTTGCTAATTGAAAATTCCATTAAATAGCTATTAAACTGGTGATTAAAATTAATAAGTGTGCATATTAAGTAAGAAATTAGTGCTGATGGCCCCCTCTTGTTTCACCATCAAGCTCTGCCACTGGATGGGTTCCGCAGGCTTGTCCACGGGGTTTTCTTTTTTTTATTTTTCTGATTGATTTTCGCAGATGGGTATTGTGTCTGCCTACAAAAATATTGATTTTCGTAGATGGGCACAGTATCCGCCTGCCCAAACTTCGATTAATGTAGATCATCAATTCGAGATAGACACGATGCCCAGCTGCAGAAGCGGATTTTGACCGTCTGGGTTATGTTTTGGAGAGAATTCCCTATTTGACCCTATACTACTAAGATGAAGAATTCCTTCCGTGAGCCCCCCTCTCGGGCATCTTGATCCTTTCAATTGGTATCAGAGCCGAGTTGCTCCTAAATTAGGCTTCACCGCCTAGAGCAAGATGTCTAATGGGGAAGGACCACCTCCCATCTTTAAGGGTGATGATTTTTCATATTGGAAAATCCGAATGGAGGCGTACCTCAAAGCCATAGATGTTGGGTGTCTTAGAGCCGCAACCCAAGGGCTTCCCGCTATCAAGGATCCCGCCAACCCAAGTGGTGACGAGGAGAAGTACGACCGGTGGAATGCAAAGGCTAAAAATGCACTCTACCGGGGCTTAGGCAAGGATATCTTCAATCGTGTGCGTAATACAAAAAATGCTCATGAATTGTGAGAAAATCTTTGTGCTCTCCATGAGGGAACTAAGAGTGAGCGTGAGGAACGCTATCATATTGCTTTAAAGAAAATTAATTCTTTTGAGATGCTTCCTAAAGAAAGTGCTAATGACATGTACACTCGATTGAATGTTCTTGTAGAAGATCTCAATGTTCTTGGGCTCACCCAAATGAGTCAATCGGATGTTGCAAGGAGGATCTTGAGCGTTCTTCCCGTAGAGAAGTGTGGTCACATTGTCACCGTGCTTCATCAAAGTGATCTCTCCACCGCAACACCGACACAAGTATTGGGGAAGATCAATGCACATGAGATGTACATGCACATCACTCCGAAAGAGGGCTCACCATCTTCCAAGAAGAAGGACTTGGCCTCAAAGCTAGCCATGACAAGAAGAAGAAGAAGGGCCAAGCCATAATGGTGCAAGAAAGCTCAAGTGAAAGTGATATTGATGATGCATCACTTGCACTCATGGTGAGGAAGACCACCAAGATGCTAAAGAAGCTCAACAAGAGTGGCATCAAGTTCGATGGCAAGAAGAAGAAATTCTTCACAAGTAGCAAAAGGAAGCCAATATCCGAGATGGATTGCTACAATTGTGGAGAACTTGGCCACCTAGCTCATCAATTCCCTAGGCCTCCAAAAGACAAGTATAAGAACAAGAACAAGGGCAAGAAAAATGATTCAAGCGATGATGAAGATGAGAAGAAGAAAAACAAGCCATACAAGAAGAAGGATGGCAAGAGAAAAGAGTTCTACAAGAAGAAGAAGGGAGGCAAAGCCTACATTGTTGGTGATTGGCTCACCGACATTGAATCATCATGTGAGTCCTCCGGTGATGAGAGCGATGATGAGAAAGAGAATGTTGCCGCATTTGTGATTGGGCCATCATCTTCACCGACATCTTCATCACCACCTTCACCGCCATTTTCACCATCATTGTCCACTACTCACCTATGCCTTATGGCCAAGGGTGAACGAAAGGTACAAAACAATGATAGTGATTATGATGATAGTGATAGTGATGATGAATATGATGCACCTTCTTATGATGAACTTGTAAAATTGTTGAACAAATACTCTAAAGTAATAAGAAGAACTAGAAATGAAAATGATGAGCTCCAAAATGAAAACGACTCACTCTCATCTAAGCTTGAAAGTGCACAAAAGGTTAGTGATGAGCTCAAAGATCAAAATGAAATTATGTCTTCTACTCTCAAGGAGCTCAAAACTTCTAACAACGAGCTTAGAGATCAACATGATAAACTTGAGAAGAAGCATGATGAGCTTAACACTAGGCACAACTCTCTAAAAGACAAATATACTACATTGAAAATCAATTATGATAGTCTTGTTGTTGCTAATGAGCTTTCTCTTAAGACACATGATGCTACTATAACCAAGTTGTTAAGATTGATATAGCTACATCATGTGATGACTTAATCATTGAAAGCATTGAGCAAGGCTCTAGTGGTAAAGGCAAGAGTGTGGTTGAGTCCAACAACTATGATGATTATGCCAAGATCAAGAGTGAGAATGAGATGCTTATAAATGAGAACAAGAAGCTAAAAGGGTTGATGGCCCTTGAGAAGAAAGCTTCAAATGAGTCACTTATTGAAGAGAACAAAAAGCTCAAGCAAGAGAAAGAGCATCTCAAGACCGCCCTAAGCAAGTTCACAAGAGGCCAACATTTGCAAAGTGAGCTACTCATGAACACCGTCATGAAGATGGATAGAAGTGACATTGGTTACTTGGCAAATCAAGAGAAGGCTAAAGCTCAACAACAACAAAGCAAGTCAAAGCCCAAGCCAAAGAGATGTGTTGAGTGTGGACAAGAAGGCTATTTTGCTCATGAGTGCAAAACTCCACCACCACAACCCTTGCCCAAGCATGTAGACCCTTTGCCTTCAATGCTCATTACATGCTTAGAAAAGATTCAAGTGGAAAGATGAAAGTTATGTTCTTGGGTCCCCCAAACAAGAATAGGCCTAAGAAAATATGGGTTGCCAAGTCACTAGTAGAGAAAGTCAAGGGTCCCTCTCAAGTTTGGGTCCCTAAACAAAAAGCTTGATCTCTTGTGTGTAGGTGAACTACAAGACCGGTGGATCTCATTGGGTTATTGATAGTGGTTGCACTCAACATATGACCGGTGATCCTCGTATGTTCACCTCACTTGAAGAGAACGGGGTATGTCAAGAGAAGATCACATTTGGAGATAATTCAAAGAGCAAAGTCAAGGGTATAGGCAAGATTGCAATATCAAATGATCACTCACTCTCAAATGTGCTCTATGTTGCTTCATTGAGTTTCAACTTGCTATCCGTTGGGCAACATTGTGACCTTGGCTACCAATGCTTGTTCACACCAAATAAAGTGGTAGTTTCAAAGATAGATGACAAGCAAATGATATTCAAAGGCTTTAGATACAACAATCTTTATCTTGTTGAATTCACCTCCGAAGATGCAAACTTGATGACATGCTTGTTCACCAAGACCTCACTTGGGTGGCTTTGGCATAGGAGGCTTGCTCATGTTGGAATGAACACTCTCAACAAGATACTGAAGAAAGAGTTAGTGAGAGGCTTGAAGGATGTAAAGTTTGAAAAGGACAAACCTTGTAGTGCATGTCAAGCCGGCAAACAAGTTGCAAACACTCATCCAACCAAAGCTTACATGTCAACTTCAAGAGTGCTAGAACTTCTACACATGGATTTGTTTGGTCCTACAACTTACAAGAGCTTGGGTGGAAATCTCTATTGTCTTGTGATTGTGGATGACTACTCAAGATACACTTGGACTTTCTTTCTTCATGACAAATCCAAAGTGGCTGAAAGCATCTAGGCCTCAAGGTTTGGTTTCGGCAATTGATGACAACGCTTTATTACCATGACTAACGTGTGTTTTGCAGAAACGTTGGTAAGTTAGGTCATGGAGGTTATAACTGCTTTGGGCACCATGGTATTCGTGTCCCTTGATGGAAATCGTTTCGGTTTTCAAAAGAGTGACGTCAAGATTAAGGACGGTTAGTTTCGAATGTCGAGGTGTTGAGACGCATTCGGAATAGTCGTTAGGATCTTCGTTTTTCTCTTTTGGCCGTACTATAAAGGGGGGCATGAACGGGTAGCTTGACCTAGGCGAGTCCTATGTTTAGGTGTGGTGCACACTTGTTAAACTTGGCACTAGGCAACCCTAGAATAGCTCAAAGTTCAGTTGGAAGCAACTTGGTTGAAGTTGCGACGCGTTTCGGAAAGTTTCGGGCTGTTTTCCCACTGACCGGACGCGGTCTTCAGCCGCACCAGACGCGTCCGGTCAGTACGTTACCGCGGCTAGGGTTTCGGTCTTGACCACCGGACGTGGTCCTCACAAGGACCGGACGCGGTGGTCAGTGGCTGACACGTGTCACTTGAGGGGAACGCCCGTCGGACGCGACCTGGCTGTGATCGGCGCGTCCAGTCACAGTCCAGTAAGGTCCAGAGAGGACCGGACGCGTTCGGTCATCACCGGTCGGACGCGGCCTCGCGTCCGGTGCTCTTACAGTATGGTCCCTTGCACGATCGGACGCGTCCGGTCATCCCTGACCGGCGCGTCTGGTCGTTCAGTTGAACTTCGCGTTTTGACCATTACGGGCGACCGGCACGTCCGGTCAGTTCGACCGGCGCGTCCGGTCAGCCCGTGTCAGAACATAACGGTTCGTTTTCTTTGAGGGGTGTATAAATACAACCCCTCCACCTCTTTTAGAGGTCTCTTGCTCATTCAAACATTTGAGAAAACCCTTTAAAGTGCAAGGGAGTGCAAGAGCTCTAGTGAGGATAGAGATTTGAGAATCAAAGTTTGAGATTTCCTCACTAGTGATTAGAGAGTAGCAAGTGTGCATCCATCTCCTCATTTGGGCTCGTTGTGGTCAAGTGAGAGTTCTAGCTTGTTACTCTTGGTGATCGCCATCACCTAGACGGCTTGGTGGTGATTGGGAGTTTGGTGATCATCCGGCGGAGCTTGTGGATGACCCAACTCAAGTTGTGAGCGGTTTTGGGTGATTCACCGCGACGGAGTGTCGAAGAATCAACCCGTAGAGAGCACTTGATCCTTGTGCGGATCAAGGGGGAGCGACACCCTTGCGCGGGTGCTCCAACGAGGACTAGTGGGGAGTGGCGACTCTCCGATACCTCGGAAAAACATCGCCGTGTTCCTTGCCCTTTACTTTCAAGCATTTACATTCTCGTATTTACTTTCATTGCTTGATTTACTTTCCTAGAATTGCCATGCTAGACTAGGATTGGAAACTAGGGTGCAAAACTTTTGTCGGTAGACTCACTAGGAACACAAGTAGGCACTAGGGGTGAATTCCGGCTTGTAGGATTTAATTCTTGCAATTAATTTTTAGAAAAGCCCAATTCACCCCCCCCTCTTGGGCATCTTGATCCTTTCAATTGGTATCGGAGCCGTGTTGCTCCTAATTTAGGCTTTACCGCCTAGAGCAAGATGTCTAACGGGGAAGGACCACCTCCCACCTTTGAGGGGGATGATTTTCCATATTGGAAAATCCGCATGGAGGCGTATCTCGAAGCCATAGATGTCGGGTGCCTTAGAGCCGCAACCCAAGGGCTTCCCGCTATCAAGGATCCCGCAAACCCCATTGGTGACGAGGAGAAGTACGACCGGTGGAATGCAAAGGCCAAAAATGCACTCTACCGGGGCTTAGGCAAAGATATCTTCAATCGTGTGCGTAATGCAAAGAACGCTCATGATTTGTGGGAAAATCTTTGTGCTCTCCATGAGGGAACTAAGAGTGAGCGTGAGGAACGCTATCATATTGCTTTAAAGAAAATTAATTCTTTTGAGATGCTTCCCAAAGAAAGTGCTAATGACATGTACACTCGCTTGAATGTTCTTGTAGAGGACCTCAATGCTCTTGGGCTCACTCAAATGAGCCAATCGGATGTTGCAAGAAGGATCTTGAGTGTTCTTCCCGTTGAGAAGTATGGTCACATTGTCACCGTGCTTCATCAAAGTGATCTCTCCACCGCAACACCGACACAAGTATTGGGGAAGATCAATGCTCATGAGATGTACATGCACATCACTCCGGAAGAGGGCTCATCATCTTCCAAGAAGAAAGACTTGGCCTTCAAAGCTAGCTATGACAAAAAGAAGAAGAAAGGCCAAGCCATGATGGTGCAAGAAAGCTCAAGTAAAAGTGATGTCGATGATGAATCACTTGCACTCATGGTGAGAAAGACCACCATGATGCTAAAGAAGCTCAACAAGAGTGGCATCAAGTTCGATGGCAAGAAAAAGAAATTTTTCACAAGTAGCAAGAGAAAGCCCATCTCGGAGATGGATTGCTACAATTGTGGTGAACTTGGCCACCTAGCTCATCAATGCCCTAGACCACCAAAAGACAAGTTCAAGTACAAGAACAAGGGCAAGAAAAATGATTCAAGTGATGAAGAAGATGAGAAGAAGAAGAACAAGCCATACAAGAAGAAGGATGGCAAGAAGAAGGAGTTCTACAAGAAGAAGAAGGGAGGAAAGGCATATATTGTTGGTGATTGGCTCACCGACATTGAATCATCTTGTGATTCCTCCGAAGATGAGAGCAATGATGAGAAAGAGAAGGTTGCCACTTTTGTGATGGGGCCATCATCTTCACCAACATCTTCACCACCACCTTCACCGCCTTCTTCACCATCATCGTCCACTACTCACCTATGCCTTATGGCCAAGGGTGAACGAAAGGTACAAAACCATGATAGTGATGATGATGATGATAGTGATAGTGATGAGGAATATGATGCACCTTCTTATGATGAACTTGTAAAATTGCTAAACAAATACACTAAAATCATAAGAAGGACAAGAAATGAAAATGATGAGCTTCAAAATGAAAATGAATCACTCTCATCAAAGCTTGAAAATGCTCAAAAGACTAGTGGTGAGCTTAGAGATCAAAATGAAGTTATGTCTTCCACTCTCAAGGAGCTCAAAACCTCAAACAAAGAGCTTAAAGATCAACATGATAAACTTGAGAAGAAGCATGATGAGCTCATCACTAGACATAACTCTTTGAAAGACAAATACACCACATTAAAAATTGACTATGATAGTCTTGTGGTTGCTAATGAACTTGCTCTTGAGACACATGATGCTACTAACAATGTTGTTAAGTGTGATATAGCTACATCATGTGATGATTTGATCATTGAAAGCATTGAGCAAGGTTCTAGTAGCAAAGGCAAGAGTGTGGTTGAGTCAAACAACTATGATGATTATGCCAAGATCAAGTGTGAGTATGAGAAGCTTGCAAATGAGAACAAGAAGCTTAAAGGTTTGATGGCTCTTGAGAAGCAAACAACAAATGAGTCACTCATTGAAGAGAACAAGAAGCTCAAGCAAGAAAAAGAGCATCTCAAGACCGGTCTAAGCAAGTTCACAAGAGGCCAATATTTGCAAAGTGAGCTCCTCATGAACACCGTAATGAAGATGGATAGAAGTGGTATTGGGTACTTGGCAAATCAAGAGAAGAAGGCAAAAGCTCAACAACAAAGCAAGTCAAAGCCCAAGCCAAAGAGATGTGTTGAGTGTGGTCAAGAAGGTCACTTTGCTCATGAATGCAAAACTCCACCACCACAACCCTTGCCCAAGCATGCTAGACCCTTTGCCTTCAATGCTCATTACATGCTAAGAAAAGATTCAAATGGAAAGATGAAAGTCATGTTCTTGGGTCCCCCAAACAAGAATAGGCCAAAGAAAATATGGGTTGCCAAGTCACTAGTTGAGAAAGTCAAGGGCCCCTCTCAAGTTTGGGTCCCTAAACAAAAAGCTTGATCTCTTGTGTGTAGGTGAACTATAAGACCGGTGGATCTCATTGGGTTATTGATAGTGGTTGCACTCAACATATGACCGGTGATCCTCGTATGTTCACCTCCATTGAAGAGAATGGGATATGTCAAGAGAAGATCACATTTGGGGATAATTCAAAGAGCAAAGTCAAGGGTATAGGCAAGATTGCAATATCAAATGATCACTCACTCTCAAATGTGCTCTATGTTGCTTCATTGAGTTTCAACTTATTATCCGTCGATCAACTTTGTGACCTTGGCTTCCAATGCTTGTTCACACCAAATGAAGTGGAAGTTTCAAAGATAGATGACAAGCAAGTGATATTCAAAGGCTTTAGATACAACAATCTTTATCTTGTTGACTTCACCTCCGAAGATGCAAATTTGATGACATGTTTGTTCACCAAGACCTCACTTGGTTGGCTTTGGCATAGGAGGCTTACACATGTTGGAATGAGCACTCTCAACAAGCTATTGAAGAAAGAACTAGTAAGAGGATTGAAGGATGTGAAGTTTGAAAAGGACAAACCTTGTAGTGCATGTCAAGCGGGCAAACAAGTTGCAAACACTCATCCAACCAAAGCTTTCATGTCAACCTCAAGAGTGCTAGAACTTCTACACATGGATTTGTTTGGGCCTACAACATACAAGAGCTTGGGTGGTAATCTCTATTGTCTTGTGATAGTGGATGACTACTCAAGGTATACATGGACTTTCTTCCTTCATGACAAATCCGAAGTGGCAAGTTGCTTCAAGAAGTTTGCAAAGAGAGCTCAAAATGAATTTGAAGTCAAGATAAAGAAAATTAGAAGTGACAATGGCAAAGAGTTTGACAACACCAACATTGAAGCTTATTGTGATGAAATTGGAATCAAGCATGAGGTCTCTTCAACCTACACTCCTCAACAAAATGGTATAGTTGAGAGAAAGAACCGGACTTTAATCACCCTTGCAAGAACAATGCTAGATGAGTACAACACTCCGGAAAAGTTTTGGGCCGAGGCAATCAACACCGCATGTTATGCTTCAAATCGCCTCTTCCTCCAAAAGTTTCTTGGCAAGACCCCCAATGAGTTGCTTAATGGGAAGAAGCCGGATGTCTCATTCTTCCGGGTGTTTGGTTGCAAATGCTACAACTACAAGAAGCGTCAACACCTAGGGAAGTTTCAAAGACGTTGTGATATTGGTTTTCTTGTTGGTTACTCATCAAAGTCCAAAGCATATAGAGTATTTAACCATACCACCGGTTTGGTTGAAGAAACATATGATGTGGAATTTGATGAATCTAACGGCTCCCAAGGAGCAATTGAGAATTGTGATGATGTAGGTGATGAACCCTTGAGGGAGGCCATGAAGAATATGCCCGTGGGAGACATCAAGTCAAAAGATGATAATGACGATGTGCAAATCATTGATCCACCATCTTCATCACGTGTGCCTCAAGATGATGACAAGAATGAGAGAGTTGAAAATGAAGACACCTATATCTCTCATGAACAAGCCGAGGCACAAGCTCAAGATGTTGATGCTCCCCCTCCACCTCCTCAAGTGGTTGATAGAAGAAATTCACCTCTACTTCAAGCACATCCACAAGAACTCATCATAGGGAGTCCTACTAAGGGAGTGATGACTCGATCTCAAAAGCTTGCTTCTTTTGTTGAACATCACTCTTTTGTCTCTTGTGTTGAACCTAAAAATGTAGAAGAAGCTCTTCAAGATCCGGATTGGGTGAATGCCATGCATGAAGAATTGAACAACTTCACCCGCAATCAAGTATGGACACTTGAAGAGCATCCTAAAGGTGCAAGAGTCATTGGAACCAAGTGGGTGTTCCGAAACAAGCAAGATGACCAAGGCATAGTAGTGAGGAACAAGGCAAGATTAGTTGCAAAGGGGTTCTCTCAAGTTGAAGGCCTTGATTTTGGAGAGACCTTTGCACCCGTTGCAAGACTTGAAGCCATTCGTATCCTCCTTGCATATGCATCACATCATGATATGAAACTATATCAAATGGATGTGAAAAGTGCATTCTTAAATGGCTTTATAAATGAACTAGTCTATGTCAATCAACCTCCCGGGTTTGAAGACCCTATATATCCTAATCATGTTTATAGGTTGTCCAAGGCGCTATATGGGCTTAAGCAAGCCCCTAGAGCGTGGTATGAGCGCCTCCGAGACTTCCTCATTGAGAAGGGCTTCACCATTGGGAAGGTCGACACCACACTATTCACCAAGAAGTTTAATGGGGAGATCTTCATTTGTCAAGTGTATGTCGATGATATCATCTTCGGGTCAACAAATGAAGATTATTGCAAGGAATTTGGTGAATTGATGTCGAAGGAGTTCGAGATGTCAATGATTGGTGAGCTCACATTCTTCCTTGGTTTTCAAGTCAAGCAAATGAGAGAAGGGATTTTCATCTCTCAAGAAAAGTATATCAAGGATCTTCTCAAAAGATTCAAGATGGAAGAATGCAAACCAATCAAGACCCCAATGCCATCAAATGGACATCTCGACCTAGATGAGGGAGGTAAACCGGTTGATCAAACTCTCTACCGTTCTATGATTGGTAGCTTGTTGTACCTTACCGCATCTAGGCCCGATATCATGTTTAGTGTGTGCGTGTGTGCTCGCTTTCAAGCGTGCCCTAAAGAACCTCACTTAAGTGCCGTAAAAAGAATCCTAAGATATCTTAAGCACACCCCAAGCATTGGTCTTTGGTATCCCAAAGGAGCTAGATTCCAACTAGTTGGCTATTCCGATTCGGATTATGCCGGTTGCAAAATTGATAGAAAAAGCACATCCGGAGGGTGCCATTTGCTTGGGAGATCCTTAGTATCTTGGTCATCTAAAAAACAAAATAGTGTGGCTTTGTCCACCGCCGAGGCAGAATACATTGCCGCGGGGGCTTGTTGTGCACAAATCTTATATATGAAACAAACCCTCCTAGACTATGGAATTGTTCTTGAAAAGGTGCCACTTTTATGTGACAATGAAAGTCCCGTTAAAATTGCTAACAATCCGGTACAACACTCTCGCACCAAGCACATTGATATCCGCCATCACTTTCTAAGAGATCACGTTGCTAAAAATGACATATCACTAGAAGGTGTACGAAGTGAAAATCAATTAGCGGATATCTTCACTAAACCTTTGGATGAGGCTACCTTTTGTAGGCTAAGAAGTGAACTTAATGTGCTTGATTCAAGTAACTTTAAAAGATGAGCGTGTGTTGTCCCTTGCATTGCATTGTATTATATGTCACGTTTATTTTATCGCAATGCATTTAGGGCTTGGCTAACACGGTTACGATAACCCTCCTTTGGAGGAGTGAAGAAGCCTAACCGTGGATCAAACTTGACAAGCAACCTAGCTTTACTTACTTGTTTTGCATTGCATATGCATGGTTGTTTGTTTGTCGTTTCTTTTCGGTTTAGCTTTGAGCAACCTCTGTGTTCGTCCATGGATAGAGAGAGCTTTTTGACGCTCCTAAAGGTCCAAAAACTCTATTGCATGGCCATACGTTGCTCCTCAGGTGTTTATTGCCTATTTTCCTAACAATAATACTAGCCTAAGGCAAAATATTTTGAAAAATTTGAGGGTTTGAGTGAGGTCACTCATATCATGTTCCAATTGGTGTTTATTTGTGTCTCTTTGAATTGGAACTTGATTGGGAGAAGTCGCGTCGGAGTTTGGAACGAAGAAGGGCGAAGAACAGCGACCGGACGCTGGACCGGACGCTGCACCGGACGCTGTGATGCTTCACCACCGCGTCCGGTCCCGGCGTCCACTAGCGCGTCCGGTCATCCAGAAGACCAACTCCAGACCTAGTGACCGGACGCTGCACCGGACGCGCCTGTGTTGACCACCGCGTCCGGTCCCGGTTACCACCACCACGTCCGGTCATCCGCGATGAATTCCCGAGCTCTCAGCGACCGGACTCTGACCACGTCCGGTCAGTCCGCACCGGACGCGTCCGGTCACTCTAGGAGCTTACTGGAGTGTGACCGGACGCTGCACCACCGCGTCCGGTCATAACGACCACCGCGTCCGGTCATCGCGCGTCGAGCGGATCTGAGCCCCTCATAAAACCGTTTCGTTCTCGTTCTTTTTCTTATCCGTACGCCAATCCGCCGCCGCAACTCGCCGATTCGCCATCTCGCCGTCCTCCGCCGCATCCTCGCCGTCCCGTTCGCCGCCGGCGTCTCCCCTGCCGGGCCCCTGCCGCGCCGCGCCCTACTCGCCCTCTCTGCCCGCGCGCGCGCTCGTCGTGCCCGTGCTGCCCGCTGCCGCGCGCAACCACCGCCGAAAGCCACCGCCGCCGCGCCCACCGCTTCTTCCTCACCGCCGGCGAGCCATCCACCGCCGTGGCCTTCACAGCAGCCACCACTTCACCCCCGTGCAGTCCTAGCCTTGCTTTCTCCACCCGTGCCCCAACTTCTAGGGTTTCACCCAAATCCTAACCTAGGGTTTCTAGGGTTTGCCCTAAACCGCTCTCCAGGTAACGAAATCAATCGTCCTCGATTCAATTTCGTTTCGTGTCGTTGCTAGGGCTAACCTTGACCGATATCATCCATTGATCATCTCGCTCGATCCTTTCAGTGCTCGATCGTCGAATTCAGGGATTCTCGCGACCTAGGTCACCTCTTCCTCTCACCATCGTCTCGTCGATCCGAGGTAGCTTCGCGTCACGTTTCACTTCGTATCTCACATGCTTGCTATCTCTAGGGTTTCGTATCTTTAGATATATACGTGCTTATAGTATATCTTTCTATTCCATACGTGCAGCGAGTCAGTCGGTGTGTCAGGATCAGCTCTGTTCGCTAAATCCGAGGCCAAGCCTGCGGATACAGATTGAGGCCAAGCCTCTCGAGTGTCAGTTCATCATCTCATAGAGGTTCTCAGTCAGTTGATCAGTATGGTGCGTTGCAAGAACGCCAGTGGTGATCCTGGTGACGGGGACAACAGTCCTCCCCGTCGTGATGAGATTGCGCGTGGTAAGCGCATCAAGATGATGGCCAGGAAGAAGAAGAGGACACCTTCAGAGGCAGAGGTTGCTCAGGCCGTGGCAGATGCTGCAGAGCAGGCAGAGAGAGGTGGCAGACGCAGTGGCATACACATAGGCGAGCGTCGCTTTCATCTTGAAGGTCGACAGCTCGGCACTGAGGCCACTGAGGGTACCGAGGCTACTGGACCTTCCGAGCAGATGTCAGTAGATCCACCCACAGAGCCAACAGAGGCTACAGAGGCTACACAGGCTACCGAGGCTCCACAGGCTACTGAGGACACAGAGGAGCAGCCAGTTCAGTCTCCACCACGTCGCCGCTCCACACGTGCTCGTACTCAGGTGACACCTAGGCCAGAGGGCCAGCGTCGTGGAGCACGTCCTCCTCCCAGAGCTAGAGGGTCACCCCCGGTCGAGCACTTTGACCTGAGGGGTGCTTCAGCACGTTAGGTGCAGGGGTTGAGGTTCGTGGAGGTCAGCCGATGGTTTCCACCTGTCAGAGATTCCAGAGCTTCAGAGGGTTTCTATACCCCACTTCAGGAGGATTTCTACAGGGCCTTAGTTGACAGTGGCATTGCTTTCAGACCTCAGAGGGTATGTCGACTTGAGGCATTGGTTGATGTTGTGGGAGAGCAGCTCCGTCCGCACCTGTCCTATATGCCTGGCTTGTCAGATCTTCTTGGACGGACAGGTGCATACTGCGGCACATGGGTCAGGGAGTTCTATGCTTCACTTTGGATTGATCCTGCCCATGAGTTTATTCACTTTGCTTTCAGAGGCCGCGATCACAGACTGTACAGCTCCAGAGCCCGAGAGATCCTCAGACTACCAGCTTCTGACACGAGGATCCATCAGTTGTGCTATGGACAGACTCCTCCTCCCAGACGCCCTCACGGCGGTGCAGTGCCACCTACAGACCTAGTTCGACCCTGCTTTCGCGAGCCTTTTGGCGAAGGGTCACGTCGTACGCCTGCCAGCCTGACGCCACTTGCTAGGGTCTTGGATGCTATTCTCAGACGCACTCTACTTCCTAGACTTGGCTACAGAGAGGGACTGACACGTATGCAGCTTTGGGTAGTTCACCACCTCCTCTCGCAGAGACAGTTTGACATCTGGGATCTTATCCTTAGTGAGATGGAGGACACCATTGCTGAGGGCTTCAAGGGTAATCGTCAGTTGCCCTATGCACACTGGATTTGCTTTATCATCAGATCTTCTATCCAGATGCCACCAGAGATCAGGGCCGAGATAGCAAACACTACTACAGCTTTCCCTGACTATGATATTCGTCAGCTTTGGGCCTCTGTCACTAGAGATCAGGCCCCAGTGCCAGGACAGCGTGAGCGCCCAGATGTTCCTGAGACAGCAGCTGAGCAGGACGCCAGAGTTGACGAGCTTGCTGAGGCAGAGCTCGCGGACCTTGAGACTTAGACTGCTGACATACCTGAGGATGTCACTTCAGACAGCATAGATGAGGACTACCAGCCCATCCCCAGGTACCGGTCTCCTCGGTCTCACGACCACGAGGCCGGTGGCTCTGGCTCAGCCTCCCGCTCAGACCCAGCCATGGTGGCTATTCTTGAGAGGTTGACCCAGGCTCAGGAGCAGCAGCAGCAGCAGATACAGCGACAGGCACAGGATACAGCTGCAGCACTTGCACAAATTCAGGCTCGTCAGGACGAGTTTCAGAGACAGCAGCTTGAGATCCAGAGGCAACAGGTTGAGATGCAGCGACAGAGTCAGCAGCAGTACATGGATCTCCTGCCCCACCTTATCACAGTCGGGGTTCCTCCGCCTACTTCTGTCATGACTCAGGCTTTGCATTCCAGTGGTCCGTCGAGTCAGGGACAGCCGAGCTTCCAGTTTACATCTCCACAGCAGCAGGTTCCCCAGTCTTTTTAGTCCCCGAGCTTCACTCCTATACATACGGGGTTTACACCGTCAGACCAGCCTCGCCCGCACCTTCTGACAGGCACACCTATTGGTGATTTCAGTGCCACCTACAGCGAGTTGACTGGTCAGCCGACACCCTCACACACTACTACGTTTCACACTTCGTCAGGGTTATCGGCTCCCGAGGCAGTCGTTCCTCCAGTGACAGGGACTGGGACTACAGAGACCATCCCTTCTTCAGTTGCCTCGACAGATCCCCCAGCTACTGGCTCACTACAGGCTCAGGTTACTCAGACAGATCCACTTGTTGCTACTCAGTCAGTGCCTGTTCCTGCTCAGACCCAGACCGCTCCACAGCCACGTGCTTCTTCAGAGGGTCAGCCAGATAGCTCAGACTCCGAGGGCGATTCGCTTCACTTCGTGATTACTCCGCGCACCTCGGCACCCGACACGACTCCGTCTGTCCCCCCGTCAGATTAGATTAGTTTTTGGCGCTTGATGCCAAAGGGGGAGAGAGAGTAGTTTCAGGGGGAGTTTTGTTAGAGGGTTTTCGTTTTTTGTGTGCTTCATGCATATCATGTTTACTTTTCAGCATTGCATTCGTGTGACATTGTCGTCGAGTCATAAACTGTGAGTCTTAATGTGTTATCTCGTCACAGTTTTAATAATATGTCACCATTTTAGTTATAGCTCTAAGGTTGTGCTTCCGTGCCTTACTCCGATTTCTTATGAGCTATATCTTTATGTGCACTAACGCCTTTTGTCTTATCTTATGAAGTACACTCTTTTGGCTTGGGGCACATAAGCAATTCCTAACCCTTTGTGCTCATTGCTTTTTGCTTATGTGAACCAAGCATGCTCGAAAACCTCAACTCAAATCTTTTGAACCTTAGTGTTGTCATCAATCACCAAAAAGGGGGAGATTGAAAGCATCTAGGCCCCAAGGTTTGGTTTCGGCAATTGATGACAACGCTTTATTACCATGACTAACGTGTGTTTTGCAGAAACGTTGGTAAGTTAGGTCATGGAGGTTATAACTGCTTTGGGCACCATGGTATTCGTGTCCCTTGATGGAAATCGTTTCGGTTTTCAAAAGAGTGACGTCAAGATTAAGGACGGTTAGTTCCGAATGTCGAGGTGTTGAGACGCATTCGGAATAGTCGTTAGGATCTTCGTTTTTCTCTTTTGGCTGTACTATAAAGGGGGGCATGAACGGGCAGCTTGACCTAGGCGAGTCCTATGTTTAGGTGTGGTGCACACTTGTTAAACTTGGCGCTAGGCAACCCTAGAATAGCTCAAAGTTCAGTTGGAAGCAACTTGGTTGAAGTTGCGACGCGTTTTGGAAAGTTTCGGGCTGTTTTCCCACTGACCGGATGCGGTCTTCGGCAGCACCGGACGCGTCCGGTTAGTACGTTACCGCGGCTAGGGTTTCGGTCTTGACCACTGGACGCGGTCCTCGCGAGGACCGGACGCGGTGGTCAGTGGCTGACACGTGTCACTTGAGGGGAACGCCCGTCGGATGCGACCTGGCTGTGATCGGCGCGTCCGGTCACAGTCCAGTAAGGTCCAGAGAGGACCGGACGCATCCGGTCATCACCGGTCGGACGCGGCCTCGCGTCCGGTGCTCTTACAGTATGGTCCCTTGCACGATCGGACGCGTCCAGTCACCCCTGACCGGCGCGTCCGGTCGTTCAGTTGAACTTCGCGTTTTGACCGTTACGGGCGACCGGCGCGTCCGGTCAGTTCGACCGGCGCGTCCGGTCAGCCCGTGTCAGAACATAACGGTTCGTTTTCTTTGAGGGGTGTATAAATACAACCCCTCCACCTCTTTTAGAGGTCTCTTGCTCATTCAAACATCTGAGAAAACCCTTTAGAGTGCAAGGGAGTGCAAGAGCTCTAGTGAGGATAGAGATTTGAGAATCAAAGTTTGAGATTTCCTCACTAGTGATTAGAGAGTAGCAAGTGTGCATCCATCTCCTCATTTGGGCTCGTTGTGGTCAAGTGAGAGTTCTAGCTTGTTACTCTTGGTGATCGCCATCACCTAGACGGCTTGGTGGTGATTGGGAGTTTGGTGATCATCCGGCGGAGCTTGTGGATGACCCAACTCAAGTTGTGAGCGGTTTTGGGTGATTCACCGCGACGGAGTGTCGAAGAATCAACCCGTAGAGAGCACTTGATCCTTGCGCGGATCAAGGGGGAGCGACACCCTTGCGCGGGTGCTCCAACGAGGACTAGTGGGGAGTGGCGACTCTCCGATACCTCGGAAAAACATCGCCGTGTTCCTTGCCCTTTACTTTCAAGCATTTACATTCTCGTATTTACTTTCATTGCTTGATTTACTTTCCTAGAATTGCCATGCTAGACTAGGATTGGAAACTAGGGTGCAAAACTTTTGTCGGTAGACTCACTAGGAACACAAGTAGGCACTAGGGGTGAATTCCGGCTTGTAGGATTTAATTCTTGCAATTAATTTTTAGAAAAGCCCAATTCACCCCCCCCTCTTGGGCATCTTGATCCTTTCAGTGGCCAATTGTTTCAAGAAGTTTGCAAAGAGAGCTCAAAATAAATTTGAAGTCAAGATAAAGAAGATTAGAAGTGACAATGGGAAAGAGTTTGACAATACAAACATTGAAGCTTATTGTGATGAGATTGGAATCAAGCATGAAGTTTCATCAACCTGCACTCCTCAACAAAATGGTGTAGTTGAGAGAAAGAACCGGACTTTGATCACCCTTGCAAGAACAATGTTAGATGAGTACAACACTCTGGAGAAATTGTGGGCCGAGGCAATCAACACCGCATGCTATGCTTCAAATCGCCTCTTCCTACAAAACTTTCTTGGCAAGACCCCCTATGAGTTGCTAAATGGGAAGAAGCCGACGTCTCATTCTTCCGGGTGTTTGGTTGTAAATGCTACATCTACAAGAAGTGTCAACACCTAGGGAAGTTTCAAAGACGTTGTGATATTGGTTTTCTTGCTGGTTACTCATTAAAGTCCAAAGCATATAGAGTATTTAACCATGCCACCGGTTTGGTTGAAGAAACATATGATGTGGAATTTGATGAATCTAACGGCTCCCAAGGAGCAATTGAGAATTGTGATGATGTTGGTGATGAACCATTGAGGGAGGCAATGAAGAACATACCGGTGGGAGACATCAAGCCAAAAGATGATGAAGACGATGTACAAATTGTCGATCCACCATCTTCATCACTTGTGCCTCAAGATGATGACAAGAATGAGAGAGTTGAAAATGAAGATACTCATGTCTCTCATGAACAAGCCGAGGCACAAGCTCAAGATGTTGGTGCTCCCCAACCCTCTCCTCAAATGGTTGATAGAATAAACTCGCCTCTACTTCAAGCACATCCACAAGATCTCATCATAGGGAGTCCTACAAAGGGTGTAATGACTCGATCTCAAAAGCTTGCTTCTTTTGTTGAACATCACTCTTTTGTCTCTTGTGTTGAACCTAAGAATGTAGAAGAAGCTCTTCAAGATCCGGATTGGGTGAATGCTATGCATGAAGAATTGAACAACTTCACCCACAATCAAGTTTGGACACTTGAAGAGCATCCAAAAGGTGCAAGAGTCATTGGAACCAAGTGGGTGTTCCGCAACAAGCAAGATGACCAAGGCATAGTAGTGAGGAACAAGGCAAGACTAGTTGCAAAGGGGTTCTCTCAAGTTGAAGGTCTTGATTTTGGAGAGACCTTTGCACTCGTTGCAAGACTTGAAGCCATTCGTATCCTTCTTGCATATGCATCACATCATGACATGAAACTATATCAAATGGATGTGAAAAGTGTATTTTTAAATGGCTTCATAAATGAACTAGTCTATGTTGATCAACCTCCCGAGTTTGAAGACCCTAGATATCCTAATCATGTTTATAGGTTGTCCAAGGCGCTATATGGGCTCAAGCAAGCCCCTAGAGCGTGGTATGAGCGCCTCCGGGACTTCCTCATTGAGAAGGGCTTCACCATTGGGAAGGTCGACACCACACTATTCATCAAGAAGCTTAATGGGGAGATCTTCATTTGTCAAGTCTATGTTGATGATATCATCTTCGGATCAACAAATGAAGATTATTGCAAGGAATTTGGTGGATTGTTGTCGAAGGAGTTCGAGATGTCTATGATTGGTGAGCTCAAATTCTTCCTTGGTTTTCAAGTCAAGCAAATGAGAGAATGGATTTTTATCTCTCAAGAAAAGTATACCAAGGATCTTCTCAAGAGATTCAAGATGGAAGAGTGTAAGCCAATCAAGACCCCAATGCCATCTAATGGACATCTCGACCTAGATGAGGGAGGTAAATCGGTTGATCAAACTCTCTACCGTTCTATGATTGGTAGCTTGTTGTACCTTACTGCATCTAGGCCCGATATCATGTTTAGTGTGTGCATGTGTGCTCGCTTTCAAGCGTGCCCTAAAGAACCTCACTTAAGTGCCGTAAAAAGAATTTTAAGATATCTTAAGCTCACCCCAAGCATTGGTCTTTGGTATCCCAAAGGAGCTAGATTCCAACTAGTTGGCTATTCTGATTTGGACTATGCCGGTTGCAAAATTGATAGAAAAAGCACATCCGGAGGGTGCCATTTGCTTGGGAGGTCTTTAGTATCTTGGTCATCTAAAAAGCAAAATAGTGTGGCTTTGTCCATCGCCGAGGCGGAATACATTGCCGTGGGGGCTTGTTGTGCACAAATCTTATACATGAAACAAACCCTCCTAGACTATGGACTTGTTCTTGAAAAGGTGCCACTTTTGTGTGACAATGAAAGTGTCGTTAAAATTGCTAATAATCCGGTACAACACTCACGCACCAAGCACATTGATATCCGCCACCACTTTCTAAGAGATCATGTTGCTAAAAATGATATATCACTAGAAGGTGTAAGAAGTGAAAATCAATTAGCGGATATCTTCACTAAACCTTTGGATGAGGCTACCTTTTGTAGGTTGAGAAGTGAACTTAATGTGCTTAACTTTAAAAAATGAGCTTGTGTTGTTCCTTGCATTGCATTGTATTATATGTCATGTTTAATTCTCCACAATGCATCTAGGACTTGTCTAACACGGTTACGATAACCCTCCTTTGGAGGAGTGAAGAAGCCTAACCGTGGATCAAACTTGACAAGCAACCTAGTTTTTTTCTTACTTGTTTTGCATTGCATATGCATGGTTGTTGCTTTGTCGTTTCTTTTCGGTTTGGCTTTGAGCAACCTCTATGTTCGTCCATGAATAGAGAGAGCATTTGACACTCCCAAGGGTTCATAAACTCTATTGCATGGCCATACATTGCTCCTCGGGTGTTTATTGCTTATTTTCCTAAAAACAATACTAGCCTAAGGCGAAATCTTTTGAAAAACTTGAGGGTTTGAGTGAGGTCACTCATATCAGGTTCCAATTGGTGTTTATTTGAGTCTCTTTGAATTGGAACTTGATTGGGAGAAGTCGCGTCGGAGATCGGATTGAAGAAAGGTGTTAAACAGTGACCGGACGTTGGACCGGACGCTGAACCGGACGCGGTGCTGCTTCACCACTGCGTCTGGTCCCGGTGACCACCAGCGCGTCCGGTCATCCCAAAGACTTTCTCTTGGACCTGTGACCGGACGCTCGACCGGACGCGTCGTTGTTGACCACCGCGTCCGGTCCCGGACCCCACCACCGCGTCGAGTCATGCGTGATGAGTTTCCCGGATGACCTTCGACCGGACTCTGTCCGCGTCCGGTTAGCCCTAACCAGACGCGTCCGGTCGCTCCAGGAGCTTACTGGACTGTGACTGGACGCTGCCCCACTGCGTCCGGTCATGCGACCACCACGTCCGGTCAGTGCATTGCAAGCGGATCTGAGCCCTCATATAACTTTTCGTCTCGTTCAGTTTTCAATCTATTCTGCCGTTCGCCGCGCCGCTCCCGTGCCCTAGCTCGCCGACTCGCCACGTCGCCGTGCCCTAGCTGCGCCTCCACCTTCGCTGTGCCGCGCGCCGCTCCTGCTCCTCCACCGCGCCTTCTCCTTGCCGTGCGCACCGCCCTCGCCCGCGCCACCGAGCCGCGCGCTGCCCCGCTCCTCGTGCGCCGCCGCCGTCTCACTAGGCCGCCGCCGCGCCTCACTGCTGCGCCTCGCCCACACCCTCACCACCGCGCCAGCCACCAAAGCAGTCGTGCCTCCTCCTCCATCACGCGCCACCGAGACCTCCTCGCGAACTTCACTTGTTTGCCCTAACCCTAATCACCTTCGGCCGTCCTCCATCTGCGAAGGTGACTTCATCGTCTTGAGTCTAGGGTTTGCCGTGACGATTTCATTCAAATTCTTATCATCTTTACTTGTCTCAGCAATTTCAGCGCTCATACGGTGCTTCCAGGGAACTCTCGCGAGTCAAGGTCATCTCATCCCTTCACCGGGTTCTCGCCGATCGGCAGTAGCCATCGTTGTTCTATTCATATCTTATCTCATATGCTTGCTACCGTTAGGATCTCTTATCTATTAGGTAATATATGTTGCTTATAGTAGATCCATCTATTCTATCTTTTCAGTGAGTCCTGTCGGTGTGTTGGGTGGTAGTTGATCAGTTTTAAATTCGAGGCCAAGCCTGCGGATATGGATTGAGGCCAAGCCTCTTGAGTGTCAGTTCACCAGCTTTCAGGGTTTCTCAGCAGTTGGTCAGTATGGTTCGCTACAAGAATGCTGGGGGTGGACCTAGTGACGGGGACAAGAGTCCTCCCAGACTGACAGAGGTTGCGCGTGGCAAGCGTAAGAAGACCATCACCAAGAAGAGGAAGAGAACACTTACAGAGGCAGAGATTGCTCAGGCAGTTGCTGATGCAGCCGAGTTGACAGAGAGGCGTGGCAGGAGTAGTGGGATTCACATTGGCGAGCGTCGCTTTCATCTTAAAGGTCGACAGCTCGGTACTGAGGCCACCGAGAGGACAGAGGATATGCCTGTTGATCCGCCCACAGAGGATCCAGAGGAGACATAGGAGCAGACAGTTCAGACTCCACCGCGTCGTCGCTCAGGACGTACACAAGCTCAGGTGACTCCTAGGCCAGAGGCCAGCGTCGTGGAGGACGTCCACCTCCCAGGGCTCGAGGTCACCCACCAATCGAGCACTTTGACTAGAGGGGAGCTACAGCACGCTAGGTGCAGGCCCTGAGGTTTGTTGAGGTTGGTCGGTGGTTCCCACCTTAGCGGGACCCCCGAGTGTCAGAGGGCTTCTACACATCTCTGCATGAGGACTTCTACAGAGCTTACGTTGACAGTGGGATAGCTTTCAGACCTCAGAGAGTCTGTCGTCTTGAGGCTCTAGCTGAGGTGGTTGGTGAGCAGCTCCGTTCGCACCTGTCCTTTCTTCCTGGCTTGTTAGATTTTCTAGGATGGACGGGAGCTTACTGCGGCACTTGGGTCAGGGAGTTCTATTCTTCACTTTGGATTGACCCGGCACATGAGTTCATCCACTTTGCATTCCGAGGCCGTGACCGCAGACTCTATAGCACTAGAGTACGGGAGATTCTTAGACTCCCTGCTTCAGATACGAAGATACACCAGCTGTGCTTTGGTCAGACTGCTCCACCGAGACGCCCTCACGGTGGTACAGTGCCTCCTACAGATATGATCTGACCTTGCTTTCATGAGCCTTTTGGCGAGGGGTCCAGACGTACACCTACTAGCTTGACACCCCTCGCTAGAGTCTTGGATGCTATTGTCAGACGCACACTTCTTCCGAGGCTGGGGTACAGAGAGGGATTGACCCGTATGCAGCTATGGGTGGTGCATCACCTCATCTCACAGACACTGTTTGACATCTGGGATCTTATGCTGTGTGAGATGGAGGATACCTTGGTAGAGGGATTCAAGGGTCACCGTCAGCTGCCCTATACACATTGGATATGCTTCATTATCAGATTTGCATGTGAGCTGCCTCCAGAGATTCGAGCTGAGATATCAGATACCACTACTGCTTTTCTAGAGTATGACATTCATCAGTTGTGGGCTTTTATTACCAGAGAGCAGGCACCCATGCCAGGACAGCGGGAGAGACCAGAGGTTCCTGAGACTGCAGCTGAGCAGGACGAGACCGTTCAGAGTCTCGCTGAGGCAAAGCTTGCAGATTTAGATGCTCAGCCTACTGATCCAGTTGAGGATAATGCTACTGACAGCACTGACGAGGACTACCAGCCCATTCCCCGGTACCGCTCTCCTCGGTCTCACGACCATGAGGCCGGTGGTTCAGGCTCAGCCTCCCGCTCAGACCTAGCCATAGTGGCTATACTTGAGAGGCTGACCCATGCCCAGGAGAGGCAGGAGATACAGATGCAGCGTCAGGCTCTGGACACAGCAGCTGCATTTGCTCAGATTCAGGCTCGTCAGGACGAGTTCCAGAGGCAGCAGCTTGAGCTCCAGTGACAGCAGTTCGAAATGCAGCAACAGCAGGCAGCAAACCAGCAGCAGTACCTTGAGCTCCTGCGTCACTTGGTCACTGTTGGGGTTCCTCCTGTGTCTGTCCTGACTCCAGCACTACAGTCTAGTGGACCTCAGAGTCAGGGACAACCGAGCTTCCAGTTCACCTCTCCCCAGCAGCAGGTTGCCCAGACCTTCCAGTCCCCGAGCTACACTCCTATTCAGAGGGGGTTCACTCCTTCAGACCAGCCTCGCCCTCACCTTCTGACAGGCACTTCTTTCGCTGACTTGAGTGCCTCCTATAGCGAGTTGACTAGTCAGCCGACGCCCTCGCACACCACTCTTATGACTTCTTTAGGGTTGTCAGCTTCAGCGACAGTGGCTCCTCCAGTGACAGGGACTGGCACCACAGAGACTGTACCATCGTCTGTTGCCTCGACAGATCCTCCAGCAGTTGGCACGCTTCAAGCTCAGGTGACAGAGACTGCTCCGCTCGTTGCTACATCTTCATCAGTACCTGCTCCTGTTCTTCAGACCCAGACCGCTTCACAGCCACATGCTTCTTTAGAGGGTCAGCTTGACAGCTCAGAGTCCGAGGAGGATACTTCATAGTTCGTGATCACTCCGCGCTCCTCGGCACCCGACACAACTACTTCTGTTCCCTCGTCGGATCCTTAGTTTAGTTTTTGGCGGTTGATGCCAAAGGGGGAGAGAGTAGATTCAGGGGGAGTTTTGATAGAGGGTTTTCGTTTTTCTTTGTGTGCTACTTTCATGCATCATGTTTACATTCCCGTACTTGCATTTTGTGACATGTGTGCTTGTGAGATTTTTTGAGTCATATGTGGTCTACCTTGTCTCCTTTTTATATCATGTCACTTAATTGGTTCTAGCTCATAAGGTTGTGCTTCCGTGCCTTACTCCGATTTTATATGAGCTATGTTTTATGTGTACTAACGCTTCATGTTTTATCTTATGAGTACACCCTGTTGGCTTGGGGCACATAAGCAATTCCTAACCCTTTGTGCTTACTGCTTTTTGCTTATGTGAACCAAGCATGTTCGAAAACCTCAACTCTTATCTTCTGAATCTAAGTGTTGTCATCAATCACCAAAAAGGGGGAGATTGAAAACATCTAGGCCCCGAGAGTTGGTTTCGGCAATTGATGACAACGCATTTTTACCATGATAACGTGTGTTTTGCAGAAACTTTGGTAAGTTAGGTCATGGGGTTGATAACTGCTTCGGGCACTATGGTATTCATGCCCCTTGATGGAAATCATTTCGGTTTTCAAAGGATTAACGTCAAGATTAAGGACGGTTAGTTCTGGATGTCAAGGTGTTGAGTTACATTCGGAATAGTCGTTAGGATCTTCGCTTTTTCCTTTGGCCGTACTATAAAGGGGGGCGTGAGCGAGTAGCTTGACCTAGGTGAGTCTTTTGTTTAGGTGTGGTGCACACTTGTCAAACTTAGCACTAGGCAGCTCAAGAAAAGCTCAAAGTTCAGTTGGAAGCAACTTGGTTCAAGTTGTGTCGCGTTTCGGAGTTTTTAGAGCCGTTTTCCCTTGACCGGACGCGGTCACTGGCTTGACCGGACGTGGTCTCTGGCTTGACCGGATGTGTTCGGTCAGTACTAACAGATACTACGGTTCAGCGCTGTTAACCGGACGCGGTCCTTGCGAGGACCGAACGCGGTGTTCAGGCTGACACGTGTCATAGAAGGGAAAACAACTAATCGGACGCAACTGGGAAGTGATCAGCGCGTCCGGTCACGTTCCAGTAAGGTACTTTGACGATCGGACGTGTCCGGTCATCACTGATCGGACGCGGTCGCGCGTCAGGTCAAAGTGCAGTAAGCTCCCTACATGATCGGACGTGTCCGGTCACCCCTGATTGGTGCGTCCGGTCACTCAGCAAAGTGTTTCTGGTTTTCGACTGTTACGATCGACCGGCGCGTCCGGTCACGTCGACCGGCGCGTCCGGTCAACGCGTATTTTGCTGAGTTGGCAGGTAATGGTTGGATTTGACTGTGGGGTGTATAAATACATCCCCTCCACCTCTTTTAGAGGTCTCTTGCTCATTTGTTCAGCTGAGAAACACCTTTGGAGTGCAAGGGAGTGCAAGAGCTCTAGTGAGGGTAGTGATTTGAGAATCAAAGTTTGAGAGTCCCTCACTAGTGACTAGGGAGTAGCAAGTGTTCATCCATCTTCTCATTAGCCTCGTTGTGGTCAAGTGAGAGTTCTAGCTTGTTACTCTTGGTGATCGCCATCACCTAGACGGCTTGGTGGTGATTGGGAGTTTGGTGATCATCCGGTGGAGCTTGTGGATGACCCAACTCATCTTGTGAGCGGTTTTGAACGATTCACCACGACGGAGTGTCGAAGAATCAGCCCGTAGAGAGCACTTGATCCTTGCGCAGATCAAGGTGGAGCTACACCCTTGCGCGGGTGCTCCAACGAGGACTAGTGGGGAGTGGCGACTCTCCGATACCTCGGGAAAACATCGCCGTGTTCCTTGCCCTTAGTTTCAAGCATTTACTTTCTCGTATTATTTTCATTGCTTGGTTTACTTTCCTAGAATTGCCATGCTAGACTAGGATTGGAACTTAGGGTGCAAAACTTTTTACCGGTAGAATCGCAAGGAACATAACTAGGCACTAGGGGTGAATTTTGGCTTGTAGGATTTAATTCTTGCAATTAATTTTTAAAAAAGTCCAATTCATCCCCCTCTTGGGCATCTTGATCCTTTCACGAGGCAAGCTCTCCCAGCGGCAGTGCCCTTCAGCTCCTTCAACTCTAGATCTAGCAGCTTCCACCCTCCTCCACTCCAGATCCGGCGGCTAGAGGCCATGCCCCGGCGGTGGGGAGCATGCGCTCGGTAACGGGAGGCCCGCGCCTAGCGGTGGGAGGTCGAGGCCCAAGCTCCGGCAACAGCAGGCTTGGCAAGGGGGCGCCGCCTGCGGATTTAGGCATGGATGGCATGGATGGGCTCACTGGCGGAGCTACATGCAGGCCAAAGAGGACCATGGCCCTTGCTAATTGAAAATTCCATTAAATAGCTATTAAACTGGTGATTAAAATTAATAAGTGTGCATATTAAGTAAGAAATTAGTACTGATGGCCCCCTCTTGTTTCACCATCAAGCTCTGCCACTGGATGGGTTCAGCGAGCTTGTCCACGGGGTTTTCTTTTTTTCATTTTTCTGATTGATTTTCGCAGATGGGCATTGTGTCTGCCTACAAAAATATTGATTTTCGTAGATGGGCGCAGTATCCGCCTGCTCAAACTTCGATTAATGTAGACCATCAATCCGAGATAGACACGATGCCCAGCTGCAGAAGCGGATTTTGACCGCCTGGGTTATGTTTTGGAGAGAAGTCCCTATTTGACCCTATACTACTAAGATGAAAAATTCCTTCCGTGACCCTCCAAAGTCAGAAATCCCTTATCCGATAGTACTTATATCTTTCGTGACTAATATGACACTGCCGTTACTCTTGGGGTCTAACAGTGTTAAATGAGGGGTGAAAAGACCATATTGCCCTTTAGTATGACTTGAGGTATATGTACTGTCAGAATTTAGTTTTTTCACTTTTCAGAGACGTCAGTATGCATGTGTTTCATTTTTTTTGGTTTCATATCATCATAGCCTAAAAATATGTGAGCATTAATTTTTGACAAATACAAACACCATGTTGGATATAGAATTGGAAGCCTAAATTCTTGCATTAGCGTTTTGGTGAATTTAGTTTTTGTACACAGCGACATGGGTGGTACTGATTTTGTTTCTTTGTGGGACCCTAATGTAATGGTTTTGTATTTCCCTTTTGCTAATCTTGTCTGGTTATCGGCTATGGAGTTCGATCCTGAAGTTTGGTTTTTTTGAAACCTCTATCCTGAAGTTTGATTTTACACACGATGCTAAGCTTAATATATTGTTGGTTGCTTGACTTTCAGGCCTTTAAATTGTCTTTCCAATCAGAAATTTCTGCGTGTTTACAACTTTGCAAGATTTGATTAGTAATTATCCCTGAATGGCTTGTTTTTTAATTAGTTGCCGAGAGCTGAATGGTTACAATAGTCGATTCGAAATGGTAACTCTGCCTGTAGTTTGTCATCCGTGTATCTTTTTGTTCTTACATGATTTTTGTTCGCCGTTTTGATCTATCTAGAATTGAGATAGCTTGCACAAATGTATATGCACTTTCTAGAGGATAGGCTGCAGATGAATTCATCAAAAATTATGCTTATAGATTTTTATGCTATAATGATATGAAACCAAACAAAAAAAACAGAATGAAACACATATAGCATACTGACATCTCTGAAAAAGTGAAAAAAATTGATTGTAACTGTACATATATATCTCAAGTCATAATATAGGGCAATATGGTCTTTTCACCCCTCGTTTAACACCGTTAGACCCTCGGGGAACCGGTGGCAGCGCGACAAGCGGGATCTGGCAGCCAGATCCATCTACAAGCAGGTCTCCTCTCTCTCTCTCAGTCTACTCTCTCTCTCCATCTCCCTCTCTCACTCTTGGTCTCCTTGCAGATCCAAGGCAATGACAGCACAGGCGGGCGGACAGATGACTTCGATCTACTCTCTCTCTCTCTCTAGGTCTACTCTGGGCGGTGGGCTGCCGGCGGCTAGGCAGACGATGGCATGATGGCCGATGGCGGTGCCAGATCTGGCTTGTGGGCTAGGAATGGGCTCATCCGTGGGCTCAGAACGGGCTCGTTGGTGGGCTCGTGGATTTTTTTGCTTTTTTATTAATTAACCGAGGCGGGCGATCTAAGGAGCCTGCCTTCGTTAATATATTAACTGAGGTAGCCAAACCAACCACCTCCATTAAGGCCAGATTAACCATGACCTTTGGACGGAGGCGGACGGTTTGCCCGCCTCCGTTAATCAGTTTTGACCGGCTTTGTTAAAATTACAGTAGTAGTGCAATTTTGGTTACAAGAACATGAGACCCTAATAAGATACTTCTTAACTAGTGGGGTTTTGCAACCTAGGGTGATAAATAAGCAATTAAAGTTCTAAGAAAGTAAACAACACAAAGAAGAGCATGAATTGAACTTGAGAATAAGATACCACAAGTTATGGGAAAAGATTTTATCCCGTGGTAGGTGACTTGGCAGTCACCCCTAGTCCATGCTGAGCTGAGCTCAATGTTTCGCTGCTCCTCTATCAAACTATCAACTCTGCAATGGTTGTCTCCGTACCTTGAATGCTTGATGTTTGAGCAGGCTAGAACCAAAGGAGCTATTGAATACCTCGACTACACTAGAGTTTCTCTTTGCCTTCTCTGGTGGGGATGAGCACAGTGGCCCCTCGTAGATCTTCTCTGGAGCACCAACACAATCTTCTTGTGTTTCAATGGATTCTAAAAGCTCCAAGTCATCTAGCTGGCGGCAACCACCAAAAGTAAAAAAAAAACCCGCTTGCAAGATGATCTCCTAATGCCATATGTATTGGGCCTTAGTTTTTAAGTGACCTAGTTCACCCTTCCTCTCTGGCATCACGATCCCTTCGGTATGCTTAGGTGGGGTTGCTTATCATGTGGATCATTTGTTTCATGATTGAAGTGATTATGATGTTTTTGTGTGCATTGGATGGCCTTAGTGATCCATTTGGTGCATGTGGTTCCTGCAAACTGAATCATATCTTTATTGGAATTTGGCTCAAATTATATACAAAATTGAATGAATAGAATGTGTAGGTGCTTACAATACCACTAGTGTAATTATGTTTTTGCCACTAGTACGAAAGGCTATTTTTAACTATACTTTGATACCATTATGTTTAAAAGCTCTGGTACAAATATTTGAAACCTTCAGTAATAGCCATTTTTGTAGTAGCATGTGGGATGCACATTTGTAAGTCATCCTCCTCTAAAATTTAATTCTAATTAATTGACTACATGATAAATGATCAATACAGGTCCTTGCATTGAGGTTACCTCTTCGTGTGGATATGATTTTTTATACATCGTTTGAATGATGGATTCAGGGAGGAAATATTTGATTATACAAGTTTAAGACCACCGGCCAGCAAGATAGTTAAGCGCTAATATTAACCAGCCAGCAAGACCGTTAAGCACTAATATTATTTTTCACAAAAAAATTATTTTTCTTAATACATATAAAAAATTGGTTAGTGTGACATGAACTTGATTACTAATGTTCATGAACTATATTTAAAATTACAGTGAAATTTACTCTGAAAAATGACAAAGCTACCATAAGCGACACCAATATACACATCAACTTAAGAGACAGTGAGGAATTTCTTTTCCTGTGAGGAAACATACATGCTACTGTATATATTATTGTTATATAGTAGGTACATGCACATAACGTTTACATAGACATCACATGCAAGCAAGGGAACTAGTAGATGGAATATGTTCGGTGGTGCGGATAATATCTGTATATATATATATATATATATATATATATATATATATATATATATATATATCTTCTTAATTATTAGTTGCAGTATATAGTATAGGATAATAATACATGTTTCCGTTCAGCCAAGATGATTGTTTGAAGAGGCCTGATCCAACCTCTTCGAGCAGTTAGGAAACAAGTTTCGGGGGCAGACATGGTCATAGCCAGTAGAGGGCCTTCCGTCGACGTTAATTGCTGGTTCCGCCTGCACATGGCCTGCCTGCAGTCCACCGTTCTCGGCCAGCTTCCTCGTCAGAGCAGTACTAGAGGTGGTAGTCATCAAAAGGATGCAGAGAAATACAGGTAATATTCCCTTCATTCTTTGAAGTCGTTGATGACCTTCACCTGAAAGAAATATAAGTAATGAAAAAGAGCATATGCGAATTTAAAAACAAACAAACAATATCATATCTAGTAACCTCTTTTATTCATGCACAAAGTATTACCGATATGAACTTGTGGAGTATGAAGTACCTTCTCCTTGCTCTTATTTTACTCTTTGTAAGTTATTTTCTATTTGACCAGGATGTTATATTTATAGGGGATTGATATTACCTACATCTTGATCAATTGCCTGGTGGGAATACTTAGCATGGAGTGTAATTACCACTTGTAGTGCATGTTCGACAAGGGGAAGTGGGTGAGAGAATTATTTCCCTCAGTTGGTTGAAGAAATGACAGATGATCTGATGGGGTCCCTGTATTGCCATCTGGTGACCTAAGGGGCAACTTGTTCTTAGGTTACTGGTGCCTGTGCAAGGTGATGACAATGGAGGTTTTTTATGATTACGATGACATCTCAATCAATAGGGCTAATATCACTGCTACAAAAATGATTTTCAGCAATTTGAGTATTTTTGGACAGAGATTGATAAGGGTATTGGGTGTCCCGATTTTTCGGTGGAGAGGGATAACTTCGATTTTGACTGGAGAGACGTTCACGGCTTGACTACATTTGTCCAAGGACGCTGCACCTTAGCGATTGATGATACACCAATTCCAGTGGTTGTCACGATCTTGTGGATGCACGACCAACCAAACCACTAGGGTTATTCTTACAAGCAATTGAAGAACAAGCATGAATGTTGGTATTTATAAAGTGCAAATAGAATATGAATGATTCTGCAAGCGTGCAGAATACCATTGTAGTATTTTACCGGGAGTATTCTAGGTATCGTTATTTATATTTTACCACAGAAAAACAATGAAGTAAAGATTATTGAATATCGAAGGAATATCTATCAGTCAACGTACCATCATAGCTAGAGCAAGGGGTAAAGGTAATGATAGGAATTAAACATAATGACACTCAGGGGATAGATCACTAAGATATTGTAAACTAGTTAACTCAAGAGAATAACGGGTGAGATAGATTCCTATGATATTCCTATTACATAGTCGAAGTATATACATATATATATGTATATATATACACACACCTAACTATAGCTAAGACTAACTCTACTCTTGTGCACTTTGGGACGCCGCTTAGATAGTAGAGCATATGCAAAAGATAACTCTACTGACGCGACTATGGTCCTACAATTTAAGAACTTGCTCAATTCAGTATGGACTACGAAAGATAGATGGGGCTGTCACCTCCCACTGCTACCATATAACCAGAGAACAGGGTGTACTCACAGGCAGAGCATCGTATAAGCACCATGCTTATATGCAGCTCGGCTACTTAACCCAACCATGTAAACTAGCAGGCTAAGCGCTCTATGAACCCGCACATAAAAGTAATAATATCCTCAACTAAGCAAGATACATATTAAAAGTAAGCATAGCCATGTAGCTAGGAATATGATGAATTGATAATAAGTCTTATAAGATATAGAAGTAAAGATACAAGACTTTGCTGAGCCTCCAAGACTAGATCCAGAACTTGAGCATGAGCCCAACTCGACCCTCACTCTTGAGCTACTAATCTACTACATTGGAGAGTTCTAGACCTAACCCTCCTGGTGTGTGTTGATCTAAATGAGAAATATGAATTAGGGTTTCAGGATGGCTCCAGGTAGGGGGGTACAGGGATGTATATATTGGGGGTAGCGTCAATTTTGGACCCTCGGATCAAACCGACTTGAATAAACGGCATAGATGTGATCTTTAAGGCGGTGGAGAACCGTCATACGAAGGAGAGGCTGACCCGTGGGTCCCACAGACCGGCCGGCCCCACCTAGAAGCCTGTCACCGTCTTCTTCGGTGTGGTGTCCTCTAGAACCTTCTAGAGTTATTTGCGCCACGGTTAAGCGAGATTAAGTGTGACATTTGGGTCCACCTTGACGGTTTTCTGGATAAACCCTACTGAAAACATAGATTCACCAAAACTCGTGGAATTTATTAGTTTAAACCCCTAGACCTATGTTTGGTGATGGAATTAAGTATATATGCAGGATATGTTGACGGTTTACGATTGATGTTAATGACCGTCAACAATGAACAAGTAGACAAGCACTCAATTTCCAAATAAGATATGATGAAAGAATTACAATAAGGTGAGGTTCCGAATTGAGTAGAATGGATGGTTTTGCTGACACATGTGTCTACAAGGAAGTAGCAGGAGTTATACTTACATCAAAACAAAACCACCGAGTGGCGATGGCTCTAGGAGCCTTAATTACATGAGAAGACAACCATAGGGCTGCTGGGGTCATGCTAAAACTGTAGGACTCGGCCAATATGGAGCCAACATGATACATGGTCCATTGGCCAAAAATAGGTGTCGCAGCACCTATGGACAGAAAAGGTATCTGTTGTAAAATGACAATTGTGGCCGACTCGAGATGATATGAGGGTGAGGTTGGATCCATTGGAAAATAGACTTGATAAGCTTTCCATAAAGTGCTAGATGTCCCAATTAGATTTCGTATGAAGCCGTGGTGACTGTTGCAAGTTGGGACAATTCTGTGGTCTGAATTGAACATCCAAAACGTGTTGGACTTGACTCTTTGTTTCCTTGTGCGAAAAGTGACATGGTGGCTTTGGGGAAGACATGAGGAATACTTAGACTTGGTCCCCAATCAACTTCATTAACCTCCCTTGCTTTCCATATGCAATCTAACCTTCCCTTGATCCATTAAGTAATTCTGAAAACAAAAATATACACACTTCATGGTGCAACACAAATTCATCATATGCATAAATGATAAGCCTCATATAGAATGGTTACACCTTTGGCTTAGAAGTGGTCGACATGGTCATATCAGAGCTAGTGATGTCCTCATCAGAGACAGCTCAATCAGGAGCCACCTCTATAGTGCCCTATGGACCAAGCCGTCTTTTAAAGATGCATATTCAAAGGTGGCTCCGACTCGAGCCACCTTTGAAGATGAATTTAAAGAGGTGGCTAGAGTTGGAATAGCCTATAAAGATCATTTGTAGCCACCTCTACACTACAAATGGTCTAGTGTATATGCAGCTGCTCCCTTCTTCCACCTTGGGAATTTACTGCAACACAAGGTGGAAGGAAGGGGGTCTTGGGCAACCTCCCAAAAATTACAAATCTAAGGGGTGAAGGTGTTGATTTTCATTCCTTTGGCAGAGGAGGCTTTAGAAGGTAAGTACATGATAATCTAAGCCCCTTTTTCAAGTTATAGTGGTAGATTAGTGTGTAATCAGGGTTTTAATTTTCTCTCTCTTCCTTGGTGATTGAGGCATTTATGGGTGCATTTACATGAAATCTTTGAATGTGCTATGGTAAATTTAGTAGGGAAACAAGATTGTACCATAATTTAGTGGCCATGTCATTATTTTCGTGGTTTATTTAACAGTTTTTAGAGAGAGATTAGTTTTCATCTAGATCTAGATCTAGAACTAGGGTTTGGAATTAGTTTTTTTGTCAACATTTATATTATTTTTCATTTGGTAATTGGGATTAAGTTTACATGAACAATAATGGGTGAAATATTTCAATTAACAAAAGTAAAAATACTTGTTTAGTGGTACATTAGTTTGCTAACTAGGTTGTTTTAATCAAGTGGCGTAGGGCCCAGTAGGGAAAGGTTACCTTAGCTTCGCCACTAATGCCCACCCGAGTTGCCCTCGACAACCATCAGCTATGGATTCAAGTTCTGATTTGGTGAACCACTGGAGTCTGTATAGAACAATGAGGAAGAAGACATGAGTCAAGAGAGTTAGAGATTTTTTTTGAGAATCTCGAACTTAATTTATTAATTAATCTTCAAATATGAATTACACATGCCCTTTGGCGGGTTAATAAACCAGATATGCCTACCTACTGCCTCGTATAGGGAGCAGCTAATCAGCCTATGTGCATCCCCATTTGCCATCTGACCCTCATGTATAAACTCAACTAAGGTGAAGCTCTCTGATCTTGCCTTGATCTCTTGAACAACATGTCCATAAGGTCCCCAAACATGTGCCTTGAATGTTTTAGCAACTATATCATAGGTCACTATGACTATCTATAGCATCAGATCCATTGCCAATGCTAGGCTTTCTCTTGTTGACACTAGATATGGCAAACAGATAAATCCACAAGCGCACGGATGTCAGTGTAGCTTTCACCCGGGAGTATTCCAAGGTATCGTATTTCCACGGAGAACGCGAAGTGAACTAGACTAAGAACTAAGTTTATCCAAGGATAGAACAAGAGTAAAATAATAGGTAGAGTGGATATATGTGCTTTCTCTAAACTAAGGCAAGACTAAGGAATACTATATCACGGTTGTTTACTTCGGGGCGTACCTACCCTAACCTCACCCAAAGGGTTGATTAGGCACAACAGCACCATGAGCCCTACGATTTAATAACTAGACCTATCGTGGTGGAATACAAATGATGGATAGGGCTGTCACCACCTGCCACCTACCACAATCTATCCTGAGGCCTAGCCATAAACATAGGCAAGCTATAGCCTAAGCACCATGCTTAATCTATAGACTCACTACTCTAATCCTGTACACGATGAAATGAGACTAGAGCACTCTAACCAAACGGTGAAACCTGTAAACACAATAATATAAATAATACTTAAGTAATGCAAAAGAGCAGAATTACCACATAGAAGATGCCGGACTTCACTCGAAGAACAGCTTCATCCGCTCAAGCACAAGTGGAGAGGATGTCCATAGCCCTGGCTCCACCCAAAGCTTCTCCTCACTCTCTCCTTATCTTTTACTTCTAACTAGTAGAGCTATAGAGCTTCACCTAGCTACTACTCTCACATGGAGTGATGGAATGAATGGGGATGATTACAAATGGTGCATCACACCACTATTTATAGCTCTCCAAGGTCGGTTGCTGCAGAGGGGTACTTATAGACGTCAAGTAAGGCGGTGGAGGTAACTTGGGTGCTGGGCGGCGTGGAAGTGGTGCCGGCCGGCCCTTGATTTCACCACCTTTCGATTGTAGGGCCTTGGTTGGCTCCCAAAGCTAGTTGTGAAGTCGGCACATGTCAAAATTTGGTAGGTAAGGTAGTTCCAAGATCGGTTGGAGCCCTCCAAGAGTATGATAGTGGACCCAGGGATCCAAGACCACTCCATCGTGACCACTAATGCAAACCGACTTAAATCAACGCATGGGAGAGCTTGTAGAGCAGGTCCCACGAATCGGTGACGTGGCCAGTGCCAAGGTGGCACTTGGGAGGCCGGGCGGCGCCCTTGTGGGGCTGGCTAGTGGGCCCAAGTGGCCCCAAGGCCTCCTACCATGTCCACTTGCCTCCTATGTGTGTATTGTCACCATTTTGGCCAAAATTCCTGCATACAAATAATTCTACAAGTACAAGTGGAACTAGGTGAACTATAAAGCAAATCCTACACATGTGATGATGTTTTACCTCACTTTTCTTAGCTTTTGGGTGAAATGTTGATGGTCAAAATGGGTGTTAGTGACCATCAACAAGCTCCCCCACACCAAACCTTTGCTCGTCCCGAGTAAAGGATTCGAACAAGAAAATGTACCAAGCAAGGATTCGGGTGGATTTGATATGCAACTTTCTTAGGATATGATGCAAGCATAAAAGATATTCCAAGTCACATACTCATACCTATGGGTTTTGAAGTGGCTAGAACATCACTAGGGGCGGTTGAGAAATGGAACAGTTCAGACTTGAAGACATAGATCACTTCTCCTTCTCAAGTGAGATTGGAGTTTTTGACAATATTTTTTTTCAAAATAAAACATAGCTCATGTTACTCCTCATATGGTTCTCTCAAATCACTCAATGGTATTTGTGTATGTCTCCTCACTAAGATCGTACTTTGCCTCAAGGCCCTACAACTATAGCTTATGTTGAGTTTTGGGTAGGAAAACTTGAAGGGAAAATTGATTTTGTAACACCGAAAGAGCACTACTTCTGTAAAATACCATCGAAAGATGTCCATTACATAAAATAGCACTGAAAGGATATCCCGTTAACTGGATCTACCATTCCATCACATTTGGAGATAACACCGTTGTAACACCCAGAAATTTTAAAAATTTTGAATTAGATGAAATTTGAGTTAAAAGATTTTTAGTTTTGAGCTTAAATAATTTAGAGAATATTTAATGGGGATTAAAATTTAAAATATTAGGTGGAATATTTGAGGATGCATTCATGCTGTTGCATTTGTTTTATTGTGTGGTGTGGTTTTGATTTTATTTGATTTGGATTTAAAAATCTATTTAAATGGTTTGGAAAACAAATGTACAAAAAAAGCTTACCTGCTGCTCGCGGCCTGGAAACTGCCGAGTCGGCCTGCTTCTCCTCGCTGTTGGGCCGTCAAGCCGAGCCCGCTTTTCCCCTGCTCCTCCTCGTGCCTGCGTGGGCCGGCCTAGGAACTGCAGCCGCGCGCGCTTCCCTCCTTTGGTTCGCTGACGGGCGGGACCCATAGGTCAACCGCGTCTTCTCCTCTGAGTCGTGGCCGAGCCGGAGACGAGCTCGATCTCAACCGAATCCAACTGGGAAATTCGGGATTTCCTATCCTTTAACGTCGTGTTGGAGGCTATAAAGATGTAGCCGCGTTCCCCCTCATCCCTTTTCCCATCTTAACTCCGAGCCAAACCATGTGAACTCGAGCTTAGGAGGTTGGAAACCCTAGGCTTTACTGTCGTCCGTCGTTGGAGCTTGCCGGTGAGCCCGCGCCCTCCTTCTCTGCATTGGTGAGCTTGTCATCTCCTTCTCTCCCTCACCATGCCTTTCTTTTGGTCTGTGATGCCTTGAATCATGAGAACACAGAGCTCCGGTGAGTTTGCCGAAGCCGGCAATGGCGCCGCCGCCTTCCTGAGCCGCATCTCGTCCTCGATCCGTTCTTGCCTCCCTAACCTGTGTAGATGAGTTCGCGTTGAGCTCCTCAACCGATTGGTACCGGCTGCAGGGCGAATGGTGGTCAAAAACTTTGGAGCCGAAGCTCTCCGGCGAGCCGTGCGTGTTGGCCATGGCGGCCACCGGCCGGTGTTGAGGATGGCCGCGCTCTCTCCCTCCTTCGTCTAGAAGCGATGTCCGCTGTCCATTCTCAGATCAATGGGTAGGATTAGAAGATGCCCCTTCGCGGGGTAAAATTGTTAAAGAGCCCCTGCGCTTTTCTTTATTAGAACCCGCGGTCCTTGGCGTAATTCCCAAAGTACGTTTCTCTATTTTGAAGACGTATTTCTTCTCTGTAATTCAAAAATATGTTTTCTGATATTTACAGTTTTGCCACTAAACTTGTTTTGATCATAAAATCTTCGTTTTAACTCCGATTTGATCTGTTCAAGTTGCGTTAGGTTCGTATTTGTGAGATCTACATGTTAGTGTAGCTGTATAGTAGGTTTGGAAAATTTAATTTTCGAATTTATATTTAAGTAATTATTTATCTATAGGAAATCTTAGAAAATTCATAACTTTCACGTTTTAACTCTGAATTTTGTGATCTTTGCGTCTGTGTGATCATAGTGACGTGTAGAAGAGTTTTACAAACTTTTTATACTGTTTTGCTACTGTTGGTGTACTGTTCTAACTATGTTTCTTTATTTGCTCAGTGTATGATTGCTCGGATGATTGTGTGTTGATGCTAGGTGATCGAGTATAGACGGTTAGCAGTTTCTTGACGATCAGGAGTATTATTTTGAGCCAAACCAGCAGTATCAACAGGAAAGCTTTGATCAAGGCAAGTATAACATGGGACCATCCTTGTTGTCCTATTCATTGAAATTATCATACATATGCATGTGTCTTCCTTGACAACCTTAGAGATTGTAACTTAGTGATTGTTACCTTGATTCCTTGTCAACCTTGGGGATGCATTTGGGTAGCTATTGCTAGTGCTTAATTATGAACAATGATCTCGTAATTTGATTAATGGATTAAGTAATCAACCTTTAATGATGATTTTATTTGCTGTTGAAAAGGGGGCTAGAGCATGTGGGTTATTTTGATGCTCTGGTTTCTCTCCATAAGGACTTATCTGTATGTGATCATCCGGGACATACAGTACATCTGTGAGGGCTATATGGCTCTGGCTTTAGTTGTTTAAAGGACCTTTTCTAGCTTGTTAGTGGTTACCTTAAATGGCGTAAGAATGGCTTGCCACGTTGGGTGTAGGACAACCTCTAGTCTATGGGTATAGCCGAGAAGGAATTGTGCCATTTGAAAAGGGGGTTCCTACATCTGCCTGCCGAGTGAATCTAATGGCCCTAACTTGTTAGACGAACCTTTAAGTGGCTTTATATGTTTTCCGGTGTTTTGGGCCTAGCTATCCCAGGCATTTGGAAGGCATGACTCATAGTGAAAGTGTACACCTCTGCGTAGAGTTAAAAACTGGTATACTAGCCATGCCCACGGATACGGGCGACCTTAGAACATCTACAGATAGATGATCACCATTGTTATACCATGTTTAATTACTATTGATTATTACTATGCTCATGTTAATGTTATTCATTATCTTTATTACAATTGATCATTGGTTCATTAATGGGAAGTGGATTATCTTGATGCTACTCCATTGCTAAATATATGATAATAAAAAGCTAAACGCAGTCAAACAGTGTCTAGCCTTTTGTGCCTCATGAACCCTATGTTATACTTGTTGAGTTCAACATGGACTCACCCTTACTATTTCCACCATAACAGATGAAGATTATGAAGAATATTATCGTAATGAGTACTAGTCTTGGTATCAACCAGTCAACCGTGTCCCTGTGATTGGAGTTTCCACTGGAGATCTACTATTAGTTGCTACAATTTATTGTTTAAGACTATGTGTTAAATATTTAATCGCTATGTAATAAGCACTGTGATGATACTATGTAATTTGTCTACTTGTGTGTGCGATCATATCCTGGGGCGCACATGAGTCTTTTATGCATCCTATTTTTGTCCTTAAAAATGGGTGTGACAACCATGAGTGCTCATCTGTCCTAAGTGGCTCCGTTCCTCCCACGCCGAGCTCTGTTAGACAAAATCCTTCACATTCTTGCCACGAGAAAGCACTCGTCGTCAAGGTCCCGAAGCTTGCCACAAGTGGGGAGTGGCGACCGCGAAGCTCAAAGAGGGAATAGACGGCGCGATGCTCTAATATAGTGGTGCTTGGGGTGCCTATGGGCTGCTATCACCACGGCCATGGACGAACTTCGATGTGCGTTGGCCTCCATCCGAAGGTCACAGGGCGTGAGCTCTACAGCATGCGGGCTCCGCCGAGTGCAAGCGCTAGCCGCCGAACTCTACAGCGCGGGGGCTTTTCTGGGAGCGAGCGTGAGCACCAGGCGTGCGGACGACGCAGCCGGCGAGCACGAGCTACGCGGGGGCGCTTGAGTGCACGACATAGCCAATTAGCCGCTGGACACAGAGCTCTGCTAGTCTGCCACCGGACGTGGACAGTGAAGGATGTAATCCTAGCTGTGGTGCTAGTCTGTTCACACTGTCATCTTCTCAGTTCTTGCGAGCTCATGCGATCTCGAGTGAGTTGTGAGCTCTGCATGTGGTGCATGCCGATAGCGGACACTAGCTGCACTTGCACGAGCACGCTGCCTCATGGCCCGCACCGCCACCATTGGCAGCGAAGCTACCTCCCTGCATTACTGCATGCACCCCGAGCCCAAGGCCGGCGCTACAGGGTGGTCCACCTCTAAGGCTCGAACGCGAGACGGAGCATGCTCGCCACGCTACTCGTGGCCACCTCGTGCCCCCCAACGAGTGGCGACGACTTCCGCTTGGCCTCCGTCGCCGGCAGTGAGGCTACCTCCCTGCACGCACCTTGCCTCGCCGAGGCTCACGCTGACGCCACCATGCGAGCCTCTTCGAGCAAGGCCACCGACCGATGAGACAAGCCGCTTGCCATGCTCCTCGCTGCCACCTCACGCAACCCAGCGATGACTTTGTAATTTTGCCTAGCGTCTGCCACCGGCAGTGAGGTGTATGAGCAGGTGCCGGCGCTCCACATATCAAACCAGGAAGGAGCAAGATAAAGCGTCTTTTTATTTCAGGCGTTTGGAGGATGATTTCACGACGTTAGTGTGCCACTGTGATAGAATGCTAGATAGAGGTAACAGTGCTGTCTTTCAATGGTATTTTACGTGACCAACGTCTTTCAATGGTATTTTACAAAAGCGGTGTTCTTTCGGTGCTACCGAACTAATTTTCCCAAACTTAAAAAGCATACTTAAAATGTTTATATTGTAAAGTCAAGGCATGGATCCATAGAGGAAAACAACATACAAACATGATCAAGTGTGTAAGTGTGTGGATATGAGTGGAAGGTTGACTTCTCAAAGATGCTCTCTCTAAATCTAGATGATTGAGATCATGAGATATCTTTGATGCTCATCCTTTCTCTCTCTCTCTTTTTTGCTTGACACTTTTTTCACTCAGCTCTCCTTTTTTTCATCATCTTTTCCAACTCTTTTTTTAACTCTCTCTCTTTTTTTTCACAACATATAGCCCATGTCTCTTTTAGACTTATATGAAGAATGGAGAGAGATCTTGGATACATGGAGTCTTTATTTTGTGGAAAGGTGGAAAAGGCATGTTTGTGGAGAGGTGGAAAGGCATATATGTGCTAGCTCTCAGTGTAAGAGAATAGCATAAGTGTGAAAAGCATGTTTTTGCTTACTCTCAGTGTAAGAGTATATCATATATGGGTGGAGCGTATGTGATCTTGATCATGTAAGCATGGTTAATCACTCACTAGGGTCACACAATTTGACAAAACTCAAAACAAATCTAAGTAACAAGAAAGTATGGGTTTGTCAAGACATGCATTGCCTATGGCTCAAGTAGGACATTTATACCATAGAGGAGTTATGAAGCCATGGTTTTAAATTTGTTCAAAACAAAGTCTCCAAAAAAACTTGATTAGAGAGAAAGACTTGTCTAGTCATTACTATATCATACTTCACAACAACTTAGGCAATGTTATCCTAATTGAGTGTAACACCCTAAAATTTTGAAAGAATTAAAAATAGGAAAATATGATTTTTATGTATTTTTGTGAGCATACAAACTTAGAATAATAATAATTTTTATAAATTTAAAATCAAATATAAGGGTAGAAACCTGATTGAGCATTCATGCTGCTGCATCTTATTTTGTATTGTGTGTACTTTTTAAAACTACAAAAGGAAATTCAAAATCTATTTGGAAAATGCTTTGAATTATTGGAAAAGGAAAAAGAAAAAGGTTTATTTCTCTTCTCGGAATTCGGCCCGGTCCAGCAAAAGCCCGCCAGCGCCTCGTTTCCCCCCAGCGCGCGCGGCCCGCCATTTCCCCTCCCGCGCGACCGCATGGGCCGAGCCCAGCAGCCGCCGCCGGCTCGGTTTTGCCGCCCGCGCGCTTGCCTTCTCTGTGCCGTCGCTGACATCGCGGGCCCACACATCAGGCGTCTTCTTCCTTCCCACGGCAGCGTCGGCTTCCTTCCAAACTCCACCGATCCGATTCCATCTCTCCAATCTTCACCTTTCCATCTTTAGCGATGCCTCCGGACTATAAAAATGGGGTCGCCGCACCTCCCCGCTCCACATTTGCCCACAAATCGCAGCTCCAACGCCCTCCGAGCCGCATGCGCTCCTCACTTTGTCCTCAGCCTCGATTTTGCCCTAGGTGAGATCGCGTTGATGCGCTCTACCCGCTGGTGTTTTTCTTTCGCGAGGTAATGCTCTGTAGCGCGGGATAGCCATCTCCGGCCATGGCGCCACCGCGGAAACCGCCGTCGGGACTGTTGCCGGCCGAAGCGCCGCCCGGATCTCCCCCGATCCACTTTGAGCCGTCCATTTCAAATCTAACGGCTGAGACTCAAAGATACCGGTTCGGCCGGTACTTTTGCTAAAGAGCCCCTGAATTATTTAAGTTCTTAACCCGTAGTCCAAAGCGCATTCTCAGTTTATGTTTTCTTTTCCATAAAGCGTATTTTGATCGCGTAACTTCAGAAAATACGTTTTCACTTATTTACAGAATTGCCATTATGTTAATTTGTGCGTAGAATCTCCGTTTTAACTCCGATTTGACCGATTCAAATTGTGTTAGGTTCATATTTGCGAGCTCTACGTGTTGGTAGTACTGTACAGTAGGTTTGAGATAATTTATTTTTGAGTTTACATTAAAGTAGTTATTTTTCCTATAGGAAATCATCGTAAATTCATAACTTCGTCGTTTTAGCTCCGTTTTTCGTGATCTTTGCGTCTGTCTGATCCTAGAGAGTTGTAGATTCGTTTTAAAGACTTTTTATCTTATTTTCTTACTGTTGGTGTACTGTTCTAATTATAGCCTTGTTTGTTTATGCATGATTGCCTCTGGCTGTATGTTATTGCTATTGTTGATCGAGTATAGACGGTGAGCAATTCGTTGGGGATCAAGAGTCTTTCTACGAGCAAGATTTTCAGGACCAGTTTGAGCAAGACAAGTATAGCATGAGATTATCGTTGTTGTCCTATTCACAATATGCAAATAATATCATTATGCATCTATCCCCTTGTTAAGGATGACTTAGTGTTGATCTTATACCTTGATACCCATTATATTGCATTGCGTAGTATGGCTAGTGCTTAAACATGGACTATGATCATGTAAATTGATTAATGGAATATGCAACAAACATTAAAAGATGATTTTGATTAATGTTTAAAGGGGATTAGAGCATGGGGTTATTTTTGATGCTCTAGTTACTCTCTATAAGGACTTATCTGTAAGCGAACATCCGGGATTTACCGTACAACTGTGGGGGCTATATGGCTCTGGCTTTAGTCATATAGAAGGACCTTTTCTAGCTTGTTAGTGGTAACCTTTTTGGCGTAAGAATGGCTTGACGAATCGGGTATAGTGCGGCCTCTGTCCTTATGTGTATAGGCTGCGTGTTATTGTGCCATTTGGAAGGGGGCTCTACATCTGTTTGCCGAGTGAATCTAATGGCCCTAACTTGTTAGACGAACCTTCGAAAGACTTCATAGTGTTTCCCTACCTACTCACCTTGGAAGTGTTATGGGAGTAATTAACCCGGGCATATGGGCAACACGACTCACAGTGAAAGTGTACAACCTCTGCAGAGTGTAAAACTGTTATAACAGTCGTGCTCACGGTCACGAGTGGCCTTGGACCCTTATGGAATAGTTGATAATTATTAATGGTTATGTTTTTGCTATTCGTTAATCATTTCACATGGATCATATGTTTATTGTTTATATTGAGACATCTTGATGCTATTGATATGCTAAAATTATGCTAACTAAAAGCTACATGCTGATAAACCATTGTCATGCCTTTGAGCCTCATGAACCCCATGTTACACTTGTTGAGTACGAGATGTACTTACGCTTGTTTATTTTTCTTACCTGGATAAAAATCCCGGATGGGTAACAGATGGTGCAAATAGTGATTACTACTCCTACTTCCCAGAAGATTACTAGACTTGCAGTCAACCAGTCAATGTGCCTGTGATTGGAGCTACCACGAGAGATTTATATTTTTACTTCCGCTATATTTGTGTAAAGACTATGTGTTAATTATCGTGATGTAATAACATTTGTGATGATACTTCAGTTATAATTTGTTAACTTATGTGTTATTGATCTCTGGCCACACATAAGGGTATGCACTCTATTTGGTCTGTAAATGGGTGTGACATTGAGTAAGGTTCCCACAAGCATTAAGTGAAAGACAGGGAATAAAGATTATACAAGCCAATCTCATAAGATAAGTTATGATCAAATGTTGTGGTCATGTTTTAGAGTTCATCAAGTTTTAATAACATGAAAGAATTGGCTTTTCAAGCATTCATTTTTAAGGAGATAAATGTAGAAGAGGGGTATCGAGATACAAACCAGTGTCTTATATATAATGAGATGAAGTCCAGCGAGTTGATGTTGATGTGTGAAGTGCTCTGTGTGTAGCCTTGGTGTTTTTCATCGGAGAAGTTGCTTAAGTTGGGGTTGGGTTGCTCAACCCCCACACCTGTTCCTTTGGCATCTGTGCTTATCCAAAGACACAAAGGGTGAAAGTAAATGGGTTCTACTAGTACACATGTACTAGTGAACCAAAACTTTATTCCTCTAATTAAAAAGCAAATAGAGGCGCATAGTATGATTGGTAATGAAACAAAACACTTATCATGCCAAAGGGAGATCAAAGTGAAGGAGAAACATACCTATGTCATGTATATTGTTAAGTTAAACAATGTTCCTAGTGAAGGTTGTGACACTTCTCAAGCTAATGACCCCCATAAGATAACATTTGAGATCATGGAGCCATTATTATTTTTTTATATAATATACTTGGACCTTCATGTGCCCATATTATTTTGTTTTTTATTTTACTTGGACCTTCATGTGTCTAACTTTTTTTATAACTCAATGTCTCTCTTCACAAAATGGCAAAAAGGGGTATTTATGAAGGAGATAGTTCAAATCTTTGAAGTGCCACTAGTTCATAAGGTCACAAAATTTATCTAAATCAACATGACAATAGGTTGCATAAGAAGAGGTTCATATTTAAGCATTTGTTTTAGAGATGTGGATGTAAAGACAGAACAAGATCATTCAATTTTAACATCTCAATCTACACTTCCTATTGTTGGATTAAGTCAAGATAAAAGAACATGTGCACAGACATTTTGGGCACAATTCTAGTGCTCAAGGTGGCAAGAGCTTAAAAGAGTTGGCTATGTTTATGAATAGAAAGAAGGCATGATTGAAAAGCTAAGCTTGAACATTGTGTTGGAAAAACTAAACAAGTTCAATCATATCAAATATTTTTTTTGTATTCGTGCTTATCGGGTCAAAGGTAATGATTTAAACTTTAACCACATACCTTAGAGATGTTACCTTTGTTGTTTTGAAGTGTGACGGCTCATGATAATGACTATGAATGGACCATCACATTTTCTTCCAAGCTTTCCATGCCCGATTAGCCTCACTCTTGAATTTCACATTTGTATCTTGTCTTAACTTGAATTCCTTCTTCTTGATGTCACTTATGATGCTTGCTCAAAATTCTTGATTCATGATTTTGATATATGCAACAAAAACTAGTGCAAGGTGATACTACAAACCCGACTGATGTGTGAGTCCATCGGCTGGTGCAACAATCAAGCTCAATCTTCATTGGGTTCGCTCTATTTTATTTGAAGGGAAAATCATAATCTTTAAAAGGTAAACTATTTTTATTTATTACTACTACTACTTATGATGATAGAAACTAAACAAATTTTATTGAATTGAAAATAGCAAGCAAACGGGTTATCTCCTGGTAGTGCTTTGTTTTAAGTCATAAGCTTGACCTTTGTAGTTTTAACTGCAAGAACTTGCACCAAGGCAACTGCAAGCTTTTGAATACTTATGGTAAACAAAAGCATCCACAACCATCCCCTCAAGGATTTGATAAAAGATAAGCATAGGATGGGTGCAACTCCCATAGGTGCAGTTGGTAGAAGGAAAGATTGACTCTGGAGATTTCTCATGAAGGCATGGATCTTGTGGCTCTTCCAGAATGTAGCTTTGATGTTCGTCCACACGATCCTCCTTCTTGGACTCCAAAGTTGACCCCTCGAGAATGTCCATAGACCAAACATATTCGTCCATTATCTTTTGTTTATGACATTCTACGAGTGGATTTCCATCGTCATCCTCCATTGGGATGGGAATCTTCACCTCAAACGATTTATGCTCCCTTTCGATGTCAACCAAAAGGTTTGGAATGCCTCCTTGGTTTGGATTATCACCAAAGAATTAAGGAGGGACATAGGGGAGATTGAAGTCTGAGGTGGAAGATAATGTTGATTCAAGGGGCTCTGGACAACCAAATCATGAGATGAATAGGGAAGATGATGATTTGGGGTCAATGATGCCAAAGATCTCTGTTGGATTGGATGATTAAAGGTGTTCCCAACATCAGGAGAGAGATCCTCGAATCCCAAAGGAAACTTCAAAGGATGAATTTCTTCATCCTTTGGTGTCCCTTGGAATGTCCAGGAATTGGATCGGCAGCTAAAGCTTTAGATGGAATTGGCAATGATTTAGCTGTCGAAACTTCTTCTTGCTTGGGGGTTGAAATGCCCTTTTTTTAGGGGAATCATCATGGACATCGGTGTAGGGAGAGTTTTTAAGGATTGTGTCAAGGATAGCTCTCCCCTCACTATTAGAAAGATGTAAGAAGGCTCCTCTTGAAGCGATGTCAAGGAATTGTGTTGATTCCTCACTAAGACCTAGATAGAAGTGTTGTAGAAGGATAGGACTGGGTATACCAAGATCAAGGCCAGATGAATAGAGATCCATCAAGCGTGACCATGCAGCACCTAGGGATTCCTTCTCTTTTTTGCTTGAAGGTTAGGACCTCTCTTGGAACATTACCAACTCGGGGGATGGGGAAGAAGGTTAAGCAAAACTTGGCTCGAAGAACTTCCCACTCTCCTTGTGCACTCTCTACGGTTTGAGTAGACCACAGTTTGGCTAATCCCATCAAAGAGAACAGGCTTCCACTTAAGGGTTTCGTCTGACATGCTCAAAATGTGAAGGCATGAACACACTTGCTTGAACTCTCATAGATGAGCATATGGGTTGTCATCTTTTTCCCTAGAAAAAGCTAGTGTAACGATCCACGATTTCCTCAAAGGGAAATTCACAGATTACAACATAATGTGATAATCCCAATAAGACAAGCTATCACATTATCTTTATTCAGCTGATATCACAGTCATACATCACGGAAGTACAAGATTACAAGTCATTACAGCACTTAGTAACACACCTATTTACATCATTATTCTAGCGAAAACACACACATCTTCAACGGAGTCGATGTAGCGCGTCAGCAGGTGAAGGCTCCTCCTTCATGGGCAATTATCAGAGTTGGCGTAGAATGTCAGCGGGCGTAGACTTCATCTTCTCAGCCAAACTTGAGTGTAAGAACGAGACCATCTAATCCTAATCCATCAAGTATTTATTGTTGTCGTAGATGACATCCAATCCTGCTGAACAATTATCAGTATGATTTGTACTAGCCACTGGCTCCCACCCTATGCTTTGCGTTTGCTTTGTGGTAAGTGGAATGCAAGGGTAGAACAAAAGGCCTATATATGGCTGTAGTTTTTCCTATGCAAGTATAACAAGTATCTAATTAATAGTTCCATCAAGTTTTAACCCATCTCATTCACACATCTCTGATCCCATCACACACATCTCATCACACTCTCACACTCTCTAGGCGGCAAGGATGACTCCCTCTCGTGCCTTGCCTCAATGGTCAAAGACGAAAACCAACACCAAACCCAGGGGAAGGCAGAAAGGGCTCCTCTCACTAGTCAAGTGAAGTCGAAACTCAGGAGAGGTCCATAGCCGATGAGTCGGCATATGTATCGATCGATCAACCAGTAACTCTGCAGAGGTTGACACTACCCACAAGATCACCATCATCGACGAGGCCTTTGTCTAGGCTGATTCCGGGCTGCCTTCCAATTAGACACGATGCCACCCTTCCATTCAGAACTAGGATCACACCGGAGTACCACCGGCGTGCTGAGATTGTGAGACATAGTACCGGGCCCCCAAAGGTCACTATGCTATCTTAGGAGGGTGTAGGTCCTCATGCCTGTACCTCCCTACACTATCTACCAATAACCTAGTAGTAGTGGCACCAATCTAGCAGGTCGTACATCCGTCTTTTTCCCACAAAAGCGAGTGGGGTGTAGGTTCCTAAGACCGGGTTCTCAAGGCATCCCAGTCCTTATGATGACTGAATAGGACATCTTCATGAGCGGTTAACCGATGCCCCGCTCGACAGGGCATCCAGTGCCCCGTGCTAAAACAGCACCTCCCATCCCGGGGCTTCGTCCCATGAAGACACTCCACCCCGGGACCTCTCCCTATCACATGTACCCACCACAGGTACCTCTTGAGGGAAACACCCAGGTAGCATTCCTCGGTAAGACTCGTCGTAGAATCCTACTCAGTCGACTCGACCCTTACTACACACCCAAGACACATGCCAAGATCTCTCCAAGTTCATTGGTAGGTTATTACCAAGTTAACGGCACCTCGTGCCTTATCCACTTACGTCACTCCTTCACCAAGCATCACATCACAAATATAATGCATAGTAAAAGAAAAGTAGTAAGTAGAATGCGAGCATCTAGCCTATCAGCGGGCGTGCAGGAGTATAGGTTGCGACAAGGTAAAGGCTCACAAGCAATACTACCATGCAACCTATCACAATTTCATTTGCATAAAAGTAAAGGACTAGCAATCTAAGTGATAGCATGTCTAATAGGATTCTACGAGGTTGGGTGGGACGTGGCACCTGTTGATTGATCAACTTCGAGATCCTCAGTGTACTTGTAGTCATTCCCTTCCAAGTCCTGTTGTCATCCACATGTCCTTCCTTCAACGGGTCCTGGTACAATCAACGTAATTTCCCGATGCAACTACCTCGTTAGTACAACACAAGGCAAGAGGACAATCAATCTCTATCTCTACCACATATAATGCATCAATAAAACTTTCCTAAAGGCACACCAAAAAATGTCCACCACAGTCATGAACTCTCCTAAGTGCACCCAACAAAATGCACCCAACAGAAGCTCAACTTTTGAAATGAAAGAACAAGATTCAATCTGCCCACCTTATTCTCTCACTCACTCAAATCCAACGGCCCAAGTTGTTTGGATCAAACCTCATCACTCATCTCATCTCACTGCTTCAAAAAAATTACCCACCTGCCACTGCCACTGGTTACGAAGAAAAATCCCCTTCTATGTCGTCTGGGCTCCATCTTCCCATCACGAGTGGTGAGCAAACGCAAGAGGCACGTGGCTAGGGTTTCTCCGCCGCCACAGATTCCCGACGCCTTCCCCTTCCTCTCCCCCATGCGCTTCTCCTAGGTCGGCCATCGCAGGCCCCAGGCCGCCTGCCCACCAGTCGCGCCGTTGTGAGGACATAGCTCAGCCGCGCAGTTGCGGTGGAGCTCGGGCAAGGCGAGGCCACGATAGATGCGTCGCAGGGTAGGGGCGCGGCAAGGCCGGTGAGACGTGCTGCTACTAGGCGAGGCTGCGTGGGCCGTCGCCTACTTGCCCTCCTCCTCCGCGCGCCGATGGTCGTTGTGGATGGGGAGAGGAAGAAGGCTGCCACCGTGGCGCACCCACAGCAGGGACCAGCGCCACCCCACCATGGTCGCTGCCTCCTGCCGCGGCCCCATCGTGCCCCACGCCATTGCCACGTCAGCCGACCCCGCGTCCCCCGACGTAAGCACCTCTTGTCTGCGGGAATTTCAGCAATGTTGAAAGTAGACGTTTCTTGTGTAAATAGTAGAGTTTTAGAGATTAAGGTCTCATGCCAAAATAAGGTAGAATTACCAACCTGATAGACATACACAATGTCATGCTGCCCTGCGCAGCAGAGTATACAGATATATATTCAGTAAATATCTCAAAGAATATGCCTGAGGCATCAACGACAGTATGTAGAGGAAGAGACTATTGGCATCTCAAAGCATCATCATGTGGCATTCTTTTTTTCAGAAACAATATTACCATTTATTAAATTAAATGAGAACTTGGGCTAACCAAGAAAACAAAAGGCAAGAACTGATAGAGTTTTGCTCTCCTTCTGATGTTGTACTTTTGGGTCTAAAGAAGTTTGTGATTGTCTTATATTCTCTACTTTTGTTGCTGTTGTAGCTTAAGTATCATGATTCTGGATCTCAGAAAAAAGGGGTTTCCAATGAATGGGTACTGGAATATGAAAGACAAGGTATGTCATAAACTGCTAAACCAATCTTAATGTTACAGCTTCAATGAAGATCCATTTTGAGAACCTTTCCAGTAGTGCCATTCTATCTTTTACTTGCTATCACGTTCTTCAGTGAAGTAATGAATCAAGAAAAGAATTTCTTTAATTTTCTAGTTGTACATATATTTGTTCTTAATCTATAACCATTGCTTGAATATTTTGTTTGCAGAAAGTAATAAATGGTGCCAAGATCAGCAACTGGGCATGTCTTAACTTTTGTGAATATTTATCCAAGAAAGATATTAAGGAGTTTTGCTTTAAGCTGGCTGAAATGTCTCATATTACTGGAGTGGTAATATGATTTTTCATCATCCTTTTTTTTTTACTGTCTCTAGGTCCAACCTGTCTTGCCTACCCTTTTCTCACTTTGATTCCAGGAATTTGCCAATTTGAAGCTCCCAATATTCACTGCACGTCCAGATCAAGTTGAAGATGGTATTCGTAAATGCTATCAGGAAGCGAAGAACAAGCTGAAGGATCAGAAAATTGATTTACTGCTTGCTATACTACCAGATAAAAATGGAAGTTTATATGGTAGTGTCTATGATGGGAGACATAATTTCTTCACTTCTATTGGTCTCGTGTCACAGGAAATATTAAAAGGATCTGTGAGACAAATATTGGTCTCGTGTCACAGTGTTGTCGAAGGTCAAATGTCTTCACTGAAAATAGTCAGATATTGGCAAATATTGCTGTTAAGATCAATGCCAAGGTAAACCTCAGATTCGCTTCTTCATGTATATTGTTTTAAAAAAACTGGCAGTTCAACATGATATGATATATTCACCATCTTGATAGGCTGGAGGAAGGAATTCAGTATTCGATGACGTGCAGAAGAGTTTACCGGTTGTTTCAAACAAGCCGACGATTATATTTGGTGCTCATGTTTCTCACCCTTCTAAAAAAAAGATGGTTCTGCTGCCCCTTCGATTGCTTCTGTAAGGTTTCCTTTTGTTTGGTAAATGGACACAGTGCCTTTTCATCTCATTAAACTAACAGGTGTTGTCTGAGGTTCTGTTTAGGTCGTAGCATCCCAAGACTGGCATGAGGTGTCTAAGTATAATAGTGTTGTTCGTGCACAAGGTCACACTGAGGAGATCAGTGTCCTTGAAGACATTGTCAAGTAAGACCTTCAATCTATGTAACTATTTGAACATGCATGCCACCATATTGGGTTGCATTTTAATTTATGAAACTTTTGAAGGGAGCTCCTTCATGCATTTGCAAACGAGTCTAAGAAGAAGCTCCAGCAGCTGATATTCTACAGGTTCAAACATCTCATTTCTTCTGTGATGCACTATTTTGATCATCATCCCATGAAAATTAACAGAGACTGCTTTTCTCTCTATGTCCTGCTATGTATTTGGTTACTAGGGATGGCATAAGTGAGGGTCGGTTCAAACAAGTTTTGGAGAAAGAAATCCTAGCGATAGAAAAGGTAAAGTGATTTGAGAGCAAATAGTGCTTGCCAATATCATATTTGATAAGAACATTTGGTAACAACTATTTTTTTTCTTCTCCAGGCTTGGAACGCACTGTATGATAATAAGAAGCCAGAAATCACCTTCATTGTTGTGCAGAAGAGGCATAGACTAAGGCTGTCCCCCATGGACAACAAATATAAGCTCTGTTCTGCTATGATAACAACTTCACGGCAGATGAACTGCAGGCTCTCACAAAATAACCTGTGCTACACGTAAGCATGCTGTTACTTGATCTCTTCACCAAGACTTTACATGAGAAGGATGGCTATGAAGTTCTAAGCAGAAAGGTCTTCAAGTTCGGTGATAAAGAGATACTGGTTAGGATCCTTACAGATTCTTTGCATTTCCTGCCCTTGCTTCGACCAGGATAATTAAGCTCCTCTCTTCTTAAGGCAATTTCCACCAAGGTTCAAAATAAAACAGAAGTTCACTTAGCAACAAACCATACAGAGCCACTTATTCTTCACTGGCCTTTGCCAAAAAAGGCTGGAGAATGGAAGGTAAAACTCCAAAATCTTCCAATTTTTTAAAGCTGCAAGCAGCTGTATTAAACACGGTTATCAGTGCCAATGCGGTGTTATTTAAATGTGCAGGCACCTCCAAATATATTGTCATCTGGTTCCAAATTGCTAAACAAGGTGTGAAACTGAATATCTTAAAGTTATCTAACTGTTGCTACAAAAAATAGTTAAAAGACAAACATGCTGCATATCTTAATTTGTGTATCCTCAGGTGCGCAGAAAACCCAGTGAAGTATTTGCTAAGGTATTGCACCCATGCTGTTTTCAGTAAAGAAATATTGTGGCTTTTGAAATTCTGTGCAGGCACTATGGGTATATAAAATTATTGATTGATTTAGAGTCAAGTTATGTTTTCCTGATAGATTTAGCCATAGCCAACTGCTGTTAGGCTGCATCCAAACGAGTCCATTGTTTTGTACTTTTACTGAAAGTGGAGGCTGTTCTGTTGCTAATCAATTTGAGGTAGTCTTCACTGCAAGGTTGTCATCATCAAGTTTCATCAACAGTGGTAAGGCGCTTAGTGACATCTTCACTATCAGATTCGGAATCGGAGGAAGTGTAGAGCTGTTCATATGATTATAATGTGTATATATAAATTTTGGATTAATGTGTATATATAAATTTCAAGTTTCATCAATAGTGCCAAGCTTGACTTTTTGATTAATGTGTATATATACAATTCAAGTTTTTGTGCGCATCCCTGAATTGAGATGTTTCCTCTGTCGTGTATGATATTTTAATATCTTGTTGATTGCCAAACAAATATTTTCTTAAAAATATTTTAGATATTTGTGAAGTCTGTAGCGTTAGCACGGGCATTATACTAGTACTCTAAAAAGGCCAAGACATAGACGGGCAACAACACCGAAGAACACCAAAGGGGAAACGACTTAGCCCTCTCGGTGGATATCCAATCCCTGGGCCAAAGAAACAGGAGTGGTGGTTCGCTAAGCATAAGCTTAAGTCATAGCCTAGCTAGTACTTCCTGGGCCGAGCGTGTCGACCTGTACGGCTCTAAGAGTAATGGCCTAGACCCTAGATCATCCCAAGCAAATACCACGGCTTGCGGTCTTTCGATCCGGGCATCATTTAGATTGACGGGAATCGGAAAGAGTGGGCTAAAGCAGTTCCGGTCTCTCTTAATCCATACGCCATCGCAATTGACGAGAACCAAGAGAGGGTGGAACGGGGGAGAGAAGAGAGGGGCAACGGTCATCTTCTTCCAATACCCACGCCATGGCAAGGGTGAGGCATCAAAAGGAAGCGACACACAAGAGAACATGAGTGCCCAACCCACTTGTAGGGTACCAAGACCTAGGTGCACTAAATGCACTAAGACATCCCTAGGGTCCTAAGCGGTGCGGTTGTCACCACGAGAACCAAAGAAATGCTGCGGTCTACATAGGTACAATCATACAAGGGCTTAAGCACGAAAGAACCACAAGAGGAGGGACACGGGATTCACCTTCCTGTGATCCACCCGCCAAAGCAACGACAGGAATCAAAGAAATGGAATCAAGAGAGCAATAAACACCAAACAAGTGAAGGGCTCAATCCACATCTTGCTAGACCGACGAGGATTGGGAACAAGAGAGAAGGAGAATGGAATCCGCGCTCTTTTGACCAACTCGTCATGGAACGAACGAAAGTTGGAAGAAAGGAGTCACGATCCCACGATCCAAACCCTCTCCTAGGGCACCACGACTGTGCAACTAAATCGGCACCAGGCTATCCCTAAGGTCTGTAGCGATGCGGTTGTCACCGCTAGAACCAAAGGGACGCTTTGGTCAAAGTGGTACAAGCATACGAGGTGGTTAGGATAAACAAGCGAGCAAAAGAGGTAAAGCCCGATGGTCATGGCGAGGCAACACGCAGCCATGAGCTTTACCCAAAAGAGTTGGCTTCTGATGATTCTACGAAGGTTGTCCCTTAATTCCTATCCCACTAGAGTAGGTCACGGAGGGCTCAAATGTGCGGATAAGAACCACGTCGAGAACAACATCGGGTCCACAGTGATCGTGTCCTAGGGACAAAGATAGGAGCTAACTAATCACGAGGGAGACAACTAATCACGAGGGAAGGGACCATGCTTGGCGTTACGGCCATGGCGAGGCAAACTCGCGATCGCAATGAACAAGCACATTGCTTCCCAACCGGCTCAAAGGCACGGTCCACAGACGATGACAAACACACACAATGTGGCAGAACCGCCTAATCTAATGTCCTCCCAAGAGTACTTGTCTTCCATTAGACACTAAGTACCCAAGAGAGTGCACTAAATTCTGCGATTCCGTCGAGCACACCCGAGGGAGAACTCGAAAATCCACATTTTTACCTCAGGATCATAAATGAGAGATAAAGCTTACAACATCTTTACCATTTCTTACATCACTTTTAGTACAACATCAGGGTAATCCATTGTTTAATTATAACAGCGGAAAATAAAATATTATCAGAGTTCAGCGGAAATGAAACCATTTAATGATGAGTTAAATATTATCATGATGAACATTTATATACAGGAAATAATAACAGGTTATAAGTTTTTGCTTTGAAAACATTTTAGGTGGGAATTTAAATAAACTCTACGTCTGCACATAAAGGAAATCCTCGCTGAGCCCAGCAGGAGGTTTCCACACACAAGTGTTAGCTTCAAAAACCTGTCACTTGCAACAGGGTAGAACAAACCCTGAGTACTCAATTGTACTCCGCAAGACTTACCCGTCAGAAGGAAAGAAAAGACTCCAAGGATATGCAAGGCTATCTGGCTTGTGGATTATTACAACTACAGGAAGCATTACTAAAGGTGCATCCTTATATTTAATTTTTATTAGCAGCCATCATTAGTTTATTGACCAACCATTCTATGTAAGCACCAAAGCTACTTTCAAGCATGTGGTATGCAATCAGAACCATTTCACCATCTTCCACAGTTCTTACTACGATGCCAGATTATAGTCATGTCGGACCGTCAAATTGACGGCGATTCGCGAATCAATGTAGCCCAGCTGGGTACCCCGAAAAACACACGCCCCGCCCGTACCGAGGTACAAACAGGACCAACCCATTATCCTCCTGTCAAGATAACCGAGTCCCCGTCCATACTGGGACTCCAAGCCCCCACCCTCTCGCGGTGCTTAGACCTCCTAATACCCATATATAATCCACCTTCAGTTGGTCCGGATGGAGCCGAAACCCATGACAAGAGAATAACAAGTCTTTCTAGCCCCCATCCGCTAGTATATGCTCGGGATAAGTAGGTCTGTGACCTGACTATGGAATCCAATGCAACGAACGGTCCTTAATCGACACAGGCGGAACAAATGCAACCAGAGCCCCGCTCTGTTGCCCAACCAGGTCCAAGTCCATCCAAGCCCGTTCCGCCCGGTCTCCAATTATTATACATATTTATTCCATGGGATAGTAACATGATAATAGTAACAATAATAAATTTCCTATCTCTCGCGAGTGACAGGTAATCACTCGACTTCTACCGGAATCCTATAGCATAGCACGCTACACGATTCTATCATACTAGTAAGACTCATAGGATAAGGATATATATATATGCAAGTGGGTTTCATTCAACTCCTTTAAACTTAATGCACAAGCATAAATTAAAGTGCAGAATATTAGGGGTTATGCACCGGGGCTTGCCTGGGTAAAATATAATTATAACTAAGTTCCATTCGCGGGGTGTGGTCACCATCATGCCTTCTTTTGGTTACTCCAGTTAATCCACCATCGCACCTAAATGGTATACATCGTTGCAATATGCTTGTCTAAGCGAAAAATGCATAAAAAAAATATTTAAAAGACGAAAGAGATAAGTTGGAGCTTAGCCGGGACAACAGGTCGGCAGAGACGGAGTCACATGTAGTCGTCGCTGGCTGCAGGCTTGCGGAGGTAATGGCAGCCTGGCTACGCCGGTGCATGGAGGCGGTGGCGCGGGCGTGCCAGGATGCTCTCGTCGGGGCACTGAGTAGTGGGAGATGAGGAAGAAAGGGTCTACTACTTTAACTTGGATTGCTCGGCTGCTAGTGCTGGGCTACTGGTGCTATAAAGAGCTCAGACTACTCGGCTGCTCTTCGTCGAAAATTTCGGATGCAGAGAAAAAAATGGAAGTCAGTCATTGGCATTAATTCTTCACTGTTTGCACCCCAAACCCAAAGTCACGCACCACTGATGAATCCAGTATCACTGCAAGTCTACAAAAGTAGCAATGTAGCATTAACTCACTGCACCAGGGAAAGGAAATCATCCGGACTTCTATAAGACTTTTTGGCTTCGCCACTGTGTCCAAGGATCCAATAGTATGATCATGTTTTATTTGGTAAATAATCTCTCAATGATCGGTACAGTTAAAAAAATCTAACGGCTATTACTATGGCATGCCACATATTTTTGTACGTAATATTTATAATTTTGAAAGGGACTACGTCAGTATGTCTCATAATTCCTATATTTATACAGTATATTAAAGGAGAGTTGCGCTAAAGTGGTGCACCCCCTCGTTTTCATCTCAAGTCTAACTACCTGCAGGTTTACAAGAAAACAATGGGGCAAACACGCGCAGTATATCCCCAGCTCTCTGCTCTGCGCTATTTCTTGACCCCGACACAAGGAAGACCCAAACCAAGGGACGTGCAGTGAGGGCTACGAGCCTCTGACTCAAAGCCTCGGCCAGCGATGCCTGCTGGTTTGAGCAAGCTACTGGTATTCACATTTATCGTGTTCATCGGGGACAGAGTTAGATACAGCTAGTAGCTTTTAAAGCTGCCCAAGGGGTTAGGGCAGTACACTACACTTGGTCAATCTGTTCAGTACATTTCGTGTTATTCCATTCATAAACCTCAGCTCGCTCATCGGCGTGTATATTAACTGAAGTATCATTGCTGCGGTGAATGATGATTGACTGCTCACGTACAGAAAGAAAACAAGAAGATGGATTAAATCCCTGCCAGTCTGGATGCGCCCTGGCCGGTCAACAAAAATGGCGCGCAGGAGAAGGATGACTGACGCGCACGACACACTTTAGCGGAGGCAGTGCTCTAAATAACATCGCAGCGTACCGGAAACAAAAAATTTTCATGGGATGAACAGTATTCCTGCACGCTACAGTTATTTCTGCAGAATCAGTGACTTCTACGAGTGAACAGTATTCTACGTGCTACAGTGTTCTACGCGTGCTACAGTACATTCCACGCGTCTACAGTGATTCTTCGTGCTACAGTGTTCCTGCACGTTAAATGCTGCCCTGCATGCGCTCGGTGATTCCTGGTCGCTGCAGTGATTAAAACGACTTATTCTATTTTTTCTTATTAAGATCACAACAACATAATTTCACCTAAAATAAACTAAGTTATAACACTCATGTAGTTTTTTTTCCTAACTACAGAATGAGTCATATAAGATTCGGTATCATTACATGTGCGATTAAAATTTTAAAAACCCGAGAACTCGTTTTGCTAATTTCTATTAGGCCTTAATCGCGTGCTAACTAAGCTAGTAACACCAGGGGTGTTACATCCTTCCCCCATAAAAAGGATCTCGTCCCAAGATCTGGAACAAGAAACAAAAGAGGGAAACGCGATTACGTTTCACAGATCTGAGCTTACATGAGAGGTTACACAACTTCAAACGCTAAACCACTCTGGAATCTAGAGATAACTCGGCTAAGAACAAATATGATACAATTCACAACGTCTCCAGAAACCGACGAAGACGGGGACAGTGGAAGAGCAATAGGAAAATGATTATCCAGAACATGGCGTATGCCCAACAAAGCCAGAAATTAGAGACTAGTACAAAGATCATCGTTAACTCTAAAACCTAAACTAACCAGTGATGAACTTGAACTTCTCCAACAGAAACTAGATCTCTTCTTCTCAAGTTACACCATCGCCTCTGACTAGTAACCCTAGATCTATGAGCAACGGCTGGATCTCGTAGCTCAGCCTCCAACCACTTCTTCCCGACTGCTTCCCGAGCTTCTCCTACCTGAGCGCTGACGGAGGAAGTCGATACTATGAGCTCTACTCCCGATCTAGGGGTTGAATGGAGGAGGAGCAAGCAAGGTGGCATTATAAAAGCTTGGTGGACGGAGGTGGTCGTGCAGTGCACCGGAAGCGGAGGAGATGGGAATCACTGGGGGGTCACAGGGTGGGGAGAGCGTCGGGCATGGTGCGCTTCCTGTGCGAGCTTGAGTGGGCAAAAGGAGAAAAGAGGGGATGGGGTTCGCTCGACCAGGCGGCGTGCGAGCAACGGGGCCCTAAAGAAAAAGAAAGAGGGGGGGTCCGGTACGGGAATGAGAGCGAAAAAAATCGAGAGCCGACACGGGTGCCGGGATCAGAGGGGCGTACTGTGCGACAAGACGAGGCGAGTGCGGCACAACGCCGCGGTCACACGGGAGCGGCACACGCGGTCCCACCACCGACGGCGCCCGCAGGGCACACAGTGACAGCGACCCGGCATGCGTAGCATTGTCAAACCGGTCACAGGAACGACGTCGAGTCGGGCAATTCAACTTCTCTAACCTACGTGCGGGCTAACTTTCCTATTGTTTTTCTCTTTCTTCTTTTCCTTTCTTCAAAAACCTTGTTACCCCTGTTACTTTGACAGAGCACAATTCCATCAACCCATTGTGGATTTCCCGTTTGAACACAAGGATATTTTTACCAAAGAGAATTTTTATAGCAAGAGCGGTACCGCGGTGTAACTCGGTAACAACACTTGGTCAACAACCTCGATACCAGCGCGCGCCGAGCAGCGTCACCATGTGGTAGCTGTTCCACAGGTGGCCCTCGGTTCCGTCGCGGCACCATAAGCTATTAACTAAGTAGCTATTACCAACTTACTCGCAGTAAAACAACAGGGTCATAGACCACAGAATCAAAGGAGTAAGGGAAAAATTCAGGCAACACGGGTTCCTTTCAAAATAAGGAACAAGTAAAGTAAATCCCAAGGCGATTTAAATCAAGGGAATTCAAGTGTTCTGCTGGGACATCCACAATTAGTGATACAGTGTCCTCTGTTTTCTAATCACGGCCGATCTGCTGCATCAGAATAGTTGTTCCCTTTGTAACCTGCTTGTCGTCGTCTCAAGAACCCTAAGCAAATCAAACGAGGTCTAAGGAAAAACGACGTAACAAACACAACGGATAAAGCAAATACTCATTACCAACGGCCTTACACGGGTGCAACATACAGGCATTCGCTCTCCCACACTTGACACAACCCTTGCATCCTACAACCAGACGGTCTTAACAACTACGAACGAAAAACAACGGAAAGGTTACAACACTGGAGGACAGCGATGAAAAGCACTACTAGCGACGGTTATATCTCTCCTAGGACAACTAATCTACTTCGTTGGCCCAAACGGCTTCATTCCTGGGCTTCTGGGGTTCTTCTGCTGCACTAGGTTGTGGATCTGCTCCTTCTCGTGGTGGTGGCTGGGTGAGGGGAAGCAATGACTCTACTTCTGAGGCTTCCGTGGGTGGAGGTGCTGCAATACCAGTTCTCCTTCTCTCCAGCGGATGGACAGGGATTCCCTCCAAGATCAAGGGTTCCTGCCTTTCCATGGCCAGCATCCTACGCTTGGCCCTGGTGATGAGATAGGCGTCCTCCAGCTCTTGGGCATGTCGCTCTTGATCCACCTTGAGTGCTTCCGCCATGGCAGTCTCTCGACTCTCCGCAGCTGCTACATTGGCGAGCGCTTCAGCAAGCTGCACTTCGAGCATCCTGGAGAAGATCTCGGCTTCCTCAGCTCGACGGAGACACTCCCTCAGCTCTGAGGCCTACCGGTCGTACTGCCCATCCAGAGCGAGTAAGTACGTGGTCAGGTGCACCACGGTCGGGTTGTCCTCTTGCACATCCTGACCCCGCAAGGCCTCCATACGAGCCCTCCATACCCGCTGATTCTTGTCCAAAGGTGGAAAGAACCGCATGGGGGTACGAGCAATGGGTTGCTCATAGATCAGGCACAGATGCCGCAAGGCTTTGCGGGCCACAACCTGGTAGGTGTCGCCGAAGCGAAACCCGGTTGCAGTCACATTCCAGGCTTCCGTGATGTCGGGGAACTCCTCACTCTTGCCAATGTAGACGGTGACTTGGCACCGCTCAGTGCCATGCTTCATGTACTCATGGCCCTCATACTCGGGACGATCCTTGACTCTGAGCTTTTGCAGGGTGGCATACAGGATTTTGGGGAAACCCTCGGTGTTCAGGCAGTAGCTGCTAACCCAGACTCCTGCCATCTTAGGTGGGTGGTGGTTGCAAGGAAGGCTTGAGGAGAAGCTTGCTCAAGAGAAAAGGGCTAAGCGAGCTGGAATGCACTGAGTGGTGACACCAAGTGGTTGGGCTTGCCCCCTTAAAAAGGCAGAGCGGCCAGTGGTCCTGGCGCAAATCACCCTCGAGCCATGCACGAGGATCAGTAAAGTAAAATAGCAGGATTTTTACGCACACGAGGTGAGCGGTGTCCGAGGCCATAAATACTAGCACGGTTGCAGGGCAGAGGTCCGACAAGGGCGCAAAAAGAGTGCCGAAAACGTAAGCCCCGACAGTCGCGAAGCACGAGCGAACACGATACACGAAGCCCCAGTACAGCAATAATCCCTGGAAAAGGACGCGTGGTACCTACAAACATGGCACCTGCAAGATAGTACTGGCACAAAGACTATAGCAATACAGCGTGTTTGACTTTAGGACCGCACGCTACGCACCAGTTAGTTTACCGGACGAAAGCCTACTTAAACTTATTCCGAAGACTTAACTATAGTAATAGGGCTACTTATAAAACTTCGTATGCAAACGCCCTAACTTTTTGCAAAAATGTGTTCTCAAATTTTAATTTAGAAAAGGGTTCTGAAGCTTTATTTCCTCATTTATGCTCTGATACCACATGTGGCAGAACCGCCTAATCTAATGTCCTACCAAGAGTACTTGTCTTCCATTAGACACTAAGTACCCAAGAGAGTGCACTAAATTCTACGATTCCGTCGAGCACACCCGAGGGAGAACTCGAAAATCCACATTTTTACCTCAGGATCATAAATGAGAGATAAAGCTTACAACATATTTACCATTTCTTACATCACTTTTAGTACAACATCAGGGTAATCCATTGTTTGATTATAACAGCGGAAAATAAAATATTATTAGAGTTCAGCGGAAATGAAACCATTTAATGATGAGTTAAATATTATCATGATGAACATTTATATACAGGAAATAATAATAGGTTATAAGTTTTTGCTTTGAAAACATTTTAGGTGGGAATTTAAATAAACTCTACGTCCGCACGTAAAGGAAATCCTCGCTGAGCCCACTAGGAGGTTTCCACACACAAGTGTCAGCTTCAAAAACCTGTCACCTGCAATAGGGTAGAACAAACCCTGAGTACTCAATTGTACTCCGCAAGACCTACCCATCAGAAGGAAAGAAAAGACTCCAAGGATATGCAAGGCTATCTGGCTTGTGGATTATTACAACTACAGGAAGCATTACTAAAGGTGCATCCTTATATTTAATTTTTATTAGCAGCCATCATTAGTTTATTGACCAACCATTCTATGTAAGCACCAAAGCTACTTTCAAGCATGTGGTAAGCAATCAGAACCATTTCACCATCTTCCACAGTTCTTACTACGATGCCAGATTATAGTCATGTCGGACCGTCAAATTGACGGCGATTCGCGAATCAATGTAGCCCAGCTGGGTACCCCAAAAAACACACGCCCCGCCCGTACCGAGGTACAAACGGGACCAACCCATTATCCTCCTGTCAAGATAACCGAGTCCCCGTCCATACTGGGACTCCAAGCCCCCACCCTCTCACGGTGCTTAGACCTCCTAATACCCATATATAATCCACCTTCAGTTGGTCCGGATGGAGCCGGAACCCATGATAAGAGAATAACAAGTTTTTCTAGCCCCCATCCGCTAGTATATGCTCGGGATAAGTAGGTCTGTGACCTGACTATGGAATCCAATGCAACGAACGGTCCTTAATCGACACAGGCGGAACAAATGCAACCAGAGCCCCGCTCTGTTGCCCAACCAGGTCCAAGTCCATCCAAGCCCGTTCTGCCCGGTCTCCAATTATTATACATATTTATTCCATGGGATAGTAACATGATAATAGTAACAATAATAAATTTCCTATCTCTCGCGAGTGACAGGTAATCACTCGACTTCTACCGGAATCCTATAGCATAGCACGCTACACGATTCTATCATACTAGTAAGACTCATAGGATAAGGATATATATATATGCAAGTGGGTTTCATTCAACTCCTTTAAACTTAATGCACAAGCATAAATTAAAGTGCAGAATATTAGGGGTTATGCACCGGGGCTTGCCTGGGTAAAATATAATTATAACTAAGTTCCATTCGCGGGTTGTGGTCACCATCATGCCTTCTTTTGGTTACTCCAGTTAATCCACCATCGCACCTAAATGGTATACATCGTTGCAATATGCTTGTCTAAGCGAAAAATGCATAAACAAGATATTTAAAAGACGAAAGAGATAAGTTGGAGCTTAGCCAGGACAACAGGTCGGCAGAGACGGAGTCACATGTAGTCGTCGCTGGCTGCAGGCTTGCGGAGGTAATGGCAGCCTGGCTACGCCGGTGCATGGAGGCGGTGGCGCGGGCGTGCCAGGATGCTCTCGTCGGGGCACCGAGTAGTGGGAGATGAGGAAGAAAGGGTCTACTACTTTAACTTGGATTGCTCGGCTGCTAGTGCTGGGCTACTGGTGCTATAAAGAGCTCAGACTACTCGGCTGCTCTTCGTCGAAAATTTCGAACGAGACGACCCGAGGCTGTCGCTGCAAGGCTGAAAGATGAGCTGGTGCTGGCTATGGGCGGAGCTAAGTAGGCACTTGTGGGTGCAGCCGCATGCAGAGAAAAAAATGGAAGTCAGTCATTGGCATTAATTCTTCACTATTTGCACCCCAAACCCAAAGTCACGCACCACTGATGAATCCAGTATCACTGCAAGTCTACAAAAGTAGCAATGTAGCATTAACTCACTGCACCAGGGAAAGGAAATCATCCGGACTTCTATAAGACTTTTTGGCTTCGCCACTGTGTCCAAGGATCCAATAGTATGATCATGTTTTATTTGGTAAATAATCTCTCAATGATCGGTACAGTTAAAAAAATCTAACGGCTATTACTATGGCATGCCACATATTTTTGTACGTAATATTTATAATTTTGAAAGGGACTACGTCAGTATGTCTCATAATTCCTATATTTATACAGTATATCAAAGGAGTGTTGCGCTAAAGTGGTGCACCCCCTCGTTTTCATCTCAAGTCTAACTACCTGCAGGTTTACAAGAAAACAATGGGGCAAACACGCGCAGTATATCCCCAGCTCTCTGCTCTGCGCTATTTCTTGACCCCGACACAAGGAAGACCCAAACCAAGGGACGTGCAGTGAGGGCTACGAGCCTCTGACTCAAAGCCTCGGCCAGCGATGCCTGCTGGTTTGAGCAAGCTACTGGTATTCACATTTATCGTGTTCATCGGGGACAGAGTTAGATACAACTAGTAGCTTTTAAAGCTGCCCAAGGGGTTAGGGCAGTACACTACACTTGGTCAATCTGTTCAGTACATTTCGTGTTATTCCATTCATAAACCTCAGCTCGCTCATCGGCGTGTATATTAACTGAAGTATCATTGCTGCGGTGAATGATGATTGACTGCTCACGTACAGAAAGAAAACAAGAAGATGGATTAAATCCCTGCCAGTCTGGATGCGCCCTGGCCGGTCAACAAAAATGGCGCGCAGGAGAAGGATGACTGACGCGCACGACACACTTTAGCGGAGGCAGTGCTCTAAATAACATCGCAGCGTACCGGAAACAAAAAATTTTCATGGGATGAACAGTATTCCTGCGCGCTACAGTTATTTCTGCAGAATCAGTGACTTCTACGAGTGAACAGTATTCTACGTGCTACAGTGTTCTACGCGTGCTACAGTACATTCCACGCGTCTACAGTGATTCTTCGTGCTACAGTGTTCCTGCACGTTAAATGCTGCCCTGCGTGCGCTCTGGTGATTCCTGGTCGCTGCAGTGATTAAAACGACTTATTCTATTTTTTCTTATTAAGATCACAACAACATATTTTCACCTAAAATAAACTAAGTTATAACACTCATGTAGTTTTTTCCTAACTACAGAATGAGTCATATAAGATTCGGTATCATTACATGTGCGATTAAAATTTTAAAAACCCGAGAACTCGTTCTGCTAATTTCTTTTAGGCCTTAATCGCGTTCTAACTAAGCTAGTAACACCAGGGGTGTTACACACAAGAACCATAGCACGACAACCGATGGAGTAGCACACACATCCATAGCAACATAAGAGAGATAAATAGGTAGACTGGCGCAAAGGCACGGCACATGCATAGATATAGATATCATGTGTCAAGGTAGATCATGTATGTGACAAGGGTAAGCAATAATTAAAAAGGAGGGTGTCGTCGACATCGCGAACAGCGCTGACGGGGTTGAAAGTCTTGACCTTGACGATGGCGGGGAAGGCGAGGCTTGCCGTGGAGTCCCCGAGCGAGCTATGGCCCGCTGTGGCTTGCTGCAACCAGTTGTGGCTGGCTGTGGCTGGCCGTGGCCTGCTACTAGTTGGCTGCGGCTGGCTGCAGCCTGCTGTAGGCTAGCTGCGGCTGGCCAAACATGGCTGCAGGTGGCTGGGGATGCGGCTGCTGCTAGCTGGACGCGGCAGCAGGCGATCGTGAAGTGGCGAAGCTCCGATGGCGCGGTGCGGGGCAGCCAAGCTGAAGAAAAAGCTCAACACAGCCTTCTTGCAAGGTGAAGAACACGGCACGAAGGCCGGTCTCAGGCATAGAATGTTGGCACAAAGGAAAAGGGTGGGAGCTTGGGCATTGGTGGCTCACCGGTGGCTCTTGAGGACGAAGGTGAGGCGCGATCATGGGAGCGGGTGTTCGGCTGCTGCTCGAGGAGTCTGGCTCGGAGCAGCGTGGCACGACGAGGATGGCGGTGTTGTTGCCGTCTCAGGACACAAGTGGCATGACGTAGGCGTTCTAGGATGGCAGCTTTGGCTGCTGGTTGGCGGCACCATGGATGGAGCAGGGCCTGGTGACGACGTTGCAGTGGTGCTCGCAAGCTGGTTTCGCATGGCGCAAGGAGAAAGGCACAGCCTTGTCTTGCGTGCGAGCTCGGTGACGTCTCCGGTGCTCGGCTCGACGAAGGCCGATGTGTAACACCTCAAGTGTTTAGTCCATAATTGCATTGCATTTGCATAAGCATAAGCATGCATCACTCATGTTTGTTATTTTATGTGAGGTAACACATGTGATTGTTTTAGGAGTTTTGTTTGGTTTATAACTTGGAATACTTGAGGGTTGGTGTAACAAAAAGGTAGAATAGCCAATTATGTTCCATAACACCTTAGTTTTACTTAGGGTAACTCTTGGAGCAAGGTACATGTTGATAAAAATTGCAAAAATGCCCTCCAAGAGATGGTTGACCACCATTTGACCCTTGAATGTTCTAATTTGACCAATTAAAAAGTCTAACTTAGAGACCTTGCATGGCAGAGCACCCTTAAGCAAAGTTGTAAAGAATTTTATGGGGAACAAAAGTCTCAATATGACCATCTCATGAAATTGACCATAACATGCTCAAAAGTGGCCCACAAGTCAGCTAGAGAAGTAGCTCCAAGACTTAGAATTTTTCTAAGTCTGGAATCTGACCCTACAGTTTTACTGATGCCTACTTTAGGAGCTTATAGTTTACAAACCAGGCCAAACCAGCTTTCACTCATATTGACAAACTTGTAGTCCTCATGTAGCCCTACAACTTTGACAACATCACCCAAGCCTGGTTCTCAATGGTTCAAGAGATATCGTGTCATGAAATTAGGCTTTCAGTCGGCATCGTTAACTGAAAACCGGTTTCAGTTTCACCGAGCACCACTTTGGGGCCATGTAGTTTCAAATATAGACCGAACCAGCTCGAGCTCTAGTTGACAATTTTGTAGACATCATGTCCCTCTAAAACTTTACTAACTACGGATCATACTAGATCGGCCTAGATTAGGAGTTATGGGTTGTCAAAGTCACGCTGTCAGGCTCGGCTTAACTGAAACTTCGTTTCAGAAGTTCAGAAACTGAACTCGGTGCGTGGCCGACCGGGGACGGGAAGCCTCCGCCGCGTGGCAACACGCGTCGACACGGTGCTCCCCTCGGTTGCCCAAATACGCCACGACACACGGAGGCCCTTCATCGCTGCTCATTTCTTCTGCCTCCTTGTTCCTTTCTCCGCCGAGAGCACGGCGACCGGAGGAGCAGCAGCGGTCGCCACTGAAAAATCCACCGCAGTCGAGCACCACCACCCAATCCCTCGTAGTCACAGTTCCACGGTGAGCTCCTCCACATCGTGGACCACACCACACAACTGCTTGACCTCAGGTAGAGCTCGCCGAGCTTGCGCCTCCACCGCGGTCGCCATTGTCGCTGCCAAGCTGAGCTCGCGCGTGGCCGTGCTCCTCGGTGCCCTTACCGCCTTCCCTCTCCGGTGTCCTAGGTTCGCCTCGAAGTGCTGATGCTCGCGGGGTAGACCGTTTGGGGTCGAGTCACTGCTAGCTCGCCGGAGCCGGCAAGCCCGCGGCCGTGGCCGCCATTGCCGCTGCCAACCCCCCTAGCCGTGGTCATAGTGTCAATTAGCCATAGCAGTCGTTGCGCGCAGTGGAGGTGAGCATGCCGGTGCTCTCGGGTTCGTCGGAGTCGTCACCGGCGGCGAGCAATCGCCGGCGAGTGTCCCCTCCCCTGTTCTCTGTCCCTGTCGGGCGGGGCCCGCACGTCAGTGCCGCGCGCGGGCGGGGTGCTGAGCGGGCCGCGCGCGCGCGTGATTGTGGGCCGCGTTTCCTGGGCCGGCCCAACTCCTGTGAAATATATATTTCATTTTATCATTTCGTCACAGATTTTTGTACAAGTTTGAAAAATGTAGATCTAGGGTTTTACTGATCCAAAAATCATGAGATAAATTTTGTTAGGATCTACATGATGTGTAGTATTTTAGAAAAATATGAATCTGGCATGAGATGTTTAAATTCTGTAAGAATTTAATAGATCCTTTAAATGTGTTTTGGAATGCATGCAAATTTGTTAAATTTATAACTTGATCTGTAGTGTTCCATAAATCATGAAATTTGGTGGGTAGGTTACTCTATGCTAGCCCTAGCTCTGGTAAAAATTTGGGCATCAGTGCTTAAGTAATTTTCAAGTTATAAGGCTATCATGTTATTCTAGGAAATAATTGAATGAATTTTTGTAATTTTTCTACATGTGCAATGTTCTTGTAACTTTTTGGAGAATGTCTTGGTACCCTAGAGTATCTAAGAAAAATATGAAATCTGTTGTTTGATACTTTTCAAGGTGATGTATTAATTATACAAAAAATCAGTCTTTTGGACTTGTGAATTTTGTTTAGGGAGTTTCTTTGAATAAAATTTGTTCAAAATTTTACAGTGGTCTCTTTTTGGGTCAGAGAGCCCCCTGTAATTTTTGTAGAATTTTAGGAGAAATTTACATATATGTTTAAAATTCCACCTAATTAATTAAGTAAAATAAGAAATGAGTATAAATAAATGTTCTAGGTAGTCACACCCTACTTTCTGGTGTTTTTGTACCTCATCTGAACTTTTTGTAACATTAGTTTGGTTTTAGGGGACTTTGGTCACATCAACAAATATTTAACCTTGGTAATTTTAGGTTTTCTAGACAGCTAGTAGTATTTCTAAGTTTGACCTTTGATAAAAAGGGTTGCTGGAAAACTTGTAAATACCAAAGTTGGAGTAAACTTGATAAACTAGCTTGTGTCAAAATTTGGGAGCATTTGGCTTAGTAGTTTGAGATTTACTGTTGTTTAAAGTGGCAGTTCAGAATCTGCTACTCTCTGTTTTGAGAGGACAGATTCTGGAACTTGTGAAATTTGACATGGAAAACTTAGGAGTTTGGAGTTGAGGTCTGAAAATGAATTATAGTGCATTTCTTAGGCTTTCCAGATTGTCTTAGATCATATCTTTTGGAATTGGAAATCTCCAGTTATGATAAAAATAAGTAGTTGCTGTCCAGAATGCTTTACTGTGGTATTTTGCTGATTTTTGTGATGTGGTATCTTAAGAAATGCTACTCTTGTAATTGTTAGGTGTTAGGGCCTTAACTGAGGAAGGGCAGCTTTATCTTAGGTTAAGTAGATTAGGTGAGTACTTCTCTACCGGAGAGGAAATTTACACCTACTCTTTTGAAGTGATTTGATTAGAGCTTTAAAATTGTGGTAATGCATTTCATTCCGAGCATACTGCATCTTTCATTATGCATCCATGGGATTTATTATGCACTCATGCAATAGGTGTACCGGAGGGAGTGACACTCCTCGAATTCGAACAAGCGATACCAGAGGAGGTGTAGAGCCAACCGAAGGAACCGACAGAACCAATCGGCGAAGGAGACGCCGCTGAAGATCTACCCGAGTGCCCGGACCACAGACCTTCCACCTTTCTCAAAGGCAAGCCCCGGTGCATGCTGAACCCATTGTTTTATAAATATCTCTTGAGTACTTTTAATTGTTTACTGCATTAAGTAGTAGGAGTTGTATGAAAACAATTGTTGCATTATACCTGTCCTTGTCCAGATATTGTACTTAAATCCTATATTAGGTTTAGGCACGTGTCAATGCTTAGCCCTGCTTAGTACGGTAGAAGTCGGGTGATTTCCGGTCATCCGCAAGAGATAGGATTGGGTCACGAGTGGCTTATGGCTATCATGATGGAACCATGCTTTAAAATGAAATTGAGACTGGGCGGGAGTTCGATGGTACAGCCGCAAGACACTTCACGTCTTGGGTGTGGAGCCATGCCCGTCTGAGTCGTTTAAGGACCGATTCGCTGTACGTCCTTGAGTCATGTTGAACGCAGTCTAACACTTAGTTGGCCGGATAAGTCGTTCCGACCGCGAAGTCGAGTAGTATGGTTCAGGCCGGGAATCGAATGGTAGGTTGCCTCTTGGAGGAGAGAAAGGATGTGCTTGGGGACATTGGCGTGAGACCAAGGGGGGGTTAGAGTCCCTATCACCTGGCAGAGTGTCGCCCTTGGGGTCGCGACATCATTCGGACCCGCGATTCCTGAACTGTACGAAAGATGACCTGAGCAGTCCTCGCCAGGCGCGTCTCGGTGAGTGTTAGAAATACCCCTCCAGCTGGATAGGAATTCGATTCGAATCGCCGTCGCTCCCGGTTAGTGAGCACTTGACTTGAGCAGCGGCAACGTAGATCTCATTAATTGAACAAATGGTTAAGTGAATGATACAATGTTGCCACAATTTATACCTGCTATGGAAATAATATGAATAATTGTTTGATGATAATCAAGTGCATGTTTAGTACAGGTGCTAAGATAGATGACAGGTAAATGCTAAAAATAACTGCTAGTACAGGTTATAAGAGTTTCAACTACTTATGCCTTTATGCAAAATGTGGTGTCAGCTAGCCTCTTGTGTAAGCCTTGCATAATCCTTGGTGTCATATTGTTTTCTGGTTTTTGACGGGTAAGTCTAGCTGAGTACATTCCAGTACTTAGGGTTTATTCCCTCCTGTTGTAGATGACATGCTTTATCAGGGATTCTGCAAGACGTGTCTCCACCCTGCGGGTGATGATGACTAGGTCACAAGGGCATGATCGTCTTTATGTACTTTCCTCATGCTTTTGCGGGATGTCGATCATCTAGACTGGCAGTAATTAAGTAACTAATGTGTGTGTTATGCTTCCGCTACTTTCAAAACTTGGTTTGTAATATTTGCTACTCCGTGGTGTAAACTTATTTCGGAACTACTTGTGAAATGTAACGTACGATGTGTATGTTGAATGATGCGATCCTGGTTGTAAGCAGTTTGGTTTGAAATCCTTCGTGATTTCGATTGACTACCGGGATTATATGGGCTCAAGTTTGAAAATTTGAGCGCTTCGGTGATTGTTTTCGTACTTGTGCTCTTATAATTTGGTCGGTTCTGTTACAGCTGGTATCGGAGCATAATTCAACATTAAACACATCTTAAGAGTAATTAAAAACAAAAGTATTTGTTTGCGAAAAGGGTTAAACTCTAAAAAAATATTTTTATAGGTATGCCAGTGATCACATCCCTTAGCCCAAATAAGGACTCTTAGGTGGCTTATTATAAAGACTAACTTGGGGGCCTTGTTTGTTTTTGTTTCGTCGTCCATACGGCGTGATATTGTATGGATGCCATCCACTTGGGTGGTAATGTATGGATCAATTACCTCGACGCTCTGGTAAGTGTGAGTTGTGAGAGCATGATTGTCCAACCGGCGGTCTAGGGGAGAGTAGTTTTGGTGACTTGCATACTTACATGTTCAAACCATGTAACTATGTAAAAGCACTTAATTGTGGGCATCTATCCATCGGGTAGCTTTGATAATGAAATATATACATCCAGGGATGTGTATATGGAAAGTATTTAATTTACTGCTTTCTTGTATGTTATTTTGGGAATTGTTGGGCTGCAATGGAATTTTCTGCAGGTACACTAACAGCGTAACCTGTAGACCGATAGTTTCGCTTATATGAGAGAACGTATGTATGCCACCGCTTAGCGTTAGCACTTTAGTTTTCTACTAAGGTGAGAGGACGTACGGAACGTGCATGCATCATGTTTAATTATATCATACATGTCATTCACTCCCTCCTTAAAAATTTCAATAGTCCCGACTAAATTAAATTTCGTATCCCCTAAATGATTCTCACTTTAAGTCACATCTTGTTGATACAGATGGCACGTACCAGGATGACAGCCCGTAAGTCAACTGGTGGAAGGGTCCCTCGCCACCAGTTAGCTCCACGCGAGCCCCGTCCTGAGCCCTCCGAGGTGGAAAGGTTACGGGCTGAGCTGGCAGAGGTGACTGCTGCTAGGGATGCAGCATGGCAACAACTGGAGCAAGTAATTCATGATCGGGATCAAGAAATGCTTGCAGTCCAGAGGTTGACAGTGGCAAATCGCAACTGTCAGCGTATGTTGGTCCGTGTGATGGAACAGAGGGATGAAGCCTGGCACGAGGAGAACGTTCTGAGGGCTCGTCAGTTTGAGCTCGAACAGCAGTTAGAGAATGCTGAAGAATACAATGACAACCTTCATGAAGAAGTGCACCGCCTGAACAACCAGCTTAATCCCCTGCTACCTAGAAACAACAATGTAGATGAGGACATGAGTTCAGGAATCTTCATGGTTGAGGATGATGATGAAGTGGAGGTAGATGGACCACAGGATGCCCCACCTGCAGAAGCACCAGAAGAAGAAGAAGAAGAAGAAGACGAGGAGTTAGAGCCGATCGGTGATGAGGACGGTGGGGAGATCCTTGACACTGACTCGGAGGATGATGCTTAGAGTAGTCATCACGTGCCTATAATGTTAGGATCATCTTTTGCGCCTCCCTGTGTAGGAGAGAGGCCTTGTAATAATTTGACTCTGGGATGTAAAGTTGAACTGTATGTTTCCCTGAATGTTAGTTTGAACCTGTTAATTTCGATCACAACTTGATGTCTTATTATGTTGCGTTCAATGATGGTGTCACGATTAGCACCCTTCGGTGCCGTGACGAAACTGAGGGCCTCCTATGGCGCGCGACATAAGGTTGTGCTGCTTGGCACGCGCAGGTATCGAGGTGGCTAGTCCTGATCCACCATGGAACTCTCCATTGAGAAGTCTCTTTGTGGTCAGTTTGAAGTAGCCTTTCACAGTCAACTAAAAATCTTGAGATTGAATCCAAGTACCGTGCGAAAGGTCAAAAAAATCACGTAGATAGCAAAGTAAACGGTCCGGTAACCGTTGTGCTCCCTATGAGTGAGCCTTTATCAAAGAGCATCTTGTTGGATTACCAAGTATGATTTCGTCAATTGATGCGCTTGAATGGAGTGTGCGGTTGTGATGAATTATTGTGCCTTAATTATTATGAGAAATCTATTCATGAAGTCAGTTTGACATTTCGCAATAATTCATCTACAAATTTCCCACATCGTCAGTGCTCATTGGCTATGCATTTTGCAGATGTCGTACAATCTACGTCGGGGTCGTGGAAATGAGGAGGAGGAACAGCCGCCCCCTCCGCCACCACCTACTCCGGCCGAGTTGATGCAATCAGTGGTTGAAGGGCAGCGTATGTTGGCTGACGCCATGCGCCAACTGGCTAATCGAGAGGCTCGTCATGGCCGTCAGGGCCCAGAGCCAAATCAGTACAGCGATTTCAAGGACTTCCTGGATACAAAGCCCCCGCTCTTTAAGGAAGCGGAAGAACCACTGCAGGCTGACGAGTGGTTGAATACAATTGAACAAAAGTTTCGTCTGCTACGCCTAACTGATGAGCTGAAAACTGAGTATGCTTCCCATCAGTTGCATGGTCCAGCGGGCATCTGGTGGAGCCACTATCGTTCCACACTGCCTGCCAATGTCCCGATTGCTTGGGATCAGTTCAAGGCGGCATTCCGGGGGAATTATATCCCTCCAGGTCTTATGGCAATCAAGCACACGGAGTTTATGAGGCTGTCGCAGGGAAATAAAAGCTTGACTGAATACTTGCAGTCTTTCAACAACCTGGCAAGGTATGCCACAGAGTTTGTGGACACTGATGCAAAGAATATTGCTAGTTTCAAAAGGGGCCTCGGCCCAAAGCTAATGAAGACTATGGGCACTAGCAAGTGTACCACTTTCAATGATTTCATCAGCGATGCTTTGACCCAGGAGAACAACAATGCTATTTATTCTGCCTCTAAGAGCCGTAAAAGGGCCCTTGAGGCAAGTGCTTCTCAGTCACGGGCCTCAGCTGCACCAAGGTCTTCCCCACGCCCACCTGCTCAGAATACAAAGTTTCGTCCGCCACAGAAAAAGCCTGCTGCAAAAACTGGGTTCCGTAAGGCTTATACTGTCGCTCTGCCAAAGGGGACTTCTGGTCAGAGCAGCTCTAGTGTTCCTCCCAGCAATATGCCTTGCTGGAATTGCAACAAGCCAGGCCATTGGGCCCGTAACTGTCCGTACCCTAAGAAAAATGTCAACCAAGGTGGTCGTCAGGGACATGCCCATTATAACAGCATTGAGGAAATTCCATCTGGTGAGGTGGTCACCGCTGGTAAGTTTCTAGTTGACCAACACCCCGCAGTGGTACTTTTTGATTCAGGTGCTTCGCATTCCTTTATCAGTCCTAAGTTTGCATCCAAATTTGCACACAAGTTGCATACTGTTGAAGGTGTGGGTTATTGCATTAGTGCTGCAAGTGGGAATATTTCCACAAACAAAGTAGTGGGGAACCTTAAGTTTGAGATAGAAGGGCGAAGTTATTCGCTTGCCCTATTGGTTTTACCTGGTTTAGACATAGATGTTATCTTGGGCATGAATTGGATGAGTCAGAATGGGGTACTCATTGACACATCCGCTCGGGTAGTTATGCTCAGAGATCCTACAGATCAAAAGGGTTTTCTAGTACAACTTCCCAGAAAGGTTGAATTGTCAGGGAAAATTCATGCTGTGCAAGCAAAGGCGTTGGCTGAAATTCCCGTAGTAAATGAATTTCCGGACGTTTTTCCCGATGATTTGCCGAGACTCCCTCCGGATCGGGATGTGGAATTTAAAATCGAGTTGCTGCCTGGCACTGCACCCATCTCTAGGAGACCTTATAGGATGCCTCCAAATGAGTTAGCTGAACTTAAGGTGCAGTTGAATGAACTATTAAAGAAGGGGTTGATTCGTCCTAGCTCGTCTCCGTGGGGATGCCCTGCTATCTTTGTAAAGAAGAAGGATCAGACCTTGCGGATGTGCGTGGACTATAGGCCTCTGAACGCAGTCACTGTCAAAAATAAGTATCCTTTGCCCCGTATCGATATCTTGTTCGATCAGTTGTCCAAAGCTAAAGTCTTTTCCAAGATCGATCTAAGGTCTGGGTACCATCAGATTAAAATCCGTCCTGAAGATGTTCCAAAAACAGCCTTCTCGACAAGATACGGCCTTTATGAGTATCTTGTTATGTCCTTCGGCCTGACAAATGCCCCAGCACACTTCATGTGCTTGATGAATTCAGTGTTTATGCCTGAATTGGACAAGTTTGTGGTGGTGTTCATCGATGACATCTTGGTGTATTCTGAAAATGAGGAAGAACATGCTGAACACCTGCGTATTGTCCTCAGCAGACTTCGTGAGCACCAACTGTATGCGAAGTTCAGTAAGTGTGAATTCTAGCTTCGTGAAGTACCTTTCCTTGGGCATGTGTTGTCCGATGGAGGAATTATGGTGGATCCCACAAAGGTACAAGAAGTATTGAATTGGAAGGCTCCTACTTCGGTTCATGAGGTCCGGAGTTTCCTTGGGTTGGCTGGCTATTATCGTCGCTTCATCCCGGATTTCTCAAAAATAGCCAAACCCATGACTCGGTTGCTGCAAAAAGACACCAGGTTTGTCTGGACTCCTGAGTGTGATGCGGCTTTTCGCCAACTGCGAACCCTCCTAACCTCGGCTCCGGTTTTGGCACAACCGGATATCGAGAAACCTTTTGATGTTTACTGTGATGCCTCAGGCATAGGTTTGGGAGGTGTTTTGATGCAGGAAGGCCGAGTAATTGCATATACTTCACGACAACTTCGGAAGCATGAGGTGAATTATCCAACGCATGACTTAGAACTGGCCGCAGTTGTTCATGCTTTGAAGGTATGGCGGCATTATCTGCTGGGCAATGTCTGCAATATCTATACAGACCACAAAAGCCTCAAATACATCTTCACCCAACCCAAGCTAAATATGCGTCAGAGAAGATGGCTCGAGTTGATTAAATATTATAATCTTCAAGTACACTATCACCCAGGCAAGGCAAACGTGGTTGTGGACGCTTTGAGCCGTAAGTCTCACTGCCATTCCTTAGTTGAAACTGATTTTCACCGATCCCGCCTGTTACATCCGGCAGTCTTGTACAACATCACTGTCAGTGGTACTCTCAGAAATAGAATCATTGAGCTCCAAAAGACTGATCCGGGTATCTTTCACATAAAACGGAAGATGAATGAAGGAGAGACTAAGCATTTCAGGTTAGATGACGAAGGTGTGCTGTGGTTTAAGGATAGGTTAGTGGTACCTAAGGACCGAGAGCTTAGAGATCAGATCCTGTCCGAAGCACATTCGTCCAAGTTGTCCATCCATCTGGTAGCAATAAGATGTATTATGATTTGAAGCCACTTTATTGGTGGACTAAGATGCGGAAAGAGATAGCTGCATATGTTGCTAGGTGTGACACCTGTTGCAGAGTTAAAGCTGTGCACATGAAAGCTGGGCTACTTCAGCCACTTTCCATTCCAGGCTGGAAATGGGAAGAGATAAGTATGGATTACATTGTCGGACTCCCTCCCACAGTCAAAAATCATAACTCTATCTGGGTAATTGTTGATCGTTTGACCAAATCAGCTCACTTCATCCCAGTGAGAGTGGACTATCGTCCCACTGACTATGCTGAGTTGTACTTCAATCAGATAGTCCGGCTTCATGGGATACCTCGTACTATCGTTTCTGACCGTGGTCCCCAGTTCACTGCTCGCTTTTGGGAGCATTTGCATCACCTTCTGGGAACCAAGTTAGTGAGAAGCTCTGCTTATCACCCCCAGACATCTGGTCAGACGGAACGAGTTAACCAAATCTTGGAAGATCTGTTGCGGGCATGCGTCATTTCGTCCAAGGGTTCTTGGGAAAAATGGTTACCTTTAGCCGAATTCTCGTACAATAACAGTTATCAAGAGAGTATTAAGATGGCCCCATTCGAAGCTTTGTACGGTCGTAAGTGCCGAACTCCGTTAAACTGGGTAGAAGCTGGGGAAAGAAGGTATTATGGCATTGATTTTGTCCAGGAAGCCGAGGAACAAGTGCGTACTATCCAGAAACACATGGCTGCAGCCCAAGCTAGACAGAAAAGCTATGCTGATCGTCGTAGAAAACCACTCGAGTTTGAAGTTGGAGACTTCGTTTATTTGAAAGTTTCTCCAATGAAGAGTGTACAACGTTTTGGTGTTAAGCGGAAACTTGCACCAAGATACGTGGGTCCTTTCCAGATCATAGGCAAGAGTGGAGCTGTTGCGTACAAAATCCAGTTGCCTCCTGAAATGAGAGCTATATTCAATGTTTTCCATGTATCTCAGCTTAAAAAGTGTCTTCGAGTTCCTGAGGAACAGGTTCCTTTAGGAGATATCAGGCTTGAATCCGACCTAACCTATGAAGAAAAGCCAGTCCGAGTGATTGATACTCAGGAACGAGTAACTAGAAGTAAAGTGGTTAAGTGGTACAAAGTGATGTGGAGTAATCAGGGTAGCGAAAGTGATGCTATGTGGGAACGGGAAGATTATTTGCGGGATGGTTATAAGGAATTCTATGAAAAATGGTACGCTTTCCAAATCTCGGGACGAGATTTTTATAAGGGGGGAGGGCTGTAACACCTCAAGTGTTTAGTCCATAATTGCATTGCATTTGCATAAGCATAAGCATGCATCACTCATGTTTGTTATTTTATGTGAGGTAACACATGTGATTGTTTTAGGAGTTTTGTTTGGTTTATAACTTGGAATACTTGAGGGTTGGTGTAACAAAAAGGTAGAATAGCCAATTATGTTCCATAACACCTTAGTTTTACTTAGGGTAACTCTTGGAGCAAGGTACATGTTGATAAAAATTGCAAAAATGCCCTCCAAGAGATGGTTGACCACCATTTGACCCTTGAATGTTCTAATTTGACCATTTAAAAAGTCTAACTTAGAGACCTTACATGACAGAGCACCCTTAAGCAAAGTTGTAAAGAATTTTATGGGGAACAAAAGTCTCAATATGACCATCTCATGAAATTGACCATAACATGCTCAAAAGTGGCCCACAAGTCAGCTAGAGAAGTAGCTCCAAGTCTGGAATCTGACCCTACAGTTTTACTGATGCCTACTTTAGGAGCTTGTAGTTTGCAAACCAGGCCAAACCAGCTTTCACTCATATTGACAAACTTGTAGTCCTCATGTAGCCCTACAACTTTGACAACATCACCCAAGCCTGGTTCTCAATGGTTCAAGAGATATCGTGTCATGAAATTAGGCTTTCAGTCGGCATCGTTAACTGAAAACCGGTTTCAGTTTCACCGAGCACCACTTTGGGGCCATGTAGTTTCAAATATAGACCGAACCAGCTCGAGCTCTAGTTGACAATTTTGTAGACATCATGTCCCTCTAAAACTTTACTAACTACGGATCATACTAGATCGGCCTAGATTAGGAGTTATGGGTTGTCAAAGTCACGCTGTTAGGCTCGGCTTAACTGAAACTTCGTTTCAGAAGTTCAGAAACTGAACTCGGTGCGTGGCCGACCGGGGACGGGAAGCCTCCGCCGCGTGGCAACACGCGTCGACACGGTGCTCCCCTCGGTTGCCCAAATACGCCACGACGCACGGAGGCCCTTCATCGCTGCTCATTTCTTCTGCCTCCTTGTTCCTTTCTCCACCGAGAGCACGGCGACCGGAGGAGCAGCAGCGGTCGCCACTGAAAAATCCACCGCAGTCGAGCACCACCACCCAATCCCTCGTAGTCACAGTTCCACGGTGAGCTCCTCCACATCGTGGACCACACCACACAACTGCTTGACCTCAGGTAGAGCTCGCCGAGCTTGCGCCTCCACCGCGGTCGCCATTGTCGCTGCCAAGCTGAGCTCGCGCGTGGCCGTGCTCCTCGGTGCCCTTACCGCCTTCCCTCTCCGGTGTCCTAGGTTCGCCTCGAAGTGCTGATGCTCGCGGGGTAGACCGTTTGGGGTCGAGTCACTGCTAGCTCGCCGGAGCCGGCAAGCCCGCGGCCGTGGCCGCCATTGCCGCTGCCAACCCCCCTAGCCGTGGTCATAGTGTCAATTAGCCATAGCAGTCGTTGCGCGCAGTGGAGGTGAGCATGCCGGTGCTCTCGGGTTCGTCGGACTCGTCACCGGCGGCGAGCAATCGCCGGCGAGTGTCCCCTCCCCTGTTCTCTGTCCCTGTCGGGCGGGGCCCGCACGTCAGTGCCGCGCGCGGGCGGGGTGCTGAGCGGGCCGCGCGCGCGCGTGATTGTGGGCCGCGTTTCCTGGGCCGGCCCAACTCCTGTGAAATATATATTTCATTTTATCATTTCGTCACAGATTTTTGTACAAGTTTGAAAAATGTAGATCTAGGGTTTTACTGATCCAAAAATCATGAGATAAATTTTGTTAGGATCTACATGATGTGTAGTATTTTAGAAAAATATGAATCTGGCATGAGATGTTTAAATTCTGTAAGAATTTAATAGATCCTTTAAATGTGTTTTGGAATGCATGCAAATTTGTTAAATTTATAACTTGATCTGTAGTGTTCCATAAATCATGAAATTTGGTGGGTAGGTTACTCTATGCTAGCCCTAGCTCTGGTAAAAATTTGGGCATCAGTGCTTAAGTAATTTTCAAGTTATAAGGCTATCATGTTATTCTAGAAAATAATTGAATGAATTTTTGTAATTTTTCTACATGTGCAATGTTCTTGTAACTTTTTGGAGAATGTCTTGGTACCCTAGAGTATCTAAGAAAAATATGAAATCTGTTGTTTGATACTTTTCAAGGTGATGTATTAATTATACAAAAAATCAGTCTTTTGGACTTGTGAATTTTGTTTAGGGAGTTTCTTTGAATAAAATTTGTTCAAAATTTTACAGTGGTCTCTTTTTGGATCAGAGAGCCCCCTGTAATTTTTGTAGAATTTTAGGAGAAATTTACATATATGTTTAAAATTCCACCTAATTAATTAAGTAAAATAAGAAATGAGTATAAATAAATGTTCTAGGTAGTCACACCCTACTTTCTGGTGTTTTTGTACCTCATCTGAACTTTTTGTAACATTAGTTTGGTTTTAGGGGACTTTGGTCACATCAACAAATATTTAACCTTGGTAATTTTAGGTTTTCTAGACAGCTAGTAGTATTTCTAAGTTTGACCTTTGATAAAAAGGGTTGCTGGAAAACTTGTAAATACCAAAGTTGGAGTAAACTTGATAAACTAGCTTGTGTCAAAATTTGGGAGCATTTGGCTTAGTAGTTTGAGAGTTACTGTTGTTTAAAGTGGCAGTTCAGAATCTGCTACTCTCTGTTTTGAGAGGACAGATTCTGGAACTTGTGAAATTTGACATGGAAAACTTAGGAGTTTGGAGTTGAGGTCTGAAAATGAATTATAGTGAATTTCTTAGGCTTTCCAGATTGTCTTAGATCATATCTTTTGGAATTGGAAATCTCCAGTTATGATAAAAATAAGTAGTTGCTGTCCAGAATGCTTTACTGTGGTATTTTGCTGATTTTTGTGATGTGGTATCTTAAGAAATGCTACTCTTGTAATTGTTAGGTGTTAGGGCCTTAACTGAGGAAGGGCAGCTTTATCTTAGGTTAAGTAGATTAGGTGAGTACTTCTCTACCGGAGAGGAAATTTGCACCTACTCTTTTGAAGTGATTTGATTAGAGCTTTAAAATTGTGGTAATGCATTTCATTCCGAGCATACTGCATCTTTCATTATGCATTCATGGGATTTATTATGCACTCATGCAATAGGTGTACCGGAGGGAGTGACACTCCTCGAATTCGAACAAGCGATACCAGAGGAGGTGTAGAGCCAACCGGAGGAACCGACAGAACCAATCGGCGAAGGAGACGCCGCTGAAGATCTATCCGAGTGCCCGGACCACAGACCTTCCACCTTTCTCAAAGGCAAGCCCCGGTGCATGCTGAACCCATTGTTTTATAAATATCTCTTGAGTACTTTTAATCGTTTACTGCATTAAGTAGTAGGAGTTGTATGAAAACAATTGTTGCATTATACCTGTCCTTGTCCAGATATTGTACTTAAATCCTATATTAGGTTTAGGCACGTGTCAATGCTTAGCCCTGCTTAGTACGGTAGAAGTCGGGTGATTTCCAGTCATCCGCAAGAGATAGGATTGGGTCACGAGTGGCTTATGGCTATCGTGATGGAACCATGCTTTAAAATGAAATTGAGACCGGGCGGGAGTTCGATGGTACAGCCGCAAGACACTTCACGTCTTGGGTGTGGAGCCATGCCCGTCTGAGTCGTTTAAGGACCGATTCGCTGTACGTCTTTGAGTCATGTTGAACGCAGTCTAACACTTAGTTGGCCGGATAAGTCGTTCTGACCGCGAAGTCGAGTAGTATGGTTCAGGCCGGGAATCGAATGGTAGGTTGCTTCTTGGAGGAGAGAAAGGATGTGCTTGGGGACATTGGCGTGAGACCAAGGGGGGGTTAGAGTCCCTATCACCTGGCAGAGTGTCGCCCTTGGGGTCGCGACATCATTCGGACCCACGATTCCTGAACTGTACGAAAGATGACCTGAGCAGCCCTCGCCAGGCGCGTCTCGGTGAGTGTTAGAAATACCCCTCCAGCTGGATAGGAATTCGATTCGAATCGCCGTCGCTCCCGGTTAGTGAGCACTTGACTTGAGCAGCGGCAACGTAGATCTCATTAATTGAACAGATGGTTAAGTGAATGATATAATGTTGCCACAATTTATACCTGCTATGGAAATAATATGAATAATTGTTTGATGATAATCAAGTGCATGTTTAGTACAGGTGCTAAGATAGATGACAGGTAAATGCTAAAAATAACTGCTAGTACAGGTTATAAGAGTTTCAACTACTTATGCCTTTATGCAAAATGTGGTGTCAGCTAGCCTCTTGTGTAAGCCTTGCATAATCCTTGGTGTCATATTGTTTTCTGGTTTTTGACGGGTAAGTCTAGCTGAGTACATTCCAGTACTCAGGGTTTATTCCCTCCTGTTGCAGATGACATGCTTTATCAGGGATTCTGCAAGACGTGTCTCCACCCTGCGGGTGATGATGACTAGGTCACAAGGGCGTGATCGTCTTTATGTACTTTCCTCATGCTTTTGCGGGATGTCGATCATCCAGACTGGCAGTAATTAAGTAACTAATGTGTGTGTTATGCTTCCGCCACTTTCAAAACTTGGTTTGTAATATTTGCTACTCCGTGGTGTAAACTTATTTCGGAACTACATGTGAAATGTAACGTACGATGTGTATGTTGAATGATGCGATCTTGGTTGTAAGCAGTTTGGTTTGAAATCCTTCGTGATTTCGATTGACTACCGGGATTATATGGGCTCAAGTTTGAAAATTTGAGCGCTTCGGTGCTTGTTTTCTTACTTGTGCTCTTATAATTTGGTCGGTTCTGTTACACGATGTGTCACGGTTCTAGGAGGGCATCGGTGCAGGTCATAGTGGAGGGCGACAACACCGGCGTGGAGAGGCTTGTCATGGCCAAGACGGGGTCAGGGCTTGGCATGGCCATGACCAAGGACGAGGCGTGGAGTAGAGGCTCGAGGTGGATGTCGACGATGGTGGCTCGGGGCCACGCTGTCGTGAAGCCAAAAAGCGGGGCGGCGCGAGCTCAAGGGGGCGTCGGGCTTCAACGGCATGGAGATGCTCCTAGGCGCCATGGTCGTGGCTACTCCCGGTGTGGACGTGGATGAGGTGGTGCAGCTGCGTGGTCTGGTTGCGATGTCGCGGTCACGGTGGAGGCACGTGGCTTGGCGAGGATGGCTCCAAGCAGCGGCGCTCGATGAGGCGGAGTAGTAGCTCGTGATGGCCTACTCAGAGGGGAGCAGCAGTGAGCTTGGGTGGCGCGGTGGTCGGCGGAGTTTGGTGAGCTAGGCGCCGAAGGGCTTGACGCGGCCATGAGGAAGGGGAGAAGGAAGTGGCGGTGACAATAGGGATTGGAGGAGCAGAGGAGCGGCGTTGCGGCTTTTATAGCAGCGAAAGCTAGGGTTCTAGGGGGTGCCGGTGATCCTCATCGTCCGTGCGGGAGCGGGGACACGCAGCGCGCATCCTGCAGGGGGTGGTACAGATAGCGAGGCAGGTAAGATGGGACGGTGCTGCGGCGGCGGCTTCCCAGGGGCACGACATCGACTGCCGCTAGGGTTTAGGTAGGGGCGCATGGCTGGCTGAGCTAGCAGGCTCGTGGGGGCTATCCACATGGGCCTGTGGGGGACGCAGGTGGGTTAGTGGGCTGCGGTGCTGCTAGGTTGTGTGGCTAGGCCAGCGAGGTGAATGGGCGGGCTCGGCCTTCTGGCCTTGCTGGGCAGGCGGGGTCAGCAGGGGGTCGAGTAGGCCTTGGGCTCCTGCGCGCATGGGCTGATGCAGGAAGGAGGAGGGGAGCCAATTGGGCTAGGCCCTAGAGATGAGAGGTGGGCTGGTTGAGTAGGAAAAGAAAAAGGATTTTTCTTTTGTGAATTATGAATTTTGAGAGGGATTCTGTAACACCCGTGGTGTTAGTTAGCCTCATAATGCATTCATAATGCATGATCATAGCATCCTAATCTCATATCATGAGCATAGCATCATGTTTGATGAGTCAAAATGGTTGAAACATTCCTTTGAAACATTTGAAACATAAGTATGCAACATACTCAATTATGCTTGTTTCATAATTTATGTTTATGAAATATGGTTAGTGCAACATGTGGGTGCAACATGAGTGTCTCATACCTTGAAACATGTCAATGTTGTTAGTGTAACATGACAAGCTTAAGTCTTGCAACAAGGTCATGAAACATGTGAAACCTGCTTTTGAAACATTTGAAACATTAGTTGTTTGCTAGGCGTTTCTTTTATGTGTTGCTAGGTTTTTGTGTAGATGACACTTGTGATGCTTTAACATGATCTCTAGTAGATTAACTATGCTTAGGACACCTAATGGATCAATGTTCTTGTTGACCATTTCATCTGATTAAGCCTCTAACTCATGGTTGACTTTGGTTGACCCCTAAACCACTTTTGCTTCTTGATTTCAAAAGTGCTACCAAATGATTTCATATGGATGTGCAACCTATATCAAAGTTGTAGAAAATTTAGTAAGGAACAAAAGTTTCAATATAGCCATTTCATGAAAATGCCTAGAACATGCTCAAATAGGGCCCACAATTCAGTAGAAGTGCTGTCCAACACTTAGAAAATTTTTGGTTAAGTCCTGACTGACTTGCAGTTTCAAGTGCTCGACTTGGGAACCTTGTATCTCCTAATCTAAGCAGTTTTGGCTCAAGTGGGTATTGACATTTTTGTAGAACTCACTTAGCTCTACAAGATTGTCAATAGCACCATCCCCTAATTCTCACTGGTTTAGGAATTATAGAGTAGGGAAAAGTTGGGTTCAGTCGAGGCTTAACTGAAACTCCGTTTTAGTTTCTAGGTGACCTACTTTGGGGCATCGTATCTCGCAAACCGTGTCGTTTTAGCTCAAGCTCTAGTAGAGTTGTAACAAGATCGTGCTTAGTTCTAACTAAGACCTTCTTACAACTTTCTCTAACTGTGGCCTGGATCGAGAGTACTTGAGCCTCAATTATCGGCTGTCAGTCATCTACGGAGCTGAACCCGTTCGTTTCAGAGTTCAAAAACTAGAACTTGTTTCCATTCGTGGCTGACCGAGGGTAGGAACTCAACGCCGCATGGCCAACACGCGTCGATGCCGCGCTGTCCTCGCGTGTTCAAGGCCGCCACGATGTCCCGCTCGCCTCATTCTTCTCCATTTCCTCTCCCTGCCTTTCCCCCCAATCTTCTTCCTCCTCTGCTTGCCATTTGCCGCCACGAGCTCCACTGCAAGACGTGCCGCCTATGCTCCATCGCTTCCCGTTTCTGTGCACCCGGCGATGCTCCTACACCTCCCCCACCTTTCTACCTTAACCGCTAAGCCCACGACGCATGGTGGTCATCGCGTCGCCATTCCACGGTCGTCCCCGTCACCGACAAACCGAGCTCACGTGGTTAGGCTTCACCAGAGCTTTGGTTGGGCGAGGGTCGGTCTCATTAGACTCTCTGTAGGGTGGTGAGCGCGTAGCTGTGCTTGGTAGGGCTTACGGTGCTCGTTTTCATCACCGCCAACGTGAGCCGCCGCCGCAGTCCGCCATTGTCGTAGACGCTCTAGATTCATTGCAGTAGGGTTAGGGAAAATGGATGGCCTAGGTGCGGGAGATGACTAGGAGTTTGTAGGAGCGCTTGGTTCCACCGGAGGAGCCGCCGGCGGCGAGAAACCGCTCGCCGGAGCCCTCCCCTGCTCTGCGTGAGTATGACGGGTGGGGCCCTCTTGTCAGCGCGCCCCTCCCTCTGTTTTGGTTTCGGGCCACTAGGTGGGCCTGTTGGCCAAGAGGGCCCAAGGCCTTAGCAGGACGGCTGGTCAAGGCCCGTGTAGGTTTAGGTTTTAGTTCTTTTTTCTTTTTTCTTTTTCCTGAGATGATTAAATGTTGGCTAAACTTTGTAAATTCGTAGAAAATAGTAGAAAATTCATAAAAAGGAAAATGTGGACTTTCTGGAATCCTTGAGGTGTGTACTTTGCAGTTGCGTAATAAAATATGGCATGTTAATTTATGTTTTCTGAAGTTGGTAATTATTTTTGTTAAGCACTTTATTTAATTAGGTAATTTAGATAATTTTGTAGCTCTTTGTGTATTAATGCAATTGCCATGAAATTTTTGTGGGATGTTAAGTGTGGTATGAAGATGCTCTAGTTAAATTTTCAGCTATATTGGATGTCATATGCTTCAGCTATGAAATTCCTTGTTGTTGGCCCTATAGTACTTATCTGTTTGCTTATTATGATATATCCAATTCTACTTGTCAAATTGAGATGAAATTTTTATGGTAGCCTCCTGGTGTCATGTATGTGCCTCTTTAATATTATTAGAATTTCTAGGCACATTTGTATATTTATTGCCATTTATGCCTATGCAATTAAATAAATAGAAAAGGTCAATTAAATAAATGTTTATGCAAGTAACATGATATGATCTGGTGTTACTTTAACATTATCTAGCTGTTAGTAAAGTTGGTTTGGTCCAATTGTGCTTTTGCATCATCATTAATTATTTACTTTAGAGAATCTGCCATTCTAGACAGATTTGCTAGTTAAGAGAATTAACCTATGATAATGATGCTTTCATGCTTTGTAAACTATAACAAAGTTGTTAAGAACTTCATGAACTAGTTGCTGGTAAATTTGGTGACATTTGGACTCATGGTTTAGAAATGGCAGCTGTTCAAAGTTCGAGTCAGAATCGTTTTGCTCTCTGTCTTTTTGGAATAGTTTCTGTGTATGTGCTATTTCGACCTGGTAAATGATAAAATCATGCTTAGATGTTTATAAATGAATTGTAGAAAATTTAATAATCTTTCCAAAATGTCCTCATGTATGTCCATTGGAGTTATAGAACTCCAGTTATGAACTTTATAAGTTGCTGCGGTCAACTTGTCAATGCGCTAAATTTCTGGAACTTGTTATATGTGTGCTAAGTATGAACTTTGTGGTACTTAGTGGTTATTTATGGATGTGTAAACATGTTAATACCTGAGAGAAGTGTTGCACCTAACTTTAAGTGATTTGAATAGAGCACCACATGACTTGGTCTTTTATTGCTTATGATGTTGCAATGTCATCACATTCATTTTCGCATCATCCTCACATGCTCATATGAATCATCATGTTCCCCTTGGTGCATACATGAAATTCATTTGGTGCATATACATGCAATAGGTGTGCCGAGGATCATAGTACGAGTGAAGCTCCGCAAGGCATGAACCCCGAAGTTGGAGTCCGTTCGAGAACCGGAGGTCCAATCCGAAGAAACCGTAAGAAACGCGGGAGCCATTCGTGAAGCCGAACCTGAAGCCATCCTCCTTTGTTTAAGGCAAGCCTCGGAGCATTATAAGCCACCTACTTTCAAAGCAATTAATTATATATGTTATATGTATTGTTGCATTAAGTGGTGGGAGTTGTTTGGAACCCTTGCTGCATGATATCATCCCTTGTCCAGATATATGAATCCATGAACCCTATGTAGACAAGATCGTCTATATGCTTAGCCCTACTTAATTAGAATGGTAATGTCAGGTGATCTCCTATCACTTGCAAAGTAGGAAGTATTGGTCACGGTTGGCTATATTTGCTATCGTGGAAAAGAACCAAGTGTTAATAATGAACTTAGACTGGGCGAGATGTCGATAGTGAAGCAACAAGGCATGGAGGTCTTAGGTGTGGAACTATCCCCGTCTGTGTCAGTTAAGGACCGATCCGTTGTGCTTCCTTTGTCAATTTGAATGCAGCATAACACTTAGATGCCCGGCCTGAGGTTGCCGACCGCGAAGGTGAGTAGCTCAACTCAGGCTGCGAAGCCGAAAAGTGTAAGTCGCCTCGGAGGGGAGCCAGGTGGGACCTAGGGCAGGTGAGTTAAAAGTTCTGAGCTTCCTGGCCACTGGAATCCCTGAGAGTGCGGCGCTGTTCGGGCCCATCCTGAGTTGTACCAAAGGTGACTATTGACGACTCTTGCAAAGTATGCCCGGTTGGTGTTAGGAATACCCCCTCAGCTGAGTTGGAATCGATTCGAGTCGTTGTCTCTCCCGGGTAGTGAGAAACTTGACAGAGCAGAGACAACGTAGATTTCACTAAATCTACTGATGGTTCTGAAGATGATGATGATATAATGATGGCCTTATAAACCTGATATGGTTACTATTGTTTGGTTAGCTGAATCAAGTGATTGCTATAGTATAGGTACTAATCTAGAGGACAAGTTAATAATGATTAACTTGATGCTTAAAGCAATAATGATTACTTATCTGTACTTAAGCTTTTATGCAAATGTGTCAAGCTAGCCCACTTATACAAAGCCTTGCATACTCTTTGGTGTGATCTTATTTTTGGTTTTTGATGGGTAAGTCTAACTGAGTACCTTCTCGTACTCAGGGTTTATTCCCACCTTGTTGCAGGTAGCAGAGGGGGTATTCCTAAGTACTGTCTTCGCTGTTGGGTGTGAAGACTAGACCATTGGGCATGGTCTCTGTAGTATTCTCTTCTGTTATGCTTTTGCAGGGGGTGACTACGCACTGGCAGTACTTGAACTAAATATGGTTTCGAAACTATGTTGCTTCCCCTATTCCTAATTTGGTTTGTAATAACTTATTCATACTCTGAGGTATGAGAACTACTTATGAACTGTTGTAACAGATGGTGTGTTATGTTGAATCACTACGATCTTGGTTTGTTCTCGGTTTGGTTTGAAATCCCTCGTGATTTCGTGGACTACCAGAGTTATATGGGCTCAAGTTTGAGAATTTGATCGCTTCGGTGATTGTTTTTGGACTTGTGCTCTTATAATTTGGACGGTTCCGTGACAGATTCAAATAGGATTTGAGGTGAATTCCGAGAGGAGATTTGAGAAAGGGTTCTCGCTACGGATTTGTGATGAATTCAAAGAGGGGATTTGAGAGAAAATGCTATGAATTTGAGATGCATTCAAGATAGACTTAGAGGAATTCAGGTAGAGGAGAAAGGATTTTCCAGTTCCTTCAGAGAAAAGAGATAGAGGGATTCTCCCATTTCACTAAGTCGATTAGTGAGGAAATAGGAAAAGGAACTTTTCCATTTATATGAATTAGGTCACAGGGAATTTGAAAGGAAAATTTAAAAGGGAATTTAAAACGGATTGAAGGGAGTTCAAGGAGAGGATGTTGCTACGGCTTTGTTCACTCCACACAAAACTCACACTCAAAACCAACTCAAGAACAAAGGCACACTACTACAATCAATTCTATATGAATGCAACGATCTATTAGCGGGTTAGACTCGGGTTGACCTAGAAGTTACATGTCTCACACAATTGTAGGAAAAATTTTCAAAAGCCTGTATTTTTGGTTGCCCAAAAACCTAGGTTGTTATAGTTCGCTCCTGAACTTTAGTTATGAAACAAGGGAAAATTTCATAACTATTGGTGAGGATAGGTTTTGATGATGGAGGTGGCTCCAAACTAGCACCCTTTGGAGCAGCGAATTGCAATCCATGGTATGAAACATAAAGGATAAAAGATTTGAATGACTTGGTTCTAAACTAGAATAGCTACTATTCCCCGGCAACGGCGCCAGATAGCTTGTTGACACTAGATATGACAAACAGATAAATCCGCAAGCGCACGGATGTCAATGTAGCTTTCACCCGGGAGTATTCCACGGTATCATATTTTCACGGGGAACATGAAGTGAACTAGACTAAGAACTAAGTTTATCCAAGGATAGAACAAGGGTAAAATAATAGGTAGAGAGGATATATGTGCTTTCTCTAAATGAAGGCAAGACTAAGGAATACTATATCACGGCTGTTTACTTCGAGGCGTACCTGCCCTAACCTCACCTAGAGGGTTGATTAGGCACAATAGCACCATGAGCCCTATGATTTAATAACTAGACCTATCATGGTAGAATACAAAGGATGGATAGGGCTGTCACCACCTACCACCTAGCACAATTTATTCGGAGGCCTAGCCGTAAATATAGGCAAGCTATAGCCTAAGCACCACGCTTAATCTATAGACTCACTACTCTAATCCTATACACGATGAAATGAAACTAGAGCGCTCTAACCAAGCAGTGAAACCAGTAAACATAATAATATAAATAATACTTAAGTAATGCAAAACAGTAGAGTTACCACAAAGAAAATGCTGGACTTCACTCGAAGAAGAGCTTCATCAGCTGAAGCACAAGTGGAGAGGATGTCGACAGCCTTAGCTCCTCCCAAAGCTTCTCTTCACTCTCTCCCTATCTTCTACTTCTAACTAGTAGAGCTACAGAGTTTCGCCAAGCTACTACTCTCACTTGGAGTGATGGAATGAATGGGGATGATTACAAATGGCGCCTCACACCACTATTTATAGCTCTCCAAGGTTGGTTGCTATAGAGGTTACTTATAGATGTCAAGTAAGGTGGTGGAGGTAACTTGGGCATCGGGTGGCGTGACCGACCGACCCTTGATTTCACCGCCTTTCAATTGTAGGGCCTTGGTTGGCTCCCAAAGGCGGTTGTGAAGTCGGCATATGTTGAAATTTGGTAGGTACGGCGGTTCCAAGGTTGGTTCGAGCCCTCCAAGAGTATGACAGTGGACCCAGGGATCCAAGACCACTCCATCGTGACCATTGATGCAAACCAACTTAAATCAATGCATGGGAGAGCTTGTGGAGCAGCTCCCACGGATCGGTGATGTGGCTAGTGCCAAGGTGGCACTTGGGGCCGGGCGGTGCCCTTGTGGTGCTGGCCTGTGGGCCCAAGTGGCTCCATGGCCTCCTACCATGTCCACTTGCCTACTATGTGTGTATTTGTCACCATTTTGGCTAAAATTCCTGCATACAAATAATTCTACAAGTACAAGTGGAACTAGGTGAATTATAAAGCAAATCCTACACATGTGATGATGTTTTACCTCACTTTTCTTAGCTTTTGGGTGAAATGTTGATAGTCAAAATGGGTGTTAGTGACCGTCAACATCTCTACAAGCCATTGCCTCCATGATTTTAGGATCAGAAATACCTTGAGTTACCACAACCGAAGCTCGAACGAACCCGCTAGAGGAGTCCCTTGCCACTGCTATAGTTGATGCTTTGCTAGAGTTCATTGATATGGCTACATTGACATTTATCTTCATGAAGCTGGTTAGAGGAGGGATCCATGGCACCTTTTGTACATTTTGGTGTTGTTTACTTGCCCCTAGAGGCGTTGCCTATTTAACAAGCTCTAGGTACGACAAGAAACAAAATAGCATGTGGATAGAGGGCTTGTGCCCCTGCCACATTGCACACACCAGCCTCACCCACACAGTCATTGCATCGTGCTCGCCCTACCACCCAATGCCTATGTGCCTCTGTTGCATCATCGGTGTGGTGCCACACCAACATTGCCACGTTAAGCCTTGTCGAGCTTGCTCGTGCCACCATGCCATGCGCTACACTTGCCCTACCATGCCGTAGAGACTACCCTATCACTCTTGCTGAGAGAGGCATGGAAGGTTGGGTGGATGGGGAATGGGTGTGAGGAAGCGATGAGAACGAGCATGAGGTCCTGCACAACAGGGGAGAAGTAGTGTAGCGGTGGCGGTGTTGAGTGCAACCGCTGTGAGGCAAGAGCTAGTTCGTGGTGAGGTGGAGCAGGAATAAGTAAAATGGAAGTGAGGAGGGCTATTATTGACGGTAGATAAGTATCATTTTTAACAGTCAACATAGCATGAGAAAGGACCTAAACATAAATACTATCTAGATATAGGGGTTACACTGATAGAATTCTACGAGTTTTGGTGAATATCTATTTCTGCAGGGGGTTATCAGGAAAGAACCAAAGGAGGCCCACATGTCAGATTTATATAGAGAGAAACCAACCATACTATGAAAAAGAATACTCTAGAAGACTTGAGAAGATCTTCCCCCGGAGGGTGGGGCCCATTGGCCAGGCAACAGGGGTGGCCGCCCCTGGGCCTGGGCGCCCGCCCCACCCAAGGAGCCAATCAGCTTCCACCTCGCAGATCATGCCTCCACCGCCTTTGAGGATCAATAATAATCGTTCATCAAGGTCGGTTTGATCCAAGGGCTGTAGTGTTTCCTAGAGGGCTATATAAGCAAGACCCCTAGCCCCAGGAGAAACCCTAATTTATTAGAGAGAGAACTCATTCCATTCATTTAGAGAAGCCCTAGAGCCACCATCTCAATTAGATCTCTAGTTTAGCATAGCTACATAGGATTAGAACTAGAAGGAGTCAAGCATTGCTTGATTTCCGGATCTGTTAAGAGAATACTTGGTAATTCTCTCCTACTTTTGTATTTGTTCGTATATTATTCATCTAGTTCATCATTTGTATGAATATGACTTTAGTCTATTCTATCATATTGGATATGACTTTGCTCTATTTGATTATGTTCTCAATTATATTGTTCTTAGTCTACTTTGACTATATGCTTGGCATAGTTTGATCAGAATTATATTTAAGTATAGGATCGTATAGCGCTTGCTCATTGATATCCTGGGTGAGTGGTAAACATTGTGTAGGCGTGGTGCCTATACCATATTTACCTACGATTGCACCCTATATTCCGGACTGTGTGGTAGATCGCGGCAGTGACAGTCCTGTTGAGTCCTTTGTAGTCCACCTCCTGAGTATAGGGCAGGCAGAGCACAACTATCACAGGGAAGTGACAGCTATGTTCTATATCTTCCTTAGTAATATCACTATATGTAGATATAACTTTTCTTGCCATGATTGCCAAGTGTAATTGCACTAATCATCATATGCTTTGACTGTATAGTTAGAATAACTTAGGATTTATCCTTATTGTTCGTCCTAATCCATGCTAGTGCTATATGCTTAGAGTAATCTATTGAGATGTTTATCATTATATGTGGCTATGTGCTTATCAGTTAGCTCTTATTATTCTTTATTCATATATATATATATTATTTATCTTGTGACACTTACCCTGTATGAGAAGATCGATAAAGACATGGTTATGCTCTCCATTATCACATGCAGTGATGCTCATTGCTCATTATCTTTAGTATCCCTTCCCAGTGGTAAAAATATAAATAACAATACCTGGATTACTCCTGATGAGGACATGACACCAACAGATACGACCATTTATTATAAGGTGCACTCGTTCCTACATTTGCATAGTAATTTTAGGTACAATTCACTTGGTTCCACATGTACATGTCATTATTTGAATGTAGGTACAAATGTGTCTCAAAGTACAAATCCATCAAAGTTGAACTTTCGGTTCGTCGGCAGCCCGATAGTGCTTCATTGGGAAGGCCATAACTCATCCATCCGGAGTGCGATCGAGGTCAATGAGCACTTGATAGAAAGCTTATTTGATAAGCTTTCAAATAGATCTGGTCCCATATCAATATCACATTGGCAAGGCCTCCAAATCATCAAGACATTCTGCCGCTATTTCTGTCGGGTGCTACAGCGTCGTCACGGGCTTATTATTCACACTTGGGACCCAGGACCAAGTTGGAGCACGCCCCAAGAAGATAGAGAACACCTAAGAGATGCCCAAAGACGTCCTCCTCCTTGGCCACCACCTTAATAGGCCAGCAAGGACGTCCAAGCCAAGCCGGAGGCCCAGTCCAATTCGAGTTCGAGTCTGCTTCGGCCTTCTGGACCAGTCTGCAATAAAACGGACGCTCAGGACGCATCCGGACTCCGTTTTCGATGATCCATATATGGATGGAAAGCTTATTTGATAAGGAAGCTAACCCAAGTGATCCCACATCAAAAGCTATTCGGAATGAATGGGAATCGTCGAAACAAGTCACCGTCCAGAATCTGTCAGGGCGCTGTGTCGCCGTCTTTTGGGCCGTTTGGGCCTTGTAACGTGTCGGCACTCCCCAGGGACGTGAATAGGGGTCCTTGGACGTCCCTTAGGCTTTATAATCAGTAGCCGTCACCTATGTTAGGGTTTGGGTTTTGCTTAGATTATCCTGTTAACAACAGTTTCGCCGCCGCCGTCGGTTTGTGAGACCCCAACTTTGTGAGATTAATCATTCATCTGCAATTTGGTTGCATTCCTTTGTGTTCTTGCTTGTGTTCTCGATTTGCAGGCAAGGACTTAGCCTTCTTGGCGAGGTCGACCGTGCAACGCCGGTCGATAACCAGAGGAGTCGTGGTGCTGAGATTGCGGGGTTCAGAGCCGAGTTGTTCGGAAGCCGGATCGAATTGTGTCGTGATTCCACCAAATCGAGAGTTATCAGAACCTTTCGGAAGATCGGGAACCCTAGTTCACATCAATTGGTATCAGAGCTGGGCCCTTGTTTAAGGAGGTGGGAATGATGAGGACATCCTCCACTATTACCCGCTGGCAAAGACGCAACAAAAAAAGGTCAAGTCGCCTAGTTGTAGTCGGGCGGCGACCGTGTGAGCCTCTGAATAATCCCACCTTGCTTAGCTTGGGAGGAGGAAGCCACCTTAAAGGAGAGAGCCACCCTTCCCCTATCAGACTAGTCTTTTAGGAACATTGGGTCTTTCTCCGAGTGGGTGTGCATAAGAACTGTTGGGGTCCGGGCAACCTTAATTTATTGGGCCTCGGCCAACCCCACCTGGGCCGGATATATCAACTCCTGGTTAAATTGCTACATCGGTATTATCTGTGCGCTTGCAGATTCCATATTTATTTCAGAGGAGCATTTGCATATTTTAGTACCAGCACCTTTAGTGTCATGCTAGGGATGACAACCTAGCTTTGGTGGCGTTAGAGGTGTCAACAAGCATTTTTTGGCGCCGTTGCTGGGAAGGTTGAATTGCTATTCAAAGGATAATGAGCCATCACTTGCATCCACTAATGTGATCGAGAAACCATCATCCTTCTCTACTCATATAGCCTTACCCATGTCTATTGTCTATTTATATATTATATACAGGGTAATGTATGAGCAGGTTTGGTCATCTAGATAACTTCATCGATAATCTAGAATTATTGTTCAGAAGAGCAAGAGCCAAGCTAAAGAGAGTTCAAGCAGACACATCATCATCTCAGCTTGAAGCTCCACTCTCTGATTCAGAAGGCCGACCAAGCATAATTCGAAACTTAACACCAGAGTTCGATGCCATGGCAAACAAGTCACTCCGTGAGTTCTTAGCTCCAACTACAGCTAACATCCGGACTGGACCTGCGGCAGAGATCGAGCAAAACTTTGAGCTAAAGCCAGCGTTGATCAACATGGTACAAGCCAATTAATTTTGTGGGAAGGCACATGAAGATGCTAGTGCTCATCTCCAACACTTTTTGGAGATTTGTAGCACTTTCACCATCAAGGATGTCCCTAGAGATGCCATACTACTTCACCTCTTTCCATTCTCACTCTTGGGGCGAGCGAAGCAGTGGTTCTATGCGAATAAGGAGAAGAAGACTACATGGGCACTCTGTTCCACCAATTTCCTGGCAAAGTTCTTTCCCATGGACAAGACAAATGCTCTTCGTGGGAACATATCAAGTTTTCAGCAGCAACATGATGAGTCAGTCCTAGAAGCATGGGAGGACTTTCAAGACTACATTCTAGAATGTCCTCATCATGGAATGGAGAATTGGCTACTTATGCAGACCTTTTATCACGGACTCACCAATAGTACCCGTTAGACTATGGATGCTGCCGCTGGAGGAGCATTCTTATCACTTACCATTTCTCAAGCCACAACTCTTGTGGAGAAAATGGCGTCCAACCAAGGTTGGAATGAAGAAAGAACTCAAACCCGCAAGAGAGGTGGAGGTATGCACCAGCTAAAGGAGGTAGACATGCTGTCTGCCAAGATGGACCTACTTATGAAGAGGCTCGATGAGAGAGCCGGCGAGAAGAAGGAAGTCATGCACATCCATGATTCCTACACGACTTGTGAAGAGTGTGGAGACACTGGGCACTCAGGAAGCAATTGCCCAGAGCTACAAGAGGATGTGAACTACCTCAACAATAATAACAACAACTACTACCGTCCTCAATAGAATCAAGGCTGGAATCAACAGCAAAGGCCTAACTACTCAGGTAACTACTCAGGTAATTATCAAGGTAATAATTCTTTTAATCAACCACCTTTAAGAGAGTTAGTGCTTAATCAAGGAAAGTTAATGGATAGCCTGTCTAAGAAATTAGCATCCAATGATAAAACATTAGAAACAATTAATAACAGAATGGATAGCTTTTCTACTGCTATTAAGAATCAGCTCAACTTTAATAAGATGCTAGAGTCTTAGTTGCAATAGCTTGCCAATATTGTTCCTGCTAACCAAGGTAAAATTTCAAGACAACCGGAAGATCTAGAAACTATAAATCTTGTAGACATATTTAATGCAGAAAGTTATTGGAGTGACCCTATCTCCAAAGGATGGAACGACGAGACTCTGCCTAATGCAGAAAGTTATTGGAGTGACCCTATCTCCAAAGGATGGAACGACGAGACTCTGCCAATCAAGAAAGGTGATCCAGGAATACCTGTTATCCCGATCTCCATTGGAAGCGTGAACTTCAACGAAGCTATCTGTGACTTCGGTGCAAGCGTCAACATCATGCCTAAGGTGATCTATGATAAAATGTTTAATTATTCTTTATTGTATACAACCATGTGCTTGCAGCTTGCAGACCAGTTACTTTGCTACACCAAGGGAATCTTAGAAGACATATGTGTACGAATAGGCAGCTCGTATGTTCCTGTAGACTTTGTGGTATTAGAGACAGGTGGTGATGAGAAGTCGCCCATCATTTTGGGACAACCGTTCTTGAACACCGCTGAAGCTATCATGTACACCAACATTGTCAAGATCTGTTTCAACGTCAAGGGCAAAAGAGAGACCTTCTTCTTCAAGGACAAAGTGTTGCAGTTCCCTGCACACCCTCAACATCCCTATGAGCCAAAGAAGAAGAACAATCGGAGGAACAAGAACAGGAACAAGAACAAGAAGCCACAACAGATGGAATCAGCGAGGGTGATCACTACAGTCCATAGGGAGCATGATCATTAGCTCAAGTCCCCATACCTGCTCAAGAGAGACGACCCAGGTGTCCCAACCATTGAATGCACAATCAACAGGAGCTCCTTTCAGAAAGCTGTTTGTGACACTGGATCAAGCGTCAACATAATGGCCAAGGTAACTTATGAATATCTATATGGTACTATGACTTTACACCCAACCTATGCACAACTGCAGATGGTGGACCAATCATTTCGCTTCGTGGATGGAATAGCTAAGAATGTCCCCGTACAAATTGATGACCACTTCATCCCGACTGACTTCTTAGTCATCGATATGGGAGAAGATGAGTAAGATCCACCGATCATCCTAGGGAGACCATTCCTGAGCACCACCAAGGCCATCATCTACATTGCAATAGGAGAAGTGCATTTCCAATTCCCCTTAGAGAAGGTACATCGCTATTTCAACAGTAACTATATAGTTGATGAAGAACACAAGAAGAACAGAACAAGAAGAAGGTGTTGTAACCGCACCCAGAAGAATCAGATCCCCAAGGATGGATGGGCTGACTATGAAGGAGAGGTATCAAGATATGAAGATCGATTTCCTGAAGACAATACATCTCCTGAGAGAGAAGCTGTACCACTAACAGAAAGTGACTCAGTCACCATGGAGAACAAAGAAGATAACACAGAAAAGCAAGCTTCCTCCTCAAAGTCAACCTCACCAACAAAACAGGTATGGAAAGTAAAGGTAAATTCAATGTCAGACTCAGCACAATCAGAAGTACCACTCGATCCATCCGAGGTGCCCCAGAATAATTAAGCGAACAAGAGGTCCTGTTCGGAGGACCCAAATCACCGAACGCCACGCCAAGAGGTAACTTGGTAGTTATCAATATTTCCCTCTTTAGTTCTGCATTTAATTTTTCGCATCATATTTACTTTCCTTTATCACATGTTTAGTTACACTTTATTTTTGTATAAGAAAGAAAATAAATATGTCTTGCATTGCATCATAAAATTACTAAGCCCCATGCAAATAAATTTGTGGCATAAAACCCATAAGTCTGCTTGCTGTGGTGGCATAAAAATAAAATAAATAAGCATTCATCATCCTTTATAATTCCATGCATAGTATAAATATAAAAGCATAAAAATATGGCAACGCGAGATCCTGCTAGAAAGATACATCTGTTAAGAGATTCTAGATGCTCGAAGCTTAGAGGTTTATCACTAACACTTAATCAAGTTCCACAAGCTTTGTTGTCTATTTGAGCTTCATAGAATTTGAAGGATCAACAGACAGAAGGACAAACTGTCCCCTGTCGGAGTGTTGTCTCGCCATTTATCATCAGAAGCACTCTGATGAGGGAAGTACAACTTCACTGTCTGCCTGCTTCATCAAGCAAGACTATGTCAACATCCAGCTTGGGGGAGAGCATCCCCCATGTATCCAGCTAAGTATTTTCTTACCTACTTATTTTTGCTTTGATATATGAAACAAATAAAAAGATGCATAACCTATAGAATCCCAAATAAATATTTTCTTATATATATATGCTTTCTGTATAATTTTTAAGTTTGATAAATAAATATAGGAGAGTGTGCTAAGTTTCATCTTGCTAAGTGAACCCCTAGAATAAACTCTTATATGGAAATGATGAATAGTTGCTCTACCGTAGTTCCTTTTAAGTCCTAGTTTTTAACCGCGAACTCTTCTGAGTTTTGGACATAATGATTTTTATTTAAGATTTGCTCTAAACCTGAACTTGTGGGTAGCAAATGCTTGATCTAAGTCTAGGTAGTTGACGGATATGATATGGGAAGGTTTTGAGCTAATGTCTATCATGTTCCTAGAGATAGAGTTCTGGAGAATTTATCTTTTGAAAATTAACTTGCTACATGATGAGTTCCTGTATGATGAAAGTTTGAATTCCTACCACAACCATATACATGTTTATAGATTAGGAAGCCTTACATTCATATTTACTATTTGTGAGCATTGAGTATGGTCATGTTGTGTGGATCCATAGGAACTAGTCATGCGGTTAAAATTGAGATGCACCTATACACTCTACCTATATATGCTGCTTCTACCCTAGAAGTACTCATCCATCTTCATTCATATACATCCACCCATATATTCTGCTTCTACTCTAGAAGTACGAATCCACATATATTCCATTCAGATCCATCTAGAAAATAGTTCTACTCTTATACTGGGAGTGAACTGTCCAAAAATATCCCTATTATCCATTTTATCCCTTGCTAGCCAATAAAGCTCCAAACATCCAGTGATGCTACCTCATGTTATTATGTTCCAAAAGAGGCTTGGGTATTCTATGAAAAAAAGAAGAAAGAAAGAAAGAAAAACAAAAGAAAGAGGACAAATGTCCCACTAAAAATAAAGAGAGATTTAGCAGCCCAAGTTTCTTCTTAAAGTTTTCAAGTTTGTAAGAGAGGTATATGAAATTTCTCAAAGGAGCTAAGTATTCACCATCATCATTCCTTTACCCCTTATAACCATTTCTACCCTATTCTCTATTTATCCATTTACCACCATGTACCATACAGCCCATACACCTGCATATCTTGATTTGACTTTATGACTCGTTCCTTTGGATCCATAGTTTTGATTATGCAATATATGTTTCGCTGTCTCCCCACCTATGAGCTCCACATAAGCCTATTAGAAGTAGGGTGAGAGAGAGAAGGCATAATGTTACTATGCTACCAAAAATACCACATATTTTAAGAGGAGAGAAAAGTCATACACCATAATTGCCTTGGAGAGGATCCAGAAATACCACAAAGGAGAGACTTAGAAGGGTCATACATAGCAATCTCTGAGTTTTATTTTGAAAATATAGCAAAACTCCAGAATAATAGTTGATCAAAGAGCTTGAAACATGACGCTTGACTTGACCGTTCTGTCTTTCAACTACTCAAGACCCAAGTGACGGCTACAAGCCCCATGGTAGAAGGTAATATGAGTGAGTTTTTCATCAGAATAGTTCACTCTAATCCGGAGGAGAGTTTTTGTTTGAACGCATGTGTACCTGTAAGGCGTGAAAGTATTGTAGCAACTCTTGATCCATCACTGAGTCTATCTTTGCTCAGGGATGAGCAAAAGGTAAGCTTGGGGGAGTTTGTTGATGGTAGATAAGTATCATTTTTAACTGTTAACATAGCATAAGAAAGGACCTAAACATAAATACTATCTAGATATGGGGGTTACACTGACAGAATTCCATGAGTTTTGGTGAATATCTATTTCTGCAGAGGGTTATCAGGAAAGAACCAAAGGAGGTCCACATGTCAGATTTATGTAGAGAGAAACCAACCATACTATGAAAAAGAATACTCTAGAAGACTTGAGAAGATCTTCCCCGGAGGGTAGGGCCAATTGGCCAGGCAACAGGGGCGACCGCCCCACCTAGGGAGCCAATCAGCTTTCACCTCACGGATCGTGCCTCCACCGCCTTTGAGGATCAACAAAAATCATTTATCAAGGTCGGTTTGATCCAAGGGCTGTGGTGTTTCCAAGAGAGCTATATAAACAAGATCCTTGGCCCCAGGAGAAACCCTAATTCATTAGAGAGAGAACTCATTCTATTCATTCAGAAAATCCCTAGAGCCACCATCTCAATTAGATCTCTAGTTTAGCATAGCTACATAGGATTAAAACTAGAAGGAGCCAAGCATTGCTTGATATCCGGATCTGTCAAGAGAATACTTGGTAATTCTCTCCTACTTTTGTATTTGTTCTTATATTATTCATCTAGTTCATTATTTGTATGAATATGACTTTAGTCTATTCTATCATATTGGATATGACTTTGCTCTATTTGATTATGTTCTCAATTATATTGTTCTTAGTCTACTATGATTATATGCTTGGCATAGTTCGATCAGAATTATATTTAAGTATAGGATCGTATAGCGCTTGCTCATTGATATCATGAGTGAGTGGTAAACATTGTGTAGGCGTGGTGCCTATACCGTATTTACCTACGATTGCACCCTATATTCCGAACCATGTGGTAGATAACGGGAGTGACAGTCCTGTTGAGTCCTTTGTAGTCCACCTCCCGAGTATAGGGTAGGCAGAGCACAACTATTATAGGGAAGTGACAGCTATGTTCTATATCTTCCATAGTAATATCACTATGTGTAGATATAACCTTTTCTTGCCATGATTGCCAAGTGTAATTGCACTAATCATCGTATGCTTTGACTGTATAGTTAGAATAACTTAGGATTTATCCTTATAGTTCATCCTAATCCATGCTAGTGTTATATGCTTAGAGTAATCTATTGAGATGTTTATCATTATATGTGGCTATATGCTTATCAGTTAGCTCTTATTATTCTTTATTCATATATATATTATTTGTCTTGTGACACTTACCATGTATGAGAAGATCGATAAAGACATGGTTATGCTCTCCATTATCACATGCAGTGATGCTCATTGCTCATTATCCTTAGCATCCCTTCCCAATGGTAAAAATATAAATAGCGATACCTGGATTATTGCCGGTTAAAATGCTACATTGGTATTATCTGTGCGCTTGTGGATTTTATATTTATTTCAGAGGAGCATTTGCATATTTTAGTACCAGCTCCTTTAATGTCATGTTGGGGATGACAACCTAGCTTAGGTGGTGTTAGAGGTGTCAACAGCTATGACATCGAAGGCCCGGCCAGGATATGCGGTAGAGAAAGCATGGCATTGGTAGCCAAGTGGTGTGGTAGTGTCTTGCCTAAGCCGTCGTTGCATGGCCTTGCCCCCATGCGCTACATGATTGTGGGTGGACGAATGTGATGCAACACAGTACGAATGCACGTGTGTGGTAGGTGTGTGCAACGCATCATGGGGAGAGGGGGTGGACCGAGATGGTACACTAGTACATGTTTAGGTTGCTAAGTGTGTATTTTGTAAGATAAGAACTTGGGACAAGTTTGGCGAGCTAAATGCACAATTTTAGGGTGTCATATGTGCAATTTGCAAGTATCGGGACCTAGATAAGAATTCAAGGAAAGTTTATAGAGCCAAATGTGCATTTTGTAAGTATCAACACCATGACAAGAACTCATGACAAGTTTCAAGAACTCTTCTCACATGAATTTGTATTTAAATTTATTCAAATAATTTGAATTTCTTAATCGGGCCTATGCCCATTTATTCCAACAAGGGAGACAAGCAAAGAGAGCCATCCATGGTGAGCTAGAGCTTGATGCCATTGGTGACTAGAGGATTGAGAAACTTACAGTAAGCCTCTTATGAGCAAGGAACTTCAATTGGGTCTAGTCAGGTTGAGTGAGAGGTGTGGAGAGGGGATATGCACCAGGAATAAAACTGAACACATGGTGGATATGTGCTCATTTGTGAGAATGATGAGTGATTATTGTCAAGAGAAAATAAAGTTTTGGTTTAGTGTTGAGACTAACCATGACATGAGTTGGGTATGTGAAACATGTTTGTTATCTTGTGATGTGCAGGTGTTTAGTGTTGAGACGGTTGACGACAATGGAGAAGGTCAAGTGAGTTTGTAGCGATGGACTGAGAGCGGTGAAGGACAGACGTGGAGGTTTGGACCGAGAGACCGAGGGCCGGAGGATGGACCGTGGACCGTGGATGGCTAGCACTTGGCGACGTCATTGAGCAAGTGAAGGATTCGATGGTGTTAATTAAAGTCAAGACGGTGGTTGACCAAGTCAATGTGGGTGCGTGTCGACTTGGGGAATAGGCGGTCGAGAACAAGCGGTGACACACGTCGAGACTGTGTAGGAGGCGTACCAGATAAGCAACTCTACCACCGTTTGGCAGTTTCGTCCTCAAAACCGTGGATGGCAGGTTTGTCGGGTTTGGGCCTCAAAATTTGAGGGAGGATCTAGGGGTGGCACGTGGTAACATTGGAGAGATTGCATGGAGGCGAAGCTTTCTCGTGAAGTGCTTGTGGCTTTCTGATGCAAATAACTCATCTTGGACCATTTTGCCCATGGATTATGTGGTTCAGGGAAAATATCCATGGGTAATCTTGGAATGTGTAATAGCCCTATAAATGAGGTTATAGGTTTCCCAAGACAATCTCTCCCATCTAGGTCATTAGCACAGGGTAGCCAAGTGTAAGAGGGAGATGAAGGGAGGAGGCTAACCATGTCTTTGTTGTAAACTTGTTTTTCTGAAAATTAATCAAGTTGACCTCTAGTCTTGTGCAATTCAACCTCTCCCTTCACTCTGTTGTCCCTGCTTTGGTGTTTTTGTGAGCTTTCTTGTGATTCCCTCAATTTCAGTTCTTGTGCTTGGTTTGGCTAGATCTAAACGTGATATGACCCCTAAGTAACGTCTCTAGCCATTGGTTTTGGCAGAATCTTTACGAGCACAAAGATCTGAGATTTTTGAGGAAAATTGAGAACCCCAAATTAGAAGATGGTTCCTTAGATCTACATCGATTGAGGGTTTCCGGGTTTGATCTTTTGCATAAAACTCCCTCAGAAACATCTATGCAAAAATTTGGTTTGAGTTGGATTTGTTTTGATCAAATTTTGCCTTTTGGAATTTTGGCTCGAGCTGTTGGAGGCTGTAGAACCGGCGAGGCCACTTCCAAACCAGCCAGGCCCACTCAGAACCGGCCAGGCCGGGTTCCTAGGCGGCCAGTCTGGCCATCGCTGTGTTTTCTGCTGCTGTGCTTCTGCTCTTTCTGCTGTCTTCTCTGAGGTTCTTGGAGTACATCTGGTCGCCGGTTGGCCTGCATGGACTCGATTCAGAGATTTTGATCTTTGAGCGCTTTGGGGGTTTGCTTAGGACATAGGCTAGTTTTCTTGCCGGAGAAATTTGAATTGACTCTAATTCACCTCTCTCTCATCGCCTGCTTGGTCCATCAAAAACAATGGTGGCTGGGGATTCATGAGTTCGGTTTGGAAATGTAGGTCGGCAAGGAAATGGAGCAGAGCAGATCATGAACAGGGAGGTTTCAGGACGGAGTGAGCAAGAAACTTAGAATGAGTAGGCGCTGAGTATTTTCCACTCCCAGGCCAAGCTAGAGCATTGGTGAGATGTCGTGGTGCATGCAGGGAAACATGGGATTATGGGAGCGATTATAAAAAATAATAGCTGAAGCATTAACATTAGCATTAATGAAAAAATACTGTTGACATTTGGAGAGGCCACGACCCTGCTGACAATGCAGCAGACGACAACCATGTGGCAGAGGAAGTCTGATGCCAATAGGCAGCATCGTCACCGATTCAGCAAAGGGCCCGACTGAGTGAACCGATTGATGCAGCAAGACATTGGTCGTGCTTCATCAAGGCTGGAGAAGCTACAAATCTTTGAGTTGCCGTTTTCAGGCTATGGTTCAAAAACTGGTTTTCTACCTTTTGACTTCTATTTGTTGCCTTTTTACCATTGGTTTTTGTAAGTACACTAAAAGCCAGAAACATTCCTCTCAGCGTGTTTTTTTCAGCTTTTAGTTTATTTCCTGGTAAACAAGCTTTCCAGTTTTTCAAAAGCCAACAAAATAAAAAAACTGAAACAAATAGAAAACAACCAGGCGAAGCGTGGCATGACATCAGCTGGTGCGACACCACACTGGACACTGCTCAATGTGGCTTCCTAGAAGGTCTCACATATGCTTGATGACTCTAGGCGTTACTTGATTACTACATAATCCAAGTATCCAACTAACATCTTCGGAGAGATTCATCGGATCATCATTGGAGATGAGGGCCTTATATGGGTAGTGCAATCAAGAATTATGTAGCATCCACACGACCAAAAGAAGGCACGCATGGATCACATGGAAGTTGGAGCAGGAAAACAAACAAAGAACAACACGAAGAGAGTACAATCGTGCTCGCAACAAATAATAAATTCATCATTCATGGATTTTTTTTATGAAAGGAGGGAGGGACATGAGGCAGGATAAAATACCTATGGAGCACCTTTACACCACGTTGCATTTCTCAATAAAAAGAGGGCATAATAGGATTTTTTTCGGAACTGCTAGAGCTCGGACGTCCGATTGAATATTGATCCGTGGGACAGTACCATGGACCGGGCCGATTCGTTTCCCTAGCGCACGCCTTCACTCCGTGCCCCTGCCCATGCCTACTTTTCACATGCCCACCTTGGGTCCGCACCAATGGGGACCGCTGGCGACTTGCGCCTGCCGCTCCTCGCGTCTGGATGGACAGCTGCGGACCCTAGCCTCGCACGCGCACCCTGCCCCCGTCGCTGAGTCCCGCTCCTTCTCTCGGACCCCCTCCTCTCTCCGTGTGGGCGGGACTCAGGAGCCGACTCCCAACTCGCTACGCAGGTGGGGCGCGCGATGGTGCGGGAGTGAGGAGCAAGCGAGCAAGCGGCGTAGGGTCGAGGGCGCGGTGGGAGAATGCCGCAGTAGCGAGCGGAGTGAGGCACGGCGTCCGAATGAGAATAAGAGACATGGAAATGAGCAGGGAATAAAAAAAAGGCAAAGTTGTGGTACACGTTACAACACGCGTCTGTCCGGAGGGAGTCGCTGGTGTCAGACTTGTAGCATTACTATTTTTTCACTACTTTTAGTTGGCAAGGAAAGGCATACAAAGAATAGGTGGATTAAAACAATGTAAGAAATCTATTTTTTGTGATGACACCACCCTCATCTTAACTCATGATTTGATTCTTATGAAATCGAGTGCCGGTATTTTACCGGAATCCATACATAAACATATTATAGCTTATTGGTAGGAATGAATTTCGTCTAATTAATTCTTATTTTTTTGTCGAAGGGGGGTTGTTTAACCACACCCCTCCTATTTTCTAGTTCCGACTTTATTTATGTATGTTCAATAAATAATTGAAAAGAATTAACCTGCTTACTCGACTTGTTGACTCCTCTTTATGGATTTTCTCATTGTTAGAACCCCCCCACCCCAAAAAAAAAATACAAACAAGGAAACACTCTTCTTTCATGAATTTAAATCTTGGATCCATTTTATTTACGATCCTCTTTTTTATCCATCTCAGTTGTACTTCTACTTCTTACTGGGATGTTTATGTGATCCATACAAAGTTAGTCATATAATATAAATATACATACGTGCATGCATACATACATATGCACATGGAAAAAGTCTACTGAGCCCCCTCACTTATTTGTAGTTGTCTACCCCCTGAGGTGGTTTTGCTGACCTGACACATTTAAAAGTCTACATAACACCTTAACATATCAAGGATTGAGTATATAACCCCTAAATTATAAAACATAATATTATAACCCTTAAAGAATTTGATAATGTTCAAATAACCTCTAGGATGGTCTTGTTGGGCCCTTTAGACACCGTATCTCACCACACTGGACTAAACACCTATGCTTGCACACAAGCCCACCAACTACCAATCCCTCCCTATTCTTTACAGGCTTGCACCACTGACCGATGAGCACCACCTTCTCTCTTGCTCAACCTCACGACACTCCTTATGGCATTGAGCTCATGCATTGCTCCTGCGCCTTTGCCATTCTGCCTCTCGCACGTCCTCACTCCCTCTTTCTTTCTCCTCCTATGGCTACCTAAAACACTGAAGGACGATCGGATGGAGAATGTGGGAGGGGCCAGTTGACGAGGGTGCAAGCGTCATACTCGAGCTCAATGCCATTGGCGAGTGTCAGGAAGTGGAGCAGGAGACAAGATATCGCATGCTGCTCATTAGGTGGTGGATCATCCTAGCTAGAATGAGTAGGGTGGAGGAAACAAATGGACCTGCATGCAAACATGGGTACTTAGGCCTGTGTGGCAGGATACAATATCCAAATGACCGTACAAAAGATCATCTAAGGGTCATTTGAACATTACTAGATACTTTAATTAAGGACCACAATATCATAATTTATAGTTAAGGAGGTTATGCAGCCAACCCTTGATATGTAAGTTGATATATAGGCTTTTTAATGTGTCACGTCAACAAAACCACCTTCAAAACCACCTCAGGGAATTATTTAGACGATTTTCAATAGTTTAAGTGGTAAAATACCCAGATTAATAGGTAAGAAGGTAAAGTAGACAACTATTGATATTTGGGGGATTAAGTACATTTCTTCCTACGTGCACACAAATGATACATACCTAAGTATTTTTTTTAGGAAAACAGGAAGGGGTCCCCCTACTGCGTTTTTATTGAATTTTAAAGTAAATACAAATGAATTACAAAGAGTCTCATGAAACAAAAAATGAGACAAAGAAGATCTGCAAAATTACACATAAGCTTCTAGCCATTGAGTAAATGAAGGTGCTAAGTAATTGTCACGCCACAACCTGCCAAGGCAATATATGTAACTGGTGGTAATATAGCCCGTTACTATTTTGTTGGTAGAGACGTGTCTCGTGGACCTACCATTTATTTCTTCACCACTTCAATTATGTATATGTTTTTTCACGTATTTCACCTCCTTATAGATATTATATTAATCTTTTTACAAATCACGAAATGTTTCCAGGGCACATCACTTCGGCCAGGACCAGCACCATTTGGGCCGCCTGTATGGACTACGCACATGTCCAATTGATACTCCGCCATCGTCCAATTGCAAACTCTATCGCGCGGAGCACGGAAGGAGCAACGTGGGCCGGCTCACCTCTCCCTCTCCCTCCCACACGCCCACGCTCGTGTCTGCACCCGCGCCCGCACCCGTGCTTGTGCCAGAGTTGGGGAAGAAGGCGCCTAGGGTTCCGACGAGCTCGCCGGCATTAGAGTTTAGCACCCTCTCTTCTTCTCTATCTCCCATGGGCTTAGAAGGGGATTCTGGGGGAGGTAGGCTGGCCAAGTGGTAGGGACGGCAATCGGATAGTTTAGGAGCCTTGGCGGCGTTGGAGGCAGCCGAGCCAGGTCGGGGTGTGGGCGACATGGCTGGAGCTCGCTATGGCGGGAGGGGGAGGGGAAGAAGATGGCCACCGCGGGAACGCTAGGGTTTGCTAGAGCTCCGCGGCCACGGTCACCGCCGCGGAACACCGGCGAACCCTAGCGTGCCGTGGCGGGGTGGTGGGCGGTGCCGAGAGCCAGGATAAGGAGGAGGGCTGGGTCGAGGATGAGCGCGGCGAGGGAGAAGAGAATCTGGGGCGAAGACGACACGATGTGGAAGAATGTCGAGCGCTCCCCCAGCGCACGATAGGTCTCAGCATAACCGTGTCCTTATCAAATACCACATATTATATAAGGTTGAGAGAAGTTAGAAAATTTTAAGTTTATTTTATAAACTTTACAAAAAAGAACAATAATATTTGCAATATCAAATGCTCATTATTGCATCCAATATGAAATTTAATCCAATAACTTATTTGCTGAAGTATATGTTAATATTTTCTATAATATCTAGAATTATGATGTGTATGATGAAGATCATTAGCAAAAGTATTAGCTGATGCAACATATCTCCTAGTGTTATGATTAGCAACATCAACATGCGAATTCATAGCACATGCAAAATAGCAATTAGAATCATACGATGTATTTGCAAGCTAGGTAATTGTAGTAGTATTAGGACACAACACCTTGGTACTCCACAATTTAGATCTTAACTGCCTTACTGATTTTTACATTAGTAAGAGCCACACGTTGCAAAAGTGAATCAAGATCACAAGGTGTCAAAACTAGATGCGATCGACTTTTTAGGCCAGATGCAACGGTAATGTCGAACACAAGAAGATATATCAATCAGGAATATGACTAGGGCAAAGGGGTTTGGCTACAACGCAATCATTCCCTAGCGGAGTCCCCAAAAAGTATGTTGACACGAAGATATGATTGGTTGCACACCACAAGTACTAGATCGCATGGGTCGCACACGGACTGAGGCAGTGCGGTTCTACCAATTTCAGAAATTGGCCCAGCCAGTTTTCAAAATTTGGCCTTGCCAGTTTTCTCAGGTTGACCCGAGAAATGGCAGTTGATATCACACTACATGGTGAAGAAAGGCAAGGTTTACGAGTAAACCACCAAAGGATAACCAATCGTGCTTACGTGATGAAAAATGATTAGTTTACAGGCAAACTAGCAAATGAACCATCAAAACTCTCGCCCTAGAGGGACCTGGTCGGGGCAAGGACATCGCCCGGTTCCCTAGGTCAGCCAAGCCTAGGGCGCCATTCTTGGTCATCGGATCAAGTGATGAATAGTAACATAGAGGTTGGAACAGATTATTATGGTAAAGACTGGTAAAGTAAATTGTATTCAATTTGATTATGTGTGTTGGGCACTTCAACTAGCCTTGCCTCTTATATTTATAAGAATGGGATGATCTTATCCCTCAAGGGGTCGAAAACCCTTATAAAATATGTCAAAATACAATTTAAATCTGATCTAGACTGTCAAAACCAACCTAGCTGGTTTTGGAGTCTAGGGCTTGAAAATCATAATTAATTTATCCGCACTTCAAACGAGATGATCCATATATATTTTTGGATCAGCTCAACGAGAGGAATACAATGTGCATCCATTCTTAAATTTGAGAAAGTTGGAAATCCTGCCTAGCCAGTTCCAGGAACCGGCCGCCGGTTTCTACTGTGTCAGTCCCCTAAAACATGTTTTCTTCATCCTGACTCTAAATTGGATGATCCATGTATGTTTTTTTTATCACCATGACTATAGGAAACAATTTTGGTTCTCAACAGTATGTTTATTAAAAACCATAATATAAAAAATAGAGCAAGGAAAAGAAATGTACATCAGATTTAAAAGTAGAAAAACCATGTGATACCCTAATACTAGTATCTGTCAGGGGTGTGTATGGATGGGTATAGCCGTATAGGTGGATTCAGTGGCGGATCCACGGCCCGGGCTGCCCGGGCGGCAGCCCCCCCTGGGAGCTGGATTTTACCTGTAAAACACTGTAGCTTAGCCTCTAATCCACCATTAATCAACAGCTTAAAGTATAATCCTCGGATGCTTCATCCTGGATCCGCCCCTGGGTGGATTAGATGGATTATTTGATCCACCCGACAAATGCGCTTATTATATGATTTGGATCGGATGGGTAGGGGTGGGTTGCTAGATCCATGGACAGGCCTAGTATCTGTAGAGCCTTCGAATAAGTCGCTTAATCTAACCAGTTATGATTCAACACTCAAAATATCAACTAATTTTCTATATATATACATAAACATCGAGATAATACAGTGACGTATATAATTAAGCATAAAAACAAGTAGTACTGTTTAGGATGGCAATACATCCATCCATGGCAAGAAAGTAGCATGAAAAATTACATCGGGAACCTAGGGCTTGCTATATATATTTCGTTCATGACGATATTCATGCTCCCTCATCAGCAGAGATGGGTGTAATTTCCATGAACGTCTTGAGCTGTTCGTCAGTGTTTTGAGACATGCATGGCCTAACAATTCGGGTAGGTCCCGAGTGGGCACTGGTGATCATTGCTGGGAGGTCCATTCCTCCCATCAGTTGCAGCGATGAGTGCCCGAATTTGCCTCGGTGACACAGTTGTACCGTAAGATCCATCCTTTGCCGTGTCGTCCCTTGGTGTGCAGGTGCACAAGTTGATAAAAATCAGGGCAGCAAAGATGAAGACGCCCAGCTTCATTGTTGTGACTCCAATTCCTTATGAAACATACAAGGTAATTGGGACTCATAAGTAAGGTAAATATTTGTCTTAAAAACAAAAAAAAATGGAACTCTTAATTCAAAGGAAAATTTTGGTACTTACTGAGATCTGAGCAAATTACTTGAGCTGAAAGGCTTTTGTGCAATTCTGTTTAGTAGAACAAGAAGTGATGGGCTACTTATAGGGGGTACAAGTCTGCTGTGGAAAATGGATTCTCCACTGACAAAGATTGTGTCGACAAAAGGAAGTGGCGAAAATAAATCCCATATGACTTGAAAGCTAAGGTAAATAATGGATGCACTTATTGTCCGGTTTATGACACAAGACATAAAATGTACTTATTTGGAGGATTCTAATTATTACCCCAAAACTGAAATATTAAGAGGGTCGGAGAGTAAGAAAAAAAATGCACTTCCTGAAATTTTCAAATTAATTATAGGGGGTTATAGTACAACGAAACAGACTAGCCCCCGTGTCGTCCGAGACGGGCAACTCGGGCGGCTCCCTGCCCCTCGCCTCAGCGTCCCCGCAAGCGTGCCTGTGGCCTCTGCTGCCGCCAGAGCTGGTTACCGGACCTCCGGCGAGCAGCGAGGAGGGCGGCGGCAAGGTTATGCCGCACTTCCTCTCTCTCCCATCTTCCTCCCTCTCATCTCTCGAGCTCTGGGGCTTCGGCTCTTGGGGGCGCCGGATCCGCCTGGCTGGTGGCCGCTCCACATGCGAGTGGCCGAATCCGCATCCCTCCCGTTTGGATCTTCGAAGGGCAGCCGGTTCCATTGGTCTGGCTCTACGAGCTGTGGTAGTGGAGCTCATGGTGGCGGCTCGGGGGCCGTGCGCAGCTGGGCGGGCTGCGGTGGCGCGGGCTGCCACACGTCTCGGCATGGTGGTGTGCCCACTGCGCCTTGTGTGCCGGTGGCGCGACGTTTGTGCCGCCGCCACCACCGGTGGATCCAGCGCCTGCGGCGTCGGTTCGGGCATAGCAGCGGCCGCCTGGATCTGGTCGCTAGGGTTCCTCCGGCGGTCGGCTTCGACGACAAGACTACTGATGGTGACAGTTCTATGCGGGGCTGCTGGAGGCCTTACGCGGCATTTGTTGATGCTGGGATTGCTCGGCAGAGGTTGAGACGTTGCTGGGCAAGGCGACAGGGGCTTCTTCTCATCCTAGCCCTCTTCTCCCCGCCATCTACCTTTTCCCTTGCTCGGGCTGTCTTCCATGGCGGTGCTGGCCGGAACTGCCTGCTGCTGGCTGGCTTTGCCGGTTCTGGCGGGGGGCAGAGTCTCTAGCGGGCTTCTCTCGGCGCTTCTCTTGGCCAGCGTTCCTATGGGTAGCAGTCGGGCGGAGGCTGCTGCTGACCCCTCGCCGCATCCTACTTCCCTGGTAGAGTTGGATCTCTGGCGGCAGCGGCGGTTTGGAGGGTGCATGAGGTTAGGGCGAAAGCTTGGATGACGACATCTGCGGATGCCATTCCCTTCTTGGAGGCGTCCTTTTCTACCTCTCCTCCTACCGTACTGGATTTTGCAGGTGAAAACCTTCCCTTGTTGGTCTAGCTTGTCAATGCTCTTAGCATAGTTTCCTTCCTGAAGGCTATGCTAGGCTATCCAATTTCCGCTATTGATCTCTAGCCGTCTGCCATGGCGCTTCTCCAAGGGTGGTGGTGCTCATTGCTCCAAGTTGTTTTTGCTAGTTGCCTTCTTAGTTGGATTTGTACTTAGTTGCTCTAGTGGTTAGTTAGTCGAGTTGCTAGTAGGGTCATTTTCTGACCATGTTGGCTCAAGGTTGAGCATGTAGTCGAGTGGTGCACTCGTACAGTTGGTGGTTTTTAGGCTCTGTTTCCACTCAAAAAACTAGACCGGCACTTATTTTTTATTTTCTTTGTCTAATGTAAATCACGGCAAAGCTTTTGCCGTCCCTTCTAAAAAATAATTATAGGTAGTTGCAGAGATTTAGGAAAATAAAAATGGTAACAATATAACTGAAAATGGACAAAAAGTTGATCTAGCGCTGGATTTATATAGATGTACTAAAGGACTTATTTTGGCTCCGGTAACCATCGTAACGAGCTGAACAAATCAATCATTTTCAGATTTCATCAATTGCGACGGTGAAATTCATTCTCATAATACAATATTCTGACCACTGCTAATGATATGTATTTTCAAATGTCTTGTCAAGCTAATGTAGTGGAAAAGGTCCTTCCATCACATCGTAGAACCTATGACACTGATTTTGTTTATAAATCAATGGAAATATATTCCGAATAAGAAGTAACAAAAATGAAGACCACTATATACACTAGTACACAGACCACTCTTTCACCACCATTTCCGAACCGGCAGTGATGCAGTTGCAAACCCTCGGCCACCATGCTAGGGACCACCCGCCCGCGCCCAGTTGCCCCTGTTGGGGCCGCCCTATTGCTCGCGGGCTGTCTGTCCTCATCCATCCACCGTGAATCTGCACCCGCGCTCGACCATGTCGAAGCCAGAGCTGCCTGCACCATGGATCTATGCCGTGGGAGATGATTGAAAATGTGCTTTGTTGCAAGTGTCCAAAGATGAGGTGGTGGCATGCAATTAGAAGGTCAGGTGACCTAGGGGAGTTGGCCGACTCCCTGCTCCATGTGTTGAGAAAGTAGTCAATTTTGAGATTAAAATCAGAACATAAATCATGTCGATCTTAGATAATAGCATGTAAAGTCCTAACATACTAGTTAAATTGGACAACACTAAATAACAATATGATTGTTATGGCGGAAATAGTACAGCCGTAGGAATAGGGGCTAGTTACGCAAGAAGAGGGCAAGGAGATCATGCAGACAGGAGTTAGGCGCAGGAACATGCATGGAGATCATGTAGGCGCCTGAATTAGCAATAAGGAAGAAGTCAATTAGGCAAACTAGAGGCTAGGAGAGCTTGTAATCTCTTTTATAATCAGTGGTGACCCAGGAATAAAATCAAGCAATTACAGCCAATCTTGTTCTCATCTCCCTTCTTTGTTATCTCATCTCCCTGCATGCTGCTCCCCTCAACACAGCCACCACGGGCAGGAAGCTGGCGGCCGAGCGGCCGGCAACCTCTCACACCTACCCCATCCGGTCACTACCCCAGGGTCAAGACAATGATGAACAACATCATGATCAAACACATGGAGTTCAAAACCATCTCTAGATATACTCCAATGAACTCAGAGCTAAAGTGATTGGAGGACTCCCATTGTGTAATATTTATGTGATTCAAGTGTTAAAGTTGATAAAAGTGTTTGACAAAGTGCATTCAAGTTTGTTTTGCACAATGATGCGCTATATATCGAAGAGTTGCCAAAGTCTTGTTGCTTAAGTGCTTGGATTCTTAATAATCAAAGGTGGCTATGTGAGAGATTTTTGAAGGCGTTGCAAGGAGTGCCAGCATTGTGGTAATATTCATTTGTTGCATTCCACAGTGATGCATCTAATTACAAGGCCGTGGCAATTTCAAGTATGTGGGATTCAAATTTCGTTGATCATGTTTATTCCCCATCAACAAAAGGGCATTGCTTCGGTGATTGCTGCCAATTATTACTTGTCAAAGTGGACTAAATGCTGTGATACATAAGGTGAGTGGACTAAACGCTGCGATAATAAGGAGGTTACAGTCAAGTTGCATCTAGTAACAAGGCTTTGCAAAAGCTGATCAAAAACAAAATTGTGGACAATCCCAGGTGATGGAAAATGGCTCGTGTTGCCTAAGCATACAACAAGAAAGTGTCACACCCATTTTTAAGGACAAAAATAGGATGCATAAAGTACTCATGTGCGCCCCAGGTCATGATCGCACACATAAGCAGACAAATTACATAGTATCATCACAGTGCCTATTACATAACGAATATATGTTTAAAACATAATCTTGAACAATAAATAATAATATCTAGTAATAATCTTCAGCGGAAACTCCACACAGGGACACGGTTGACTGGTTGACACCAAGACTAGTACTCATTACGGTAATCCTCATCATAATCTTCATCTGTTATGGTGGAAATAGCAAGAGTGAGTCCATGTCGAACTCAACAAATATAACACAGGGTTCATGAGGCTCAAATGGCTAGACACTGTTTAACTGCGGTTAGCTTTTAATCTTATAACTTTCATTTGAGTAGCATCAAGATAAACCACTTCCCATTAAAGAACCAATGATCAATTGCAATAATGATAACGAATAACATTAACAAGAGCATAATATTAATCAACAATAATTAAGCATGATATAACAGGTATGATCACTATTCCATAAGAATCCCCAAGGCCGCTCGTATCCGTGAGCACGGCTAGTATACCAGTTTTTAACTCTGCGCAGAGGTGTACACTTTCACTGTGAGTCATGATTTCCAAATGAATGGGGAGATCAAGCCCAAACACCCAAAAACCATATAAAGCCACTCAAGAGTTCGTCTAACAAGTTAGGGCCATTAGATTTACTCGGCAGGCAGATGTAGAACCCCCCCTTCCCTGTGGCACAACAACCGCAGCCTATACACACTAAGGACAGGGGCTCGCACTACACCCAACGTGGCAAGCCATTCTTACGCCATTTAAGGTAACCTCTAACAAGCTAGAAAAGGTCTCTTGAACAACTAGAGCCAGAGCCATATAGCCCTCACAGCTGTACTGTATATCCCGGTTATCACTTACAGATAAGTCCTTAGGGAGAGAAACCAGAGCATCAAAATAAGTACACATGCTCTAGCCCCCTTTTTACAGTAATAAGATCATCTTAATGATTGATTACTTGATCCATTAATCATATTACAAGATCATTGTTCTTAAATTTAAGCACTAGCCACAGCTACCCATATGCATACCCAAGGTTGTCAAGGAATCAAGACATCAAACACTAAGTTATAATCTCTAGGGTTGTCAAGGTAAGCATATGCATATGTATGATAATTTTAATGAATAGGTAACAAGGATAGTCCTGTGTTATACTTGCCTTGATCAAAGCTCTCCAAGTAGTACTGCTGACTTGGCTCAAAGTAATACTCCGAATCGTCCAAATACTGCTCACCTTCTATACTCGATCATCAATCAACAACATACATGCATCCAATCAAACATACACGAAGCAAACAAATAGATATAATTAGAACAGTACACCAACAGTAACAAAACAGTAATAAAAGTTTATAAAACTCTTCTACACGTTTCTACGATCACACAGACGCAAAGATCACCAAAATCGGAGTTAAAACGTAGAAGTTATGAATTTTCTAAGATTTCCTATAGATCAATAAATACTTAATTATAAGCTCGAAAAATAAATTATCAAAACTAACTGTAAAATTATACTAACATGTAGAGTTCGCAATTACGAACCTAACGCAATTTGAATGGATCAAATCGGAGTTAAAACGAAGTTTTTATGGCTAAAACAGTGCTAGTGGCAAAACTGTAAATTGCTGAAAACGTATTTTTGAATTACCCGATTGAAAATACGTTTCCAAAATAGAAAAGCGTATTCTCAGCGTTACGCCTTGGGACCGCGGGTTGTTTACTAAAAAGTGCAGGGTCTCTTTAGAAAGATTCACAGCGAAGGGGTATCTTCTATTTTCAGCCGTCGATCTCAAGATGGACGGCTCTCGTTCACCAGCGAGTCTACAGTACAAGACCCGACCTTCTCTTCCCCAACACCGGCCGCCGGCCACCGCGCCCGCCATGGAACCTCGCCGGAGTTTTCTCGAGAATGAGTTTCCGGCCACCATTCTTCCCCCTACCATCTCCAATCGGTGGAGGAGCTCCACGCGATCACATCTACGCGAAAACCAACTATCTACGGTCGCCGAACGCAATCCGCGACGACAAGGGGGCGGCGGCGCCATTGACGACCCCGGGAAGCTCCAATACCTCACGAGATAGCCCGAACGCTTAAAGGAAAAGCATGAAGAGAGAGAGGAGAAGATGGCAAACTCACTCAATTGGAAAAATTACCCACCGAAGCTCCCGAAGATCGCTGCCTCCTCCAACCGAACCCACCGACTTCTCCCAAGCCCTAGTGCCCTAAATCCCGTGGCTAACCTGATGTTTTAGATGAAAAACGGAACATAGGAGGTCCCCTCTTCCTATTTATAGCTTCAATTCACCGATTACAGTTAGGAAATCAAGGATTCGATTCGGTTGAGATCGTGCTCGAGTCCTTCCCGGTTACGACCGGAGGTGGAAGATGAACTAGAGACTGACTAGTGGGACCCACCTGTCAGCGAAACGAAAAGGAAAAGAAGGGCGCGGCTTCGGGCTGGCCGACTCGGGCCGCTGCAGGCCGACGGAAGCAGGCCGCGCAGCAAGCTGGGCCGTCCCACCGACGCTAGCAGGAAAACCAGCTTGGGCCGCCGGTCGCTGGCTGCCGAGCCCAGCAGGTAAGTTTCCTCTTCTCTCTTTTTTTTTTATTAACTTGTTTCCAAAAATATTTCAGATACTTTCTAAACCAAAATAAAATCAAATAAAACAAATACAGTACCACACAATAAAATATATGCAACAGCATGAATGCAACACAAAATTTATTTTGTTATTATTTTAGTTTTGTAATTATTTATTATCTAACTCATTCAAATTTTGTTATCTCAAAAATTGGGGTGTTACAAATTCTACCCCCCTTAAAAGAATCTCGTCCTCGAGATTGGATTGCTTACTCAAACAACTGCGGATATGATTTCCTCAATTCATCCTCTCTTTCCCAAGTTGCTTCTGCCTCTGAATACCGATTCCACTGTACTTTGCACATCTTAATAACCCGACTTCGAGTAACCCTCTCAGCAGTCTCTAAAATCTTAATCGGAATCTCTTCATATGTAAGATCCTCCTTAACAGTCAATTCTTCCAAAGGTATCTGCTCCTCAGGCACCCTCAAACACTTCTTAAGTTGTGAAACATGAAACACATCATGCACCCCAGCTAAATTCTCAGGCAGCTCTAATTGATAAGCAACTTCCCCACGTCTAGCAACAACTTTAAATGGTCCACATACCTTGGTGCTAGTTTACCTTTCATGTTAAATCTCTTCACACTTCTCATAGGTGACACCTTCAAATAAACATAATCACCTTCTTCAAAAACTAGATCTCTTCTCCTATTATCAGCATAACTCTTCTGACGAGACTGTGCCACTCTCAAATTCTCACGAATCACTCGCACTTGATCTTCTGCGTTTCTAAGAACATCTGTACCAAACACCTGAGATTCACCTGTCTGATCCCAAAACAATGGAGTTCTACACTTACGTCCATACAAAGCTTCAAACGGTGCCATCTTAAGACTCTGTTGATAACTGTTATTGTAAGAAAATTCTGCATAAGGCAAACTCTTATCCCAACTAGTTCCATATTGCAATGCACAGGCTCTCAACATATCCTCTAATACCTGGTTGGTCCTTTCAGTCTGTCCATCTGTCTGTGGATGATATGCTGTACTAAAGTTCAATTTAGTTCCTAAAGATTCATGCACAGCTTGCCAAAAATGCGATGTAAACTGCGATCCTCGATCAGATACAATCTTCTTTGGAACCCCATGCAAACATACTACCTTCTCCATATACAACTCTGCCAATTTTGGTCCATGGTATGTGGTCTTAACTGGTATAAAATGAGCAACCTTAGTCAACCTATCCACTATCACCCAAATAGAATCATAACCTCTCTGAGTACGCGGTAACCCCACTATAAAATCCATACCAACTTCCTCCCACTTCCATTCAGGAATTCTCATTGGTTGCAATAATCCTGCAGGTCTCTGATGCTCAGCTTTTACCCTCTGACAAGTATCACACAATGCCACATACTCAGCCACATCTCGCTTTAATCCAACCCACCAATATTTCTGTTTAAGATCCAGATACATCTTAGTACTACCAGGATGAATAGAATAAGCTGACTCATGAGCTTCTCGAAGAATTGCCTGTCTAATAGCTTGATCCTCAGGTACACACAGCCTCTTTCCAAACCACAAAATTCCATTATCATCCATTCTAAAGCCTGGTGACTTACCAATCACTATATCCTCCGCTATCTTCTTTAGTTTCTCATCCTTTAATTGACCCTTATAGATCTCTTGCTCTAAAGTAGGCTCTATTACTAATTCCATTGCATTAGTAACAATTCCCAAGTTCAAATATTCAAATTCAGCACATAACTCACTAGTCATAGACAATGTTCTTATCTCATTGGCATAACTCTTCCTACTAAGAGCATCAGCTACTACATTAGCCTTACCAGGATGATAGTGTATCTCAATGTCATAATCCTTAATCAACTCTAACCATCTGCGTTGCCTCAAATTCAGATCTGACTGAGTGAAAATATACTTCAAACTCTTATGATCAGTGTATATATCACTCTTATGTCCAATCAAATAATGTCTCCAAATCTTTAAAGCATGAACAACAGCTGCTAACTCCAAATCATGTGTAGGATAATTCAACTCATGCTTTCTCAACTGTCTAGATGCATAAGCCACAACTCTGCCTTCTTGCATAAGAACACATCCCAAACCTTGACGAGAAGCATCACAATAAATAGAAAACTTCTTACTCAAATCTGGTAAAACCAAAACAGGCGCTGTAGTCAACCTCTTCTTCAACTCCTCAAAACTAGCTTGACATTTATCAGACCACACAAATTTAGCATTCTTTTCTAACAGAGATGTCATAGGTTTAGCAAGTTTAGAAAACCCTTCAATGAACCGTCTATAATATCCAGCTAAACCCAAGAAACTGCGAATCTCACTAACATCTGTAGGTGGTTTCCAATTCAATACATCTTTCACCTTGCCTGGATCCACCGATATACCTCCATTAGAAACAATATGACCAAGAAAAGAAACTTCCTTCAACCAAAACTCACATTTACTTCGCTTCGCATACAGTTTATGCTCTCTAAGCTTCTGCAATACCAACCTCAAATGTTCAGCATGCTCTACCTCGGTCTTGGAAAATACCAGTATATCATCAATAAACACTACCACAAACTTATCCAAGTATTCCATGAACACCTTATTCATCATATACATAAAGTATGCAGGTGCATTGGTCAATCCAAACGACATAACAGTATACTCATACAATCCATACCTTGTAGTAAAAGCTGTCTTTGGAATATCAGAGGCACGAATCTTCAACTGATGATATCCAGAACGTAAATCAATCTTAGAGAACACACAAGCACCTCTCAACTGATCAAACAAGTCATCAATCCGGGGCAAAGGATACTTATTCTTGATAGTTACTTCATTTAGTGACCGATAATCAACACACATCCTCTGACCACCATCTTTCTTATCAACAAAAATAACTGGTGCTCCCCAAGGTGATGAACTAGGTCGAATAAAACCTTTTTCTTGTAATTCTTTAATTTGTTTCTTAAGTTCTTCTAATTCATCTACTCCCATCCTATATGGTCGTTTGGCTATAGGTGCAGTTCCAGGTAATAATTCAATAAGAAATTCAATGTCTCGGTCAGGTGGCATACCTGGCAATTCATCAGGGAAGACATCCGGAAATTCCTCAATCACTGAACTCTCCTTAATAGTATCCTCAATCTGATTCACCACCGCGGTTGGTTGCTTCTGCATTGCTACATCCACATTGATTTTATCTCCATTAGGCGCAGTCACAACTACCACTTTCTGCTGACACTGAATCTCTGCCTGATTTTTCTTCATCCAGTCCATACCCAATATCACATCAATTCCAGATGTTCTCAACACTATAGGAGTTATCTTAAACTCTACCCCCCTTAATACCATACTAATTGGAAGACAACGATTACTGGTTTGCATGGTACCTCCAGGTGAATTTACTAAGAGAGGTTCTTTCATAGCTAGCATGGGTATACTATGCATTTTAACAAAAATATTGGATATGAATGTATGAGATGCTCCAGAGTCAAAAAGAACAGTTGCGGGAGTGGAATGTACATTGAACGTACCAATCATAACTTCTGGTGCACCATGAGCTGTATCAGAAGACACGTGATTCACCCTTCCAGTACCCGAGTGCCTCTGGTTGCTCTTCTGGCTCTGAGGAGTCTGTTGATTCTGCTTCTCAGGACAATTATAAGACAAATGGCCCTCTTTACCACAGACAAAGCATCTAATAGGAGTACTGGGAGAATTATTCTTCATGGGGGTAGCATTGGGATTCCCAGTGCGAGGAGTCTGTTGCCCACTCTGCTGATACTGTTGACGCTGTGGATATGATGAACGCTGTTGCGACTGATTGTTTTGCCAATTTTGGGACCACCTCTGATTTGAATTGCGATTCCCCTGGCTAACCGGTCCCTGA